>CM067515.1:8891939-9184439 GCA_034509495.1 Acestrorhynchus altus
CTCTCTCTCTCTGTCTCTCTCTGTCTCTCTCTCTCACACACACACACACATACACATGCAAATAAAAACAAAAGTGTGTGAAATTTCACGCCTCTGATTGAAACTCAATGTTAACAAGCTATTTCTATTCCCTGTGTAGACTGAGAGAGAGAGAGAAAGAGAGAGAGAGAGAGAGAGAGAGAGAGAGAGAGAGAGAGAGAGAGAGAGCGTGCAAGCGAATAGGAGGAACAGATTGTTGACATGCTGGATGTGCCTGCTGTGATGTCTGGGTCGTCAGAAGCAGTTAAAAGCATCACGGGTCAATAATTAGCACCTTCAGTATTAGCATGACCTTCTCATGATGAGCTAGACTCCACGTGACAAACAGAGGGAGAGGAAGAGTGATATGGGGGAGAGAGAGGGAGAGAGTGGGAGAGCAAGAGAGGACAGAGAAGGAGAGAGAGGGACCTTTCCCAGCATGCTTGTATCAAAAAGGGAAACCATGGGACACACACTGACTCTCCATCTGTTATCAGTGACTGAGAGAGAGAGAGAGAGGGAGAGAGAGAGGGAGAGAGAGAGAGAGAGCTGGAGATATAAATCTGCGTGAGGCTTTGAGATAGGAAAAGCGTAAGAGAACCGCAGATGAAGAAAATCTGATGATGGAGGAAATTCATTGTCCACCTCTTCAGAATGCCAGGACAATAACAATGGATTGAATTTTCCGGAATCATCCGGCCTGAAGAGGCAAAAATTATATAAATAAATAAATAAAAGAGTACAGCAGAGTAAAGGGGAAATGAGAAAAACTAGTGAGGGATCACTTCACTGCTCTGAAAAGGTGTAGAAGGAGATGCAGGTGCAGAGTGTGAGAGACGGGGACGAAAAAAGATTCAGAGAGCAAAGTGATGTCGAGAACAGCAACACATAACATGCATTTGCAAAGCAAAGAAAGCCTTTTAAATGGCCTTTAAAAGTGGTCCAAAAATAATCCCATGCACAAGAATGAGGATCACTAGAGTGAATTCTGGCATACACCAGTCAGCCAAAACATTAAAACCACTGATGGGAAGTGACTAACCCTGATTCTCTGGTCACAGTGGCAGACGTCTACATACTAGGCAGCAAGTGAACAGTCAGTTGTGGAACGTGATATGTTGGAAGGAAGAAAAATAGGCAAGCTTAAGAGTTTGAGCCACTTTGACCAACTGTGATGGTAGATAACCGGGTAAGACCATCTTCAAAACATCAGACAGGTTTTGTGTGGTTTTCCCAGAATGCAGTGGTCAGTACCTACCAAAAGTACCCCACGGAAGGACAACCAGTAAACCAGACCTACAGATGCACAAGGGTAGTGAAGGCTAGCCTGCTTGGACAGGACTTGAGAAGGTCCACACCTCAGTTGGTCCGAGATGTTTTTCTAAGCAGGTGGTTTTGATGTTTATGCTTATCAGAGTATAGTATCATAAAATAGGCTCACAGTTCTTTGTGAGAATGCATCTTGCCAGTCTGTGTTTGAACTAGAAAGCCTGACCTGTTTGCTGAAGTCCTAAAAGTGGACTATAGTCCTGATTCTAAAATTACGTACTCCTGTAGTGGAATAGTCACTTTTAGAGCAGGTGTCTGTACTGAGAAATAATTCAGAGCATGAAATATCTGTCCAAACCTGAAAAGACCCTACTGTCCACATCAGGTCAGTTCACTTAAAAGGTTGCCTAGAATGCACTGTAAACCTTGATAAGTTCACTCAATTTAGAAACTTTGAGGCACTTTGTTGCCTTAAATAAATTAAGTCAGAACATGTCAATGATCTGTGCATCCAATGTTACAGTAAAAAGAAACAATACTGGGCAGATAAAATCTGCCTCTAGATGAAATGGTGATGGAAAACGAGAACAGTGGGAATTCCTTTTGTATCAAACAGCAAAAAAGCACAAGTTAGATTTGCCTTATATGATATTGCACATCCTATGATTTGATACTGAAACTATATAATGTGCAGTCCAAGGCCAATCAGTTTCATTTGTCAATGGCAACCAACTAAACTTAAATATTGTAAAATATTTTAAAATATAACCTAAGGTACTAAGGTACTACCACTATGATCCTGTGGTCGCAGGTTTGAATCCAGGTTCATGCTGCTCACCATCGGCAGCCAGGGTCCAGAGGGAGAGAAATTGGCTTGCTCACCCTCAGGGAGTGGGTAGATGGTGCTCTTCCCACATCACATAAGTGTGCTGCTGGTCGGCGCAGGCGTCTGCCGACCATTGCATCCGTTTTCCTCCAAGCGCGATGGCTGTCCGGCAATGGCGGCAGTTCGAAAAGAGGTGGTAGGTTATCGTCACATGACTCAGAGGAAACACGTGGACGATGTCTCCCCCCTGGCCCCAGGAGCAGGGCACTGAGGAGGCAACTTAGGGGGGATGGGTAATTGGCACGTCTAAATTAGTAGGGGCGAAAAAAATTGGAAAATGGCAAAAATTATAAAAAAGAAAATGTAAACTTGAAATCCATTTGAATCTGAAAAAAGATGTCAAATGCATAGTTGAATTTTTTGTGGGGTATATCTACTTGGGTAGAAACAACCTGTGGGATTACAGTGTGGAAACATACACTTCTCTCCTTATTTAGAATAATCAAAACAGAGCTGTAAAACATGATTTTTGATACAGACCTAACTCCCAGCTAAAACATACACCAAGTTCACTGACAAAAGACTTCAGACAACAAAAGTTGCAATGTGTTAAAACACTCTCTTTGTGTTTTTGAGACTTGCAGTGAGTTTGAGACACACATTCCCCAGGTTGTGTATCACAGCCGGACGTTGCTAGTTATCAGAAAATGGGTTGCTACGCACCCATGGGGAAAGTGGCCTTTGGGAAGTGGTGCTCAGGAAAGCCCAGCTGGGGAACCCCCTCCCCTGCCCTCCTCAGTGAAGTGCTGTTTGGGAAAGCACAGGCAGCAGCTGGGAAAAGAGCCCCTTGAGGAAACTTCACAGGTGTTGGCCAATACCTCCTCAGGTACTGGCATAAAATGTAAGAATTTAGGGCAGAGTGCCCTGTTACTGTGATAGGGTTTGGAAACTTCATAACAGAGAACAGCCGCGGATTGTATTAGCTTAAAGGGTTGGAGATTCAGGTATTTTCAAACATCAGGTTAGAATAGAATAGAATAGAATAGAATAGAATAGAATAGAACTTTATTGATCCCTTGGGAGGGTTCCTTCAGGGAAATTAAAGTAGATGGCCAAATACAGTAGCACCAATACAGGTGTTGACTTACAGCCATATTGACTGATTACTTTTTAAGTAATCGATTCATCGTGCTGTGCAGTAGCACATTTAGGTCCAAAACCGTTCCGATGACACATAACTTTTCCCTTTATGACCTATCCAGACTACTGTGGCGATTAAAGGACATGACCAAATCTATCCGGAACCGGAATCTGCTTCGACAGCGAGTGCTGTACTGGTGAACAGACATGGCCAATCACCGCAGTGCTTTACACCTACATAAATAACTAATATGTGTTACTTACTAATGACTAACAAGCCCCCCGTGGGAGTACAGGGAAGAGGAGTGGGAGAATGGAGGCATTTGTAATAAGAGAGACGCAGAGAGGAGGTGTGAATGAATACTAATCATAGATGGTTTTCTAATGCAAAATGACTAAATGATGAACAGCACATGTTTGGGTAACATAGGAAAAGAAGAGCGCAAGTAGCCATAATACTAATTAGCAATGATATTACTGAAAAACAGTGGGCAGAAACTGAATGTAGGCCTACTGTGTTAGCATTACAGCTGGAAAAACTCACCACTAATGAGGCAGTTTTTTTGTCACGGTTGGTGATATTATCAAAATATTGCAACAGAAACTCACAATAATTTTACACCTAAACAAGTGTCAGGCTAATATGTGAACAATGAAAGAAAATAATAACTGTCCGAATGTCAACGCATGTCTGATTTTAAGCCCTGTTAGTATAGCAGTCATTTCTGTAAATTAATAATCGGAACATGAAAGTGCAAAGCTTTGGTTTATCCACCACTACAATTCAGCTATTTTTCCCAGCACCTCAGAGTCTTAAGTGAACATTAAACGTAATGTCTTTAAAGCAGCCCTAAAATAACTGTATTCACTTTTGCAAATACAGTTTGCAAAAGAAATACTGTTTTGCAAAACAGTCTCGACTCACTATATCTCACACATGAAGCTTCGACACAATGAAACACTATGGTCTTGCTGAAAAAAAACATGGTGTTGCTGATAGTTTAATTGGTTTCCTGAGACTGTCTATGCCACAATTGTGCATTAGTAACACTGGAGAGCCACACATCACCACTGCACTGGTCATAATCAGAAAACAGGTTGCGAAGTCAACCAGGCCTTATGGATAATAAGAGTTGTACGGTACATAGAGGCCACATTCCGTGAACTTCAACACTTGGAATTCAGCTTAATCTAAACAGAGCTTTAAAAGGTGTCAAACAATTTCGAAACCTCAATGTACAAATGTACATAACATGCAAGTGTCCGCAATAGAAGAGCTAAAACCAGCATTGGATGAGGTGGAAGCCAGAGAAGCTAGTGGGTATCTACTAAGGCTACACATTAGAAACACTGTAAGATAAGATAACAGTACTACAAAGTAGCACAAGGTAATATTTACAAAAAATATTTCTATTTTTATCTATTATTCTATTCTAAAGGTAAGTCCAGACCAGGGTCTGAACCAAGGATTGGGTTTTTGGTGCTTTGTATTGATTATTTTAGTTTGTTTCAGTGTTCCAGGGCAGTTTGACCAGCATTGTCACCTACATCAGTTGCATCTTCCTATTCATGACACTGATTGGTTTGTAGTGAATTGTAGAGAGTTGTGCCAAATTGTGCAGAATCCAACTCCTTTTGGGTGCATGCGTGTTGCACCATGGTGTGAGCGTGGTGGATTATGCTTGAATTCCTTTCGTTTCTGTTGAGAAATAAAAGATTAATCTACAGTTACAGTAGATACGTGAATTGCGAGTGCGGTCTGTTGCCGTGTGATGCACATGCATGTGATTGGGGTCTGATTTCAGTACAACGTTGGTTCTTTTTCACCTTCCATCATTTAGTTTCTGACAAAAGCCTGATCTGTGATTGGTCTGAAAGTTGAAACCACTCAAAAATGGTTTTTTTTTCACTGCAAACAAACTGGACCATGTTATGTAGGTTTCATTCTGAGGACAAATCAGGCATCTGGGTATTTGGTAACCTGAACTTAAAAAGGGTTCAAAATAAGTAAAAAATACACAAGTCTAGGCTATAACTACCAGCTTATAACAGACATTCGTCTTACAACAGGCTGCAGTTGTTATTACCCTGTTAGCAGTCTGCTGAGCAGAGAAAGTGTACTCCACTTTAAGCATTTGACATGACAGACAAGCAATTTGCAACAATAAGCTTATGTGTATTGTATGTACAAGATCCTGCACTATTCTCTCCTTCAAGCTAGGTGAGAGTTTTCCACCTTTTTGAGGGTGTAAAAAGTTCTGGGACCGTTGCACCTTCTGCTGTGCCGTAGCAGTGCTTGTTAATACTGTGGCGTCACTCAGAGGAGGCATGATCAGAACAGTGGAGTGGGAGCAAGCTAAACAATCGCTGGTGAATAGTCATATTTTGCTTACTAAGCTGCAATAATGTAATTTTACAAGCGTATACAGTAACATTACCAACACAGCACACATCTAACTTCCACTGATTATTTAATCATGTCACAAAAAGCTTTTCCTGAACGTGTCCTGAAAAGAATCGATACCTAACGTGACAAACCTATGAGCAAATTCATCACATTTATGGTTATAATAAACGCTGTCCCATTATTTCACGATACTGCAGCATTCGCCAGCGGTTGGGTTATGTGTATTCCACGTGGATCTGTCAGGTGTAGCTTTGGCATGTGGAAGCCTGCTGTGGTTAGTGACCTTCTATGTATGTGTGTGTTTAAGCTAAGCTTAGTGAGTCATTGTTCAGTGAATCAACTGCACTTCTGATTCATGTATGGTCTCAAGTGAGGCATTCCTCTGTGCTTCAACAAAAGGAGCTCCTTGTTTTCCAGGCAAGATGATTTGTGCTTCTTCTTCTTCTGTGCTGACATTTTTAATGTGCTTTCCTGGGAATTCTGTAGACACCGTCGATACTAAAGAATGGGTCATCACATTGAATAAAAGCATAATTATAGGCTTTTTCATCAGTTCAAACCTCAGGTACGCTAAATATGATGATGCATATTTTGCACCACTACACTATAATGTGAGGTTAAATATAAAGCATTGTACTCCGAGTTGATTGTCACAAAACGTTGCGGGGCACATCTGTGTCAAGACAATATGGCAAATATTGTGATTTTAATGTCGTATCGCCCACCCCTAATGGAAACTGATATTTTTACTTTTGGACATCAGTGAGCGAAAAACCGTGAAATGCTTGAGAACCCAAGAGAGTGGAACGGAGACTTTGCAGCTGAGATGCAGCTGGTTGCAATAAGAGGGCAAACATAATTAGATAAGGTGGGTAGAGAAGGCTGCTTACTGTGGCAGGGAAGGAAGCCACACAGTGGGCCTGATTCTGTCTAGTTGTTGTTTTCATTACAGCTTGTTTCACCCAAGGACACGAACAAACATCTTCAAAGCTCTTAACCTCTCAGCGCGCAATATCCAACCTTATTTTGCCTCCTCTAAAGTTGGAAGGACAAAAAGCCTCCAGCAGAGGGAAGAAATGAAGAAAGATTGGTTATCAAGGTAGGGTGCAGGTGCCGTTTTTTTTTTTTTGCTTTGCAACTCGAGTTTCAGGGACAAAAACCACTTCAACAACCATTTTCTGGTGTTCAACTGGTTCAGATGGAAATGACACACACTCTTCTACAGGAACATTATAAATTGCACTCCCACACGTACACATAATGTGTGAGATGTCTCCTTCAAACATACACACTCTCACCAACACACAAAATCTCACAACCCCATAAAGCAAACTCCCATACTCATATAATAGCACTCCCACGCAGGGAAAAAGCAGATATTCTCTGACTGTGTTTCAAAGCAAGGCTCTCTGCTCACACATGCGCACATGCACGCACTTGCACACACAAATGACTGCAGTTAGTGTATTGAACAGCCCACACACTCGCTATACGTGGCACCAAATTGCACCCACTGAACTGACAATGCTGGACTGAAAAAATGTTAGACTGCAGGCTTCCCCTTCCCCACACACCAACACACAATGCATTATAAGGGTAAAATGACAACCGAGGCAACAATACAAGAAATAACATGCAAAGAATAACATCATAAAAATGCTATTGAATGTTATTGAGTGTGGGAGCGGGGACGTCTACATGGACGTTGGGATGCACATATTGGAATCATTTCAGTACCAGCAGATGATGACCAGCAATTGTTGACCTGCAATCCTGACCAGCAATTATTGCACCATGGCTGAATCTCCAGAAGCTTGGCCTGGATCTCAATTATGTTGTTAAGCTCCAAGAGGAACTCTACCTCCTGGCTCGGGGTGCAGGTTCGACAGCATGGCCCAGACTTTGCTGCCAGGGACACTCAAGAAATGACCTCTGTGATGTTCAGTCCCTCCTCCCGCTTATTCAGTGGAGGGATTCAAATCGAGGCCATCAGACTTCTACTATACTATACTGGATGACAGATGTATTGTACAAATATGTGCTTTGACCAGGGGTGCACAACTCCAGACCTGGAAGGCTGATGCCCAGTAAACTCAAACACACCCACTTTGCTTGGTATTGAACTGATTATTTGAAGCAGATGAATAGGGCAACTACAAAACTGGAGTTGGCAGTATGGGATACCACTACTTGTTTATTTTATTTATTTATTTGTTTGTTTGTTTGTTTATTTTTCTCAGTTAACTGCTTTTAAAACCCAATGGAAATGATATATTTGTTTGACCTATGTAGTCCCAATTTCTGTATTTTATAAATGTTTACAAATCAGTATTGACATTGATAGATGCACAAATAAAAAGATCAAATATCAGCATCTGCCCCAAATTCCCATATCAGTGCTTAACCTCATCCACAATTATTGCATTTTGTGGACGTTCTGCGGATACTTTAGTCTGTATTGTTAAACGTACCCCTTACAAATGACACTAAACCCCCTCTGACTAAACCAGGTCCAACAGTGCTTATGACAAAAGAAATGGGACCGCTTACTGTCTTCGCAGAGTTGAAGTGCTGTTGGTTCCAGTGCTGTCAGTACGCTCCAGCCTCCCCCTCTCCTTCTCTACAGGGGCCGAACCACAGGAGAGGCCTCGGGTCAGCCTGGTATGGGTCCTCCGGGCTGGGCCAGGTACAGTGGATGAGGGAACATTACCACTACTGCTGTGATGGACACTGTTGGTGTTGTGGTTAGTCACAGATGGAGGCTGGTTGGGCTTTGAGCTCTGCTCATGGTTGTGGTTCTGCGCTATGCTCTCAGCCCCAGGCTTCCGGTCCAGACGAAGGTCCTGGTTCTCCTGGTTGACACGGTCAAGTTGAGTCTCGAGCTCCTCAATGCGTCGCCGCTGTGTCTCCAGAAGCTTGGCCTGGTTCTCTATGATGTTGTTGAGTTCCAAGAGGTACTCCACAGCCCGGCTTGGGCTGTCTGGATTGGACTCCATGGCAAAGGCTTTGGTGCCAGGGCCACAAAGTGACCCCTGGAGTGTTCAGTCCTCGTCCCCCCCCCACTTGACTGATTCAGTGGGGGGGGAGATAAATCAAGGGATGGTAGGAAGATGAGCAAGATGGGGGCTTTGGTGGACCTTCTAGAGGAGCTCAAGTGTCAGTGGATGGATGAGGCAAAAAGAGCTCACAATGTCCTCAGTCTTTGTCCGTTAGGGCATTCTAAGAGGAAGAAAAGGGCTGTGATTTCAAAACAATGATGTTGATGTCATTCCTCCCATCTTCTCAGATGTAGGTGATGGGCTTTTGTGCAGTTTATAAGCAAGATATGAGGGACAGCAGAAGAAAAAAAAAAAATAAGGTATCTTCTCCATAGAGCTCCATTAGAGTCCATCTTCCAGGAGGACACCATCAGGAGGGCAAATCAAGACTTCTCTCAGTCTCTTTTCATCCATCACTGTGAAATGCAAAGGACCATCCTGAGAAGTGCAGTAACATCAGCTCCCACGTGCTGAGCTCAACTCTAAAACATGGGGCAGGTAGTTACCAAGAAAGGCTGTGTGCATGTATTTCATTGTTTGTTTGTTTATTCAGAGCAACTCGGCATGTTCAAGCAGGAGAAAACAACGAAAGAGGAGAGAAAGGAAGCTGTGAATGAAGCAGTCACTAGTTGATCACACTGAACAGCGTCCTGCTCCTCGAGTCCGTCTTCTGCTCGCTGAGGAGCTTCAGTAAAGTCAGACCGCGGACCCGCACCTTCTCCTTCACCCCATGTCTGCAGCTTCACTTCCTCGCTTCCCGACGTTTTGTTCACCGAGGAAAAGCCAGCAGTCCGAAAACGCCGAACTGCCCCGCGCTGACCCGAACTGCCCCGCTCGCTGCCCCCCGCGCTGCCCCGCCGAGCGAAAGTCAACAACTGCTTCCTCTGACAGTAAACACCTGCTGAAAGAGGAGAAAGCAGATACAGAGCACCTGAACACCGCTCTCCTACACCCTCCACAGCCCAGCACAGCACTGAGAGAGAGAGAGAGAGAGAGAGAGAGAGAGAGAGAACCCAGTCCTGTCGAGCAGATCTGCAGAGCTTCAGGACTGGAGCAATGTTCTACTGCCTCCCACAACACCCCCCACCTCTCTCTCTCTCTCTCTCTCTCTCACTCTCTCTCGTTATTTCTCTCTTCTTCTATGTCTTTGTCTATCCCTACCTCTCTTTATCTCTCTATATCTCTCTTTATATCTCTATATCCCTCTTTATTTCTATTTTTATCTCTTTCTCTATCTCTATACATATCTCTGTTTATCTCTCTCTATCTCTCTATCTCTCTTTATATCTCTGTTTTTCTCTCTTTATCCCTCTTTATTTCTCTCTCTCTCTCTCTCTCTCTCTCTCTACCTATACCTATCTTTCTCTCTCTCTCTCTCTACCTATACCTATCTTTCTCTCTCTCTCTCTCTCTCTCTCTCTCTCTCTCTCTCTCTCTCTCTCTCTCTCTACCTATACCTATCTTTCTCTCTATATATATGTTACCCACTCTTTCTCAGGTGATGACCTGCTGAAACATACTGTGTAATTTTTCTTGTTTTGTTCTGTAAGTGGTTCACAATCAAGGACCAAGTGAATGAATTGGTTTGTAAAATTTCTCTGTGTTGGTTTCAAATTGTATTCCATTTTTTAATATTTTAACTTAATATCATTTATATTTTAATCTTTTAACTCAAACAATTGTCAGTTTTTATCTCTCGTTCTTTCTGCAAAAAGTGCAACAGGCCAAGGAATTAGATTTTCTTTTTGAGGTGTGAACTGATGTAATATATTATTCTGTTAGGCTGCAGGTTTTCATTCCATCAAATCAGGAGCAGACATTTAAACAATCTTTCTTCATCAAACTGCATGAAACTAAACCTTTTTTTTTTTTTTTTAGAATTATTCTTAATTGTTTCTGTTAATTAGCTTCACCTTGTGGCTTTGGTTTATGCCATTTCTGATGATAGTGGTTAAGTTCAGACACACTTTATTAGTTTGTTGTTTTATAATCACGATACCACGTGTTTCAAGTTTAGCAGTTCAGCCTGTATCACGAATATAAAATTTATGGTTGAATTAACAGTGGCTCTGTTTAGCTGGTGAGGTGTATGAGGTTGGATCTCGACTGCCTTTCCCAGGAGGAAGGCTGGTGACCACAGAACTAAATCTTTCACCTCTTAACGGTGCTTGAACATAAATTCAGTGGGACAAGCAAATGTCTAACTCTGTACTGGTGAATAAATGCCCTCAAAGATTTTCTACTACTTATTTCCTGCTTATTTACACACTGCAAATCTGTTCAATCCTCCCATTTAACTGAGTAAACACTCCAATATCTCTATTGTTCTCTGAGTGACATCATTAGTTTTCTTCTAAGATGAGACAGACAAGTCAAAGAGAAGGAGGAGTACATTAATAGCATTTATTGTCCGGTACTTGATGGTGGTCTATTGTAATTTTGTTGCAACTGTATCTTTCTTTTCTGTTACTTGCCCAAAGGGTCATTCAGGACCACTTTAAAGAACTGAACGGAACTGGATCTTCAGGAGCCCTCGTTGTAAAGCTACACCAGAAGAACACTGAGGTATTTATTAGATCATGCTTGAGGAGCACTGAGGGGAACTCTTAAACATCCATATGTCTGTTCCTTAATTTTTCCCATATGTTGGCTCCGCCTACTTGACTATAGCTATTTACACCATTTGGCCATGACATTAAATGCACTAATGTGATTATCTGGTTTCAGCAGCTCTACTCTGGGGCTGGGATCTACATATTAAGACACAAATAAACAGATTTCAAAATCTCTGGAAAATGGGTAAGCACAAATTGGTTATGTCTTGTGGAATCTGTGCTTCAGAGGCTCAATCAATAAATCAATCAATTAATCAAAGTTTATTTATATAGCGCTTTTTACAACAAGGAGTTGTCACCAAGCAGCTTTACAGAAATCTGGGCCTCAAATGAGCAGCCTGTGGGCAAAACAGTGGCGAGGAAAAACTCCCTCTGGCTAGGAGGAAGAAACCTTGAGAGGAACCAAGGCTCAAGAGAGGAACCCATCCTCCTCTGGTCGACACCGGAGAGCATAAAGAAAGGCACAATACATGGGCAAAGAATGGAAAATTGAAACGAAATAAAATGAAGGGGGAAATAAAATTTCAGTAGTTGTGATACGAGTGGATAATTTAAGTTGGATGCAAGCTCAGAGCTTTTTTGGTGGCATATGGGGAATCTACACGATATTAATATAAATATTAATAATAATATGTCTCACCAGTGCAAATTATCATTGTTATGTCAAAATGTAACCTTTAAAAATATTTGAAATGAGAACATTTGAAAATAGTAGCTGCAGCCACAATTCATAATGAAGAGACCAATAGAAATGGTGTAAAATTACCCTCCTATGCCTTAGAAGTAGGGAAACCGTACTCCCTCTCAGAGATGCATCAGTTGGTTTGGATTCCTGTAAGGGGGGCTGCTGAGCACGCTCTCAGGGCTCTGCTCCAGTTTCATAAACTGCTTTGCTTCCATCTACTGTTCAGAAAAGAAACTGGAATTTTAAAGGCTTTACTGTGTGCTGTACTGTTACCACACTGGACTTCAACTACAGCTCCTCGGGGGAACATAAACGAGCAAAACCTTGTTCACACTGTTACAAAACATTATTTTTGGTCATTCTGACACAGTAATCACTGACAGCACCTCAAACAAGACACCAAATAGCTGAGTTCTGCTCGATACATTAACTCTTTATTACTTATTAATATAATTTGGTACCTGCGTTTAGGTTACAGTTGATAACAACGTAATCAGATACAGAAATAAAACAATATAGTATTTCATATATCATGGCATTTTGTTTTTTATGTCAATAATAAACTGTACACTTGTTTAGACATTCATATTTATATATATTTACAGAAAATACATGGCCATACAGGACTACAGAGAAACTGATCTGAAGATGTTCTGATTTCACACTGCACATACAGTAGACTGCAAAAAGGAGGAAAAGGAAACAGAGAGTCAAGACTAATGTGGTACTCGTGATAGCTTCAGAAACGCTGTCCCTCTACTCTAGAACGTACCGCACACACATTCAACCGCCACAGAAACTTACCCCAGACCTGCTGGGAGTGTGTGTAGTCTATTAATCTGTTCTCTTTATGCTTTCAAATAGTGACATCATACAGGCCTGCAGTACATAATTGGCATCTGATATCTGGCACTGCTATATTACAGAGTATAAAATCATTTAAATAGCCTCTTACTTACTTAAACCCCTTCAACTGCACAGGCTTGTATGTGGGTCCATACTTGCTGTACATATTCAATTCATAGCATTTAAAGAATAATTTAAAGCTCAATGACTAAACAATAAACCTGCAGTTTAAAAGGGTTTAAAGCATTTAAAGCATATTTCATATGTCGTATCATTTCTTCTTAGGTACAAGGACTTCAATGTTCTGCACTGGAGGAGGGCTGAGCAGCAGGTTGGTCAGTGTGTCAATGTGCAGTCAGTTTTTCACACCTAATGAGGTAAGGATTCACAGAACACACTCGTGTGTTTTCTCTTTCTAACCAGCAAGCTCTTTATCTATTGAGATAAAAGGGTTCCCTAGACACTTTTCACGGCTGGCTTAAAGCCACTACATATTGCAAACACACACCCACACACACACACAGTTCCAGCTATCAAGATTTTCTCTTGTCTTTGGTTGAAAGAGGCAAAAACAAAAATGTTAATACCTAAAGTCCATGAGTTACACCCAGCACAGAAAGTCAGAATCATAAGGTCAAAGTAGGGAGATGGAGTTTGGGAGATGTCTCTGAAATGTGTGGAGATAAAGCACAGAGCTTTAGTTTTTCTGTTTCATGACTAGCTTGTGTTTTGAACTGTGCGGCACAGAGCTCTGTTTGAGTTTGTCGTTTTGCAGCAATGTTGGAAGATAAAGAAGACTGTTCAGTACACGTTTACAATCCCGCAAAACATGGTAATATGGATTGTTTAGGGGATCCTGAAGACTGGCTTTAATCACAGCAGACAAAAGGTTAGCTGCTCTAGTTGGGACACAAAAGCCTATAATGCACTGTGTTGTATGCGGCAGAACGTGGCTCACAGAGATCGATTTGAGAAACATTAGTGGTCAAAATTGATATTTCAGCTCCCAATAACAGTGTTTCACACAGTGCTGCTGAGATACAGCACAGTGCACAAGTCTTACACAGTAAATTTCAGAGTAAATCAACGTTTCTTTGAAAGGATTTGTCTAAGCAGTTATACACAACATGATATATATGCAAATATGTCTCGATACAGTACAACGGTGTGGCTAGTCAGTTACAATTTGAGATGTCTTGGTTTGAAGATCTCAGGTTTGGTTGCTGTCCTCTCTGTGCTTTCCAGCCACGGTTTGGATTTGTTCACGTCCACCTCACTTGATTTACTTTAATGAAAGACTTGATTAGATAAAGTAGGTTTGGGTTAGGAACCGGAAATACTCGCCTTCCACACGGAGAGCTTTGGAAATGCACGCATATCATCACACAATGTTTCTTTGTATATGGCTTTACTTTTCATTTTCTCAGATGTACAAAGTCCTTCGCACAGTTCTGTATAATTAGGAGAGTGTTTTGAATACCATACCTGTGTGTGTGTGTGTGTGTGTGTGTGTGTGTGTGTGTGTGTGTGTGTGTGTGTGTGGTGGTACACTGTAGATCATTAGGTTAGTCATTCTTCAGTCATTCATGCACGCTGCTCTCAAATGGGGATCGCTGAGGGCAATGGACAGGAGAAGATTTCAGTGACCAAGGCAACAGTAAGGGGCACTTAGAGGCTTAAAGCCTGTTGGACTAGGGTTCAGAACAACATATTATAGAGCACTTTGAAATATATATGATTGTATATACAGTACATCTGTCACACTCTATATATTCATCTACAATTCAGTACAACTGTACACAACAGTACAACTCAGGGGTCCCAAACCCAGTAAATACTTACTTTATAGTTGTTTTATATGTGATTTTCGAGAAAAAAAATGTAAAATAAATGGTTCATTTGTTATATTATTTGTAATAATTTGGGAAAACGTAGATATATCTTCATATTTATCAAAAATAAGTTTTGGGTTCAGGCATGTTATTGCTTTTAGCTCACCCTACATTCTGTGACAGAACTATATCCTTATCACCCAATATCTCTTACAACAAGCTGCAGGAAAGTGTAGAAAATGAAAATGAGATAAAGAGGTGAGATGAATAAGCAGGTGACACTGAGTCACTCGGGCTGAACTCAACAAGAAACAGGGACACCGTACAAACAATAAACACAGTAGCAGAAAACTCTCCCCAAGTCCTCTGAGGGAGGGAGGGAGAGAGAGAGAGAGAGAGAGAGAGAGAGAGAGAGAGTGCTTCAAATATGCTAACACTGCATGTGCTCTGTATTTAGCCTAAGCTAAAGACACAGTATGGCTTTATTGCAAAAGTATGAAAACCAACTGTTTCCAATTCTGACCATGTTTATCAGAACAAAGAAGCACTATTGGATCTGGATTTTTTTTTGCCAGAGGAGGTTGTGTAATGTCATTTGTACGTTATTTCACAGGCCGATTTGTAGATGGATTAAGTTTTGCTTTAATATTCCAAAATGACGGCGATATTGCCAACAGAAAGGTCACAAACAAAACACACACACGAGTGCCACATAGAAATGACTATGCATAAATTCTCTCTAAAGTTCAGTTATTCGTTTTAAATGTCTCAGTAAATTTAGTTTAGCTTTTGTTTTCATTATTTCCAGAATTTTATATACAGTGTAATATTATCAGTATAGTTGGTCATGGCACTCTGTGAAGCTCCACTATAGGTGTAAAAGAAATCCAGTCCAAAAAGGCCTTTGTTTTCACCTTCCATGACAAGACATTAAACGATCAAGAAAGGTCCTCCTACAGCACTTCAGGAGATAGAATTCTGCCTTTTTCTTCCTGCACTTCCTCTCTCCATCAGTCTATTCGCCTCTACTACTCTGCTGAGTGCATGTGGGCTGGGTTTGAGCCAGGGGCCTGGCAGTAAAATGCTTGAGGCCCGTGAATTGTAGCCCTCATTCAGGTACACAGAGAGACCAGAGAGGCTAGAGGCAGAAACACTATCATCAGAAACACTCAATTCAGATTCAGAATCTGTGTTTTCCAGTTCTTGGGACATGAGGAAGGAGAAAGGTGCCTGTTGGGATTTGGAAGCCCCTGGGGGTTCCCATGAGGACAGGCTGTTGTCAGGGTTGCTGTGGTTGGATTGCTGAGTGCTGTAAGGCCTGGTATCCACTTTGTGTTTCCACACTATCTCCTTCCCCCACTCGTTCACCGTCACTTGCTGTGTGTGGCTGTCCGACTCGCCCTCCAGCTTTCGTCCGCTGTCTCTCTCACTCTCCATCTTGCGCTCTCTCTCTCCTTCTCTGAGCAATGGCCCATCCTCCTTTTCTTCCCACTTGGTCTCCTCCTCCCAATGCTCACTTGGTGATCTCTGCTTAGGGATGGGGAGATTATAGTTCTCTTTCTGATGCTCATCCTTTGTTCTGGCCTCTCTTTCTTTCTCTCTCTTTAGTTTCCCCCCACTTTTGTTGTTCTTACTCTCCCTCTCCCTCTTCTGTATCCTCTCTTTCCTCCTGTCTTTAATTCTCTCCACTGGTCCAGATTCCTTTTCTTTCTCCTCCAGCTCTTCCACTTCATCATCCTTACTTTCTTCTCTTGGCCTGTTTTGGGAAATGCTGTGTGAGCCACGCCTCCTCCTCCTCCTCTCCTCTGACCTTCTACCCCAGCCCTCTGTGCTGTCAAGCCTCTCCTCCCATCCCTGGTCCGATCCCCTCCCCGACTGCACTATCCTCCTAATCTGGCCGTGGCTCTTAGCTGCTTCTGGAGGACTGGGTGTGGCATCCGCACGGTGGTGGTTCACTGCAGCCAGATGCGGCTGCAGGGCCGGGGGCAGGGAGGAGATGGCTGCTCTGTGATCACGGCCTGGTGAGAGAGAGTGACAGATAGAGGGAGAAAGGGGGGAAAGGTTTAAGGTGGGACAGGTAATTTAACACCTACATAAAAGATACTACATACATGACCGATGTTAAAAGATATTAAAATGTAGATTTAAAATGTGGAGGCCCTACCATGAAATTTCAATTTGCATCAAGGCCACTTAACAGCATTTGCTCTAAAATTACCGGAGCTGAATTGGTTTAATGAGAGAAGGCTCTTTGACAGAGTTTGGGTAACACTTTAATTTGAAGTTTACAGGAAGATTTTTGTTGATGATTACAGATTTGCCTAATATTGACGTAAATGTGTCTGGCCAGAACAGGCTGTTAGCAAACTCCTCCAAGCACATTGAGCTGTCCAATGGGGTTGTGTCAACAACAACAAATGTGTACTTTATCGGTAGGCACCATCAAAGTAAAGTGTGACCATAATTTGGAAGAAACTTGACTGATCAATTAATAGGAGACAAAGTTTCTGTGCAATTTCCTTAAATAGCCACCCGCAGGATCGAAAGGTCATACCTGGGATGTTCATGCCAATGTTAGTATTACACCACAGGCTCACCGTTTAGTAATAATGACATCCATGTCTATTAAGCTTTGTTGTTTCATTAGTGTGAGATGGATTAAAACTGCCCAACGGCCCAAGTTCAGCTTTCACTTTACAGTCATTGTAGTTTGGTATTGGATTAAAATCATGTATTTTGTTATTATTATTTAGGCTAAAACAAACTCAGCTTTACTTGTATTTTATATCATCACTTACTGAACAAAACCTTTGTTTTAAATTTTTTTAAACACTTTCATAATTTCACATAATTTTGGTTTTCAAAATGGCTTGACAGAAAACTTTTTATATCAACTGTCACAGAATGTTAAAAAGGTATTTCCTTGTTTTGGAGATAAATAAGGTATGTTGTAAGGTATGTTCTAAGTGGACGTTTAAGACATGTACAGAAAGTATTCACAGCACTTCACTTTCTCCACATTTTATGTTACAGTCTTATTCCAAAATTGAATAAATTCATTTTTTCCACCAAAATTCCACACACAGTACCCCACACTGACAAAGTGAGAATAGAAGTAAAATAAATACAAACTAAAATAAAAACACAATAACAAAATGATATAACGTACATACGCATTCACAGCCTTTGCCACAACACTCAAAATTGAGATCAGTTGCATCTTGTTTCCACTGATCATCCTTCAGATGTTTCAACAACTGTGGTAAATTCAGTGGATCAGACATGATTTGGAAAGAAACACACCTGTTTATATAAGGTTCCATAGTATGTGAGAGCACAAACCAAGCCACTAAGTCTAAGGAATTGTCTGTAGACATCAGAGACAGAACTGTATCAAGACAGAAGCCACAGGAAGCCACTCCTCAGTAACAGGCACATGACAGACCATCTGGACTTCGCTAAAAGGCACCTAAAGGACTCTCAGACCAAAAACTGAACTTGACTGGACTGAATGCCAAGTGTCATGTCTTGAGAAACCCAGGCACTGCTCATCATCTAGCCAATACCATTCTTACAGTGAATTGGGAGACTAGTCAGGGTCAAGGGAAACATAACTGCAGCGATGTACAGAGATATCCTTATGATAGGACATCCTTATGATAACCTGCTCCAGAGCACTCTTACAACAGGACAACAACAAACAAACATTTATCAGTTTGCCATCGTGGGGTACTGTGTGTAGAATTTTGAGGGGTAAAAATGAATTGAGTCAAGTATACAAGTATACAAGTCAATCATATCCAAGTGTTTTGATGTGAAAATTCAACACAAATTCTGTTGAATACACTGTATCATATATATCAACAAACTGGTACTGGACAAAAATATATTATATATATATGACATACTTTCCAAAATGAATATTTTAACAGTGACATCCATATACAGTATATTTAGCTTCAACAGCACAATTAATGTACAGTGAACTAAATAAATACAAATCTGCAACATTTACTGGAAATAATACAAACCAATTGCATTCTATTGCATGTTATTCAAAGACTGCACAGTGACGCTCAGTGGATGCCCATGCACAACAGACAGAAACGGTAAGATGAGAGGGAGGAGACACATGGGCACGCTTATACAGAGACATCCGAGGACAGATAAACAGGAAAGAGTGATGTAGAGAAAACAGGAAAATGGGAGAACTAACAGGAACAACTACCAACCGCGTGTTCTCGGTCCGCCCGATCACATAGAAGCAAGGCTCGCCCAGCTTGGAGTTGGTCATACAGAGAGAGAGACTGGAAAGTTCCACTGAGAGAGATAGAGACAGAGAGAGGAAAGTATGCAAGTTTCCCCTCACAAGCAGGGAAAACAAAAATGGAATGTTGAAAAATGAAGGATTAAAGAACATAAAAAATGAGAGAAGTATAGAGAAAGGAAAGAAAAGGGATAAAAAATCAGAAAGATAAAGAGAAAAAATGTGAAAAGGTGAAGAAGAATCACAAAAATAAAGAAATTTAAATGAGGTACATATACGTATAAAAGTGAGAAAATTTAAAAGAAAAAGAGCCCAAAAGAAAAAGAGGAAAACAGTTGTTAGTGAGCTGTTGAAGAGATAAAGTTAAAAGAAGTGGTAGTTTAGCATTAGAACTACAGAAGCAGTCCTCTCTGTTTGTGTTATGATTTATTTATTCAGCTGATGGTTCTTTAAAGCGTGCACTGTTTTTGAACATCTGTTGTTTCTATTATAAATGAGCTGTGACTAATATGCTAAATTAATGAAGCACATCTGTATAGATGAGTTCATTCTTTGGACAGAAATGTTGCCCTCGATTCAGTCAGCCTTACCATAGTCAGGAACGTATCCATTGCCCTTCTTCAGAACAAGGTGGATCTGTTGGCCTGCGGTCCTTATCTGCTCCACAGCCTGACTGTGGGTCATGCCTGTTGTTACGTGGCCATTGATCTCAACTAACTGGTCACTCACCTGAAAAGTGTAAGAAATCAGTAAGAAATCGACAGACTGTTGGCTTGATTGGCAAATTGGAGACTAAAAAATGTATTACATATGATCAGTGTTACACAAATATATCTCAATTTTTGTCGTACGGTTACGTAGGTTTTGAACAGTAATGAAGTTTTGAAAAATAATGAACAGACCAATAGAAACGATCAGAAATCACCTGGAATATAGTCTATTTACTAAGGTTTTATCTTCTCCTGTAAGGCTGATGCACAGTGCATCCAGAAAGTACTCACAGTGCTTCACTTTTTCCACATTTTGTTATGTTACAGCCTTATTCCAAATGGATTTAATTAATTTTCCTCTCAAAAAAAAAACAACCTCAATGACAAAGTGATAACATGTTTGTTTGAAATCTTTGCAATTAAAAAAATAAATAAAAACACAAAATATTACATGTACATAAGTATGCTGAGGTATACACTATACACACAACATTTGGGACAAAATATTGGGACACCTGCTCATTGTTTCTATTGAAATAAAGTGTGATAATCTGAAATGAGAGTAACTGCCTCTACTGTACAGGGATGGTTTATCACCACCCAAACTCATCCCAGGGGTATGGAGGCTTTATACCACTCTATTTCAAGCCCGACTTTATTCATGGTGTCAACAGGTTCATGTTTATCTGCTCCAAAGGGTCCTATTCTATTGGCTGTACATTGTACTCTAACTATAGCGTTTATTCCCACAGTAGACATGATGGATGTGGAAGAAACAGGCTGTCATGAAAACCATAATTATTTTGATAATATGTGTACTGGCTTATGTGTTATGTGGTTATGTGTACTGGCTTATGCCCCAGTCAGCAGTGGTAGTGGTCTGAAAAGGGACAAACCATAAACCACTGACAGGGCACTGGTTCCCCATGCCTTACTGATTCAGAAGGACACCAGGCTATCCCATCTGGGTCAAACAGACAGCAAGAGTGCTGTGGCATATGGCATTGAAATTGTTTATAATGGGTACAGAAGGAATGTGTCATAAAGGATAACACCCCCTGCTGCCATTCAGAGAGCACATGATTAATTTTGGGATGCACCTGAATAAGAAACCCAGTATACAGGACAGGTCTTAAAGGATCAGCTACATCCTGGTGCCAGAAACTAAACCTTCAAACGTTTTGCTTCTGCAAGAACAACATGATATTAAGCACATTTGTATTTATGTATGCAATAACATGAATTTGGGAATTGGAAACCTAATTCTAACCTCAAGAGGTTGAAAACAAAAAACATTGTATCATCATTCGGGTTTTTATTTTGTTTTGAAAAAGTAAAAAAAAAAAAACACCTGTATTTTGCGGCTGCGTGAGGCTGGTCCTCCCTCCATCAGGCCAAGAACATAAAGGCCCATGTTATACTCACTCCCACCTCTCAGACTGAAGCCAAATCCAGTGGGCCCCCTCTCCAGATCCACACTGTAATACCGTGAAGAGTCTTGTTGTGTCTGTGTCTGTGTGTTTGTGTGTGTGTGTGTGTGTGTGTGTGTGTGTGTGTGTGTGTGTGTGTGTGTGTGTGTGTGTGTGTGTAAGAGAAAAAGAGAGAGATATATAGAAAGGCAGTGTTAGTTTCAATCGTGTGTTGTCATACCAACAAGTCTAAAAACAAGCAAGACAGACAATATCTTGCCTCACCTTTTGTTTAAGCCTTTGAGATTTCCTGCTTCTGTAATTGGGATCATAGTCTGAGTGCTCAGAGGAGTCTGAGAGAGCGATAGAGGCAGTGTGGTGTGTGCACAGAGAAAGGAAAATGAGAAGGGAAAGATAAAAAGTACAAAACAATTAATAACCAAAATAATTATGTGTGTGTAATTTTTTATTTTTTATGTATATATATATATATATATATATATATATGTGTGTGTGTGTGTGTGTGTATTTGTATGAGTGCCAATCCAACTTCACAATGTGATTAGGCTAATTGACTGTTATGAAAAAAAAAATGTTGCACAGCTGGAAAACATTATAATAATAAGGCAGAACAAAAGGAATCAAAACATTATAGAGTAGTTTAGTTTCTGATGCAGCAGTTGTTGGCTTGCTTACAGACTCAAAATGGCCTGAAATAAACAACTTCCTTTGAGACCTGTTAGTCTATTGTTGTGTTAATAAAGGAAACTGAAAATATCTCGCCATGCTGTTAACTACTTCCTTCTGGGAGTAGAACAAACTTTCTGTATCAAGGACAGAAAATACAGCTGTGCAAGAAGATAAATATCTTATGAGTGTGCAGTTTGAGACAAAGATGCCTCACAGGTTGTCAGCTGACACTTTAGCTGCACTAAATGGAACCTGTCAAACACCAATGTCAGCATCAACAGTGAAGAGACGACAACGAAGAAAAGACAGCGAATGGCCAAAGAGAAAAGACAGTGGAAACTGGAAGATTGGAAGAAGGTATTGTGGACAGATGAGCCCAAGGTCTTTAGATAAAACAGAAGAACATTTGTGAGGTGCAGAAACAATAATGACCATAAAGACCAATGATTAATGCCACCTGTCAAGCATGGTGGAGGCAGTGTGAAGGAAGGCTACACGATTTTGCAGCACTTGGCCATAGCCTGTGGACAATGCTTGACTGGGGTCAATTTCAACCTACAACAGGGTAATGACCCCAAACCCACCTCCAAAATATTTCAGCAATATTTAAAAAATAAGGGGTCAACTAAAATTCTGAATGTAATGGTCCAGATCTGAACCCTGTTGAGCTGTTGTGGGAGCAGCTTGACTGTATAATATGGAGGAACATTTCATCGGGCCAATCCATTTAATGGGAGATGCTCCAGGAATCATGGAGTTACTGTAATTCTTAAAATTAGTCTAAAAAAGTGGCCTCCTAAGCAATTTGGTCACATCAATGGCACAAGACAGCTAAAGCCACTAAACACCACAGCATTAGATGGTTGAAGATGTTTTGTTTTGTTTGTTTTTTTCAATATAAAAACGCACCGGCACAGATAAAATCCAATGGAGTTTGGTACTGGGTCAGGTTAAGGTCACTATATTAGTACAGTGTACTCACTAGCACTAGAACGTGGAACAATGGTGAGGCGTAGTGTATTTCCTGCTCTGCGTAGTATCTGAGCCAGCTCTCTGTGGGGCAGCGTGACCACACTACGACCTTCCACGGCCTCCAGTCGGTCCCCTGGACGGATCTGCCCGCTCCGAGCTGCAGGGCTGCCCCGACGCACTGTCACAAAGCGATGAGGCAGTAGAGATGCCGCTAAGGAGAGAGAGAGAGAGAGAGAGAGAGAGAGAGCAAGTGATTACAGTAAATGAAAAATGAATAACATGACGATTTATTTGTTTCATTAAATTTATTTCAAATTATAGTTAATCTGAATACATGTGAATGTGTCACATAGAACAGGTCAGGTATAGTTTTTGTGTAACAGCAGGATGTTGCAGTTCGGCACCACTCCAGTTGGAATCCGAAAATCAATACTGTTCAGTGATTTTAAATAAAGTTTGCTTTTGCATGAATTTTCTCATTCATTTTAATATTCTTTGAAACAGAATTCCTTAAAACCTGTTCAAATTGTGGGTGGAGTATGCATGGATTGGTTGGGAGAATTAAATATTGCACTATTGTCTATATTGTATACTGTAATATAGTCTGTATATTATATATTCTATATATTTATATAGTGCTGCTTCTACTAAATTATTTTTTTTCTCTGCCTATCTTTTTGCTTAGTGTAGTGTACTGATGCTGCTACTGGAACCTTAATTTCCCTGAAGGAACCCTCCCAAGGGATCAATAAAGTTCTATTCTATTCTATTCTATTCTATTCTATTCTAAATAATCAATAAGAGTAAAGTAGTTAAAAAGATAACATTTATAATAAGAGCATCTAAAGGACAAGGGGATCTAGCAAAGCTTTGAGAACAAAAACCATTATAAACACATTATAAACATATCACCAGCGCTATCTCCATATTTACAATCGTAAAGCACTTCATCTGCAGTCTGTCACCCATCTGTCTGCCATCACAGGTAATGAACAGACAAGCCTTAGCAGCTAAGCGCAGCTCTAGATGAGGTGTCAGGATCCTTCTGACAGGAGTGCACTCTTCCATAGCTCTAATGAACGTGAGGCTATGAACTCCTTGCCCCGCCCCCGGATCAAACCCGCCAAAGCTAATGACTCCAGTGTAGTGCCATTTAACTGGCCACGGCCAACCCTCTCAAGAGGCGTGTGTGTATTATGTGTGCGTGAAAGGGAAAGAGCGATTGATTGATTGAGAGAGATTAAAAATGCACAACACAAGTTAACACAAGTGTGGCTGATTGCAGATTCTACCAAATCAGCAGATTCCCTTCAATGAAGGCAGCAGGTTCGCTAGTTCGACAGAGGCATGAGTCTAAATCACATGATGTTATTTCCCAACATAATCGCACCCATAATAACTCCCAAGAAAAGAGCTACGACTGTGAGAAGATGCGCAGCAAAATATACTTGATGTGGCCGCAGTATGTGCCCACAGACTCCACAGTCATCGTTTCAGTGTTTCATTCAGAAAAGAACTGGGATATAATGGACTAGAGGAGTCAGTTATAAAAAGAGAAAAATCAGCATATGTCATGATTATGGTCTGGTCACGTCCCTCTGGTCTGTCTTTGTGTTGTTTACTGTCCCATGTGCTTTTGAGCACATGCCATGTCGCCTCCCATTCCCAGCTGTGTTCCATCTGTAACCCTGCCCCATCCTTATCATGTCCCAGCCGTGTCTCATGTTATCGTGTGTATATAAGTCCCTTGTCTCAGTTAGTCCTTGTTGGTCTTTGTGTCTGTGTGGCTACTGGTGTGCCTTGTCTTCATGTATACTCGCCTTAATGGTTATTGTACCCTATCTGTTCGTCCGCCTCCACCTACCTGTGTCTAGCCGTTACAGGCCTCTCATCTTAAAGTGGGATATACAATTGTCAGGACTTCATAGTGCTTGGTGTCTTGATGGTTGCTTTTAAGAGTTCCCAACAAAAAATGACTCCATACAATCTAAGTATTACAATATAGGTTATGAAAGTATCAAATCATCTCTTATAGACATATAATAATTTATTTGTGTAGAAATCATACTCAAAAATGGGCTGTAGAGATTACACTAGCTGGATACTTGATTGACAAAGTAAAACAGGAGCATAGAGGATTATGAGCATTATGAGCTTTAACCACAAAGTTAGCTTTAAGGTATCTTTTAAAGACATCACTGATGACTATGCCTCAAGAACATGTGGAATAATCCTCTAAGGGTCAACTTTTTCCTTAGTATTACTTACGCAAGAAAATAAATATAATAGAACAACTACTGAGTTAAGATGATTGTATTGAAACGCTGTCTGATATGAGAGGAGATAAAAGGGACCTTCTTGTTTGTAAATCTTTGCCTTGGGCTCGAGTTATGCGGTTGTGCAGAAATTTCAATACTTAAATGTGTAGAACTCCAAAGTATAGACACATAAAGACGCTCCTTAATTGTTGTTGAGCTGAGAGTCTGTCCTCTCTACACCTCAGACATGTTAACAATGCACAGCGAGTGATGGATAGAATGAGGCAGGAAATTAGTATTCTCTCAGAGATGACTAAAAGAATATGCCCGGTGTGGAGAGGACGAGAGATGGAGAAATGATGGATGGTCAGAGAAAAGTGGGGAGCATTTGAAGGAGACAGAGAGAAAGACAGAGTGTGCCAATGTGAGTGCAATTACTCATCAGCACAGCCAAAACCTCTCACACTCTCTCTCTCTCTCTCATTCCCTCCCTCTGTGTCATCCTATGCATCCTCCTCAATGTCACTCATTCCTGGGTGGCCTTCAAAGACATCAGTTATTACATCAGAGCCATCCAAGAGATCCTGCAGCAGAGGTAGATGGTCTAAACAGTTTCATCCAACACAGGGAATAGATTAGGAAATGCACAAGGAGAACAACTTTAACTCAAAGACACCAGGAAAGAAACACTACTGTTTGGCCATCTTAACTTTTCCCACTAACATTGTGAAACAACCGCACTAGATCTACAGTGCTACAAACATTTATTTGCATGACTCCTGAATTGTAATTCATGCTCCAGTCATAAATGTAAAAATGTATAAATATAAACTGGGTCGTTTCATTTTCACTCATAAGAGCCTAAATTCTTCATGCCATGAATTCCACAAGATTTGGAAATATTCTTTAGAGATTCTGGTCCGTGTCACATTTTTCCAATTCTGATAGTTCATATGAACATTATCTGAAGCTGCTGGCCTGTATCTGCATTGGTTGTGGCATGAATGAGCAGGTGTATAGGTCTTGGTGAGTGTACAAACCCTATAAAGCTTGTGCAACCTCACAAAAATCCCCTGAAAGAACACTTTTGTGGGTAGTTAAATTAGAAATCGTTTCACCACTTTGTCTGAGTTGTGTTTGTCTCCTAACTTACAGACTGTTAGTCTGGATTGAGCTGTCATGAGTGGTGCATTAGCTGGGCTGAAAAAAGCTGAAGTCACGTGCAGTTGCATTGCACAGACTGTTCTGCTATAAGTCCACTGCTTCTGCCCCTAAATTAAACTCAATATGACTCTCTCCATTAGTGCGTGCCATTAACAGCAAGTTGTCCTGCACTGACCTACTTAGGAACGCACATACACACACATGTCTCTCCAGGCCAAACTCTCAGCGAACAGAGATCTTCATTGATGTTTAATGCTGACTGGCTCACTTTATTTCAAAAGGAAATATTCATGCTAAACTTGCACAACAGACAGCTGTGCTAAACTGTATTTCCTCCTGTCTCCTGCTGTCCCAAAGGGAGGTCCTGTTAGTGGCACCATCAGCTCCTTTGTCTAACATGGCATTCGGTTACCCCAGTGGATTGATAATGTGGTTCGATCCAAATTGATGCTAACACTGCAAGCTTGCTGCTTCTGAACTCTCAAGGTTTAAAGCCATCTAATCACAGTGAATCAAACATGACATCAATAAGCTACTTTGAATAAGAAGCACGTTTTTTTAATCAGTGTCTGGTGTTACACGGTTTATGATCACTATCATCACGTTTTGAAAACCACTACTGAGTCACTCTTCCATGCAGAACTGTCTTCATTTATGGGTTTACAGGTCAGGTGGATGTATCATTTGGCCAATGTAGACCAATTTATTGCTATGGCCTTTAAAAAGCGATGTAACTGGGGAACCTTAGTTCTGAATTTCTATTCTCACAACTTTATTAGGGATCTAACAGGAAAAGTCACTTATCACTTGCTGTGTGATAAACAAAAAAGTCCCACATAAGACCAGTATACCAAAATACCCAACACAAACCAACAAGCTTTGCTAAATGTGCAGTTTAAATAGCTGAAGTTGTTATAGAATAGTGTTGAAGTCTTAGCATATTATCAGTCTTGGGCACAAAAGTGGTGAACATTAGGGCATAGAAAATGAATTCTCAATCAAATTCAATCAATCAAATTTTATTTATATAGCGCTTTTTACAACAGCAAGTTGTCAGAAATCAGCTTTACAAGCCTCAAATGAGCAGCCAGTGGGCAAACAGTGGCTAGGAAAAACTCCCTCAGTTTAGGAGGAAGAAACCTTGAGAG
Source organism: Acestrorhynchus altus (assembly GCA_034509495.1). Lineage (NCBI taxonomy): Eukaryota > Metazoa > Chordata > Actinopteri > Characiformes > Acestrorhynchidae > Acestrorhynchus > Acestrorhynchus altus. Next base: position 8,919,234 of record CM067515.1, read on the forward strand.
GAACCAAGACTCAAGAGAGGAACCCATCTTCCTCTGGTCGACACCTCCTACCACAGAACCCCAGTGTGGTTTGGTGTTTCTTAAACCATCCTCATATGACTTTTCCTGTGTTGGTGTTTTTCACAGGTCACTGATGCCACAACATCGTTTACTGCATGAAATGAGAGATGAAACCCAAAATGGTGTCCGGCTGTTGTAACCCATCACCCTCGAGAATGCTCCACAAGATGTGCATTCTGAGATTCTGATGCTTTTCTTACTTACTGGATGATTTTTCTTTGATACACCTGAGTAAACTCTCAGCACTGTTGTGTTTTTATAGTATCTATTGCCAAAAAGCAATGTTGTCTGTACATTTTAAAGCTAAGAGCAAAACTAAAAATGACACATTATATGAATTCATGATGGTTGAGTTGATCAGGACACATTAACTTATGATTAAATTAAAATGTTGAGTGTGTTTTATGCATTGTATTTCCAATATGATGAGAATCAAGTCGCACGTCACACTAAGATTTCTTATTCCATGCAAATTGGTCATAAATATTACAGCTGTCCTGTGGTAAAATTTAATGAAAGCACTTCCCCATATAAAACTGATACCACCCAGATAGTGCTTTAGTCAGCAACTGTTTCTGCCTAGCTACTGAACCACGAATTCCATTTTGCTCTGCCCTGAGACTATTAACTTGCACTCCTGATTTAAGATTTCCTGTTGTATAAAAGCACTCTCGGTATATTTGCAATATTCATTCTAATCAGTACAGTCCCTTTTCAGATGATTTAAGTCTAAGAATGAGCGAGACACAGAAGAAAGAGAAAGGAAAGACAGAAACACAGATAGAGAGAGATGCAGCAGTTGGCTGTAATATTGCCTGACAGTGAAATCATTAGTTTTCTAACAATGCTGCAACCACTATGACTCACACTGTTACTGCCCCAGGAAACACATGATCTCTATAGCTGTAAAATACAGGTGACATCTCTGTGTGTGCATATTTATTGCATCAGATGTTTATATGCCTATTTCTCTTTCCTTCTGCCCTCTTTCTATGTTATTTTTTTCTATGCAGAGCCTTTATCCTTGTCTTTGTTCATCCATTGCTAACACAAAGCCAACACAACCACTTATCCCCGAGGCAAGCTCAATCTCCTCAAACTTTTTTTCTGTCATTTCTCTCCCATCTGTCCTCTAGTCTTCTTCTTGCTCTCTTCGGCTTTTCCTGTCATCCTTGTGTGACCCTCTCATTTTATGTTTTGCCTTCCTGACACCTGTCTGTCCTCTTGCTTTCTTTTAGGCCTCTCTGACAATCCTCCATGCATTGTCTCCATGTCACTCAATCCTCTCTGTCTCCTTCTCCCACTCTCACAACACGGTGGGTGCTGCTGTGTCCGAGAGGTTGAGCCGGAGTCGTTATGTAAGCCATCAAATGTGGTAAACAGTGCACGCATACAGAATGCAAGCTCATCCATCTATAAAGCCGAGCTGACGTTTAAACTCACACACTGTCCTCTGTTCCGTCCTAAACAATACACTCAGCATGTCTCCTTGAATAGCTTCACTACAGCTGCCATCCGCAACACTATCAGAGGATCTGGCCTGTGCTGCAGTGTTAAAAAGCTTTCAGTTTGATTCAATGCTGGACTACTGGCTGGTACTAACAGACAGAACGAAATCTCAGCTTAAAGGGTCTGATTGTATAGTATGGTATGTGATGGTGAAGGGATATGGGATTGATATCGATCAATCATATCCCAATATGCTGCCTACCAGTAGGCAGTACATAAACATTTTGTGTACATTTACAGGTCGCGTAAACAGAGTTTAGTAGCCGTCATCCGTAAACCAGATAAATAGATAAACCAGAAATAACAAAATGGTCAATACTTTCATCTTTAACCACAGATTAAAATGTCGTTTGCACATCGGTGGCATTTGTACATAGTCACAAGCAAGCGGACACAAAGCATACTCACACTAGCCTCTTTTCCACTGGCCTACATGCCACGACGTCTGGAGTCTTTATATTTCCAGTGGCATTAAACCTCAAGTTATTTTCAAGCAGAATTATTTTAGTGGATTCCAACTTCATTTGACATAATACGTCTATAAAATGGCCTCCTTGCTGTGTTTTCAGATGAGTGTGACTCATGACAATTACATGGAACTAACGGATAAATTATGGCTTTGACATTGTACATGATCCTTGTAGTTGTAGTGCAAGAGTAAAGAATGAACATCTTTAAAGTAATCAGGATCGTCACTGATAATTAATATACGTGTTGAAACATAAACATATTAGATAATTAACAGAAAGAAAGCTAAGTCTTATTTATATACGACTGGATGCATTCAATGACAACAAATGTCACCAGCATGGAACAGTATGTCACAGCCTCAGGAACCATCCTGCTGTGCCATTGGTCATGGAAATGGCAAATATGACAATTCTATCATTATCGCGATACAAGAATGGTTAAAGAATATTGTTTAGGAATGGCCAGAGTCTGAGTCATGATTTTAAGGCAAAAGAAATGCTGGAGTTGAAGCACATTTGTTTTAAAATTCTAATCAACAGTTACCAGAAATTACAAGTTGCATTTATTGCTGCACAAGGGGGTCACAACACATACTGAAGGCAAAGGTTCACATACTTTTGCCACTGTGTGGTGGTGTGGTGTTTTGAGTTCTTAACACAAATGAGCAAATTAAACTAACCAGTGCAAATAGTAAAATACACTAACAATCCATATTTATGAACGAGGAATGAATTTCCATTTGTTCCATTTGTATACATACAGTGCATCTGAACGCTATTCATAGCACTTCATTTTTTCCACATTTTACAGCCTTATTTCAAAATGGATTCATTTTTCCCCTCAAAATTCTACACACAATACCCCACAAATTTAAAGTGAGGAAAGTTTGTTAGAACTCTTTGCAATTTTTTTTTTTAATAAAACACAAATGTCCATAAGTATCCACAGCCTTTCCTCAATACTTTGTTGAAGCACTTCTGGCAGCAATTACAGCTTCAAGTATTTTTGAGTTTGATGCTACAAGCTTGGCACCTGTTTTTGGGAAAATCTCTCATTCTTCTTTACAGAAGCTCCATCAGATTAGATGGGGAGCGTCAGTGAAAAAACATTTTTAGATATCTACAGAGATATTAAGAGATGTTCAATCAGGTTCATGTCTGGGCTATTTATTACTGGGCCACTCAAAGATGTTCACAGAGTTGTCCCGAAGTCACTCCTTTGTCATCTTGGCTGTTTGCCAAGAGTCGTTGTCCTGTTGGAAGATTTATCCCAGTCTGAGGTCCAGAGCGCTCTGGAGCAGGTTATCAAGGATGTCTCTGTACATCGCTGCAGTCATCTTTCCCTTGACCCAGACTAGTCTCCCAGTACCTGCTGCAGAAAAACATCCTCACAGCATGATGCTGCCACCACCATGCTTCACTGTAGGAATGGTATTGACTAGGTTATGAGCAGGGCCTGTTTTCCTCCAGACATGGTGTTTGGTATTCAGTCCAAAAAATCCAATCTTTTTGTTTCCTGTGGTCTAAGAATTCTTTAGGTGCCTTTTGGAAAACTCCACACAGGTGTCATATGCCTTTTACTGAGGAGCGGCTTCTACCACACAGGCCTGATTGGTGGACTGCGGTTGAAATGGTTGTCCTTCTGGAAGGTTCTCGACTCTCCACAAAGCAACAGAGCTGTCAGAGTGACCACTGGGTTCTTGGTCACCTCCCCGACTAAAGCCCTCCTTCAACAATCACTCAGTTTGGCCAGGTGGCCAGCTCTAGGAAGACTCCTGGTGGTTCCACTGTGCTCATTGGGACCTTCAATGCAGCTGATTTGTTTCTGTACCCTTCCCCATACAATCTTGTCTCTGAGGTTTACTTCATGGTTTGTGCTCTGAGATGCACTGTCTACTACGGGACCTTATATAAACACAGGTTACCACAGGTGTTAAATCAAGCTGTAGAAACATCTGAAGGATGATCAGTGGAAACAAGATGTGCTCAATTTTGAGTGTCATTGGAACGGCTGTGAATACTTATATGAATGTTATATATTCATGTTTTATTTGTAATAAATTTGCATTTCAAACAAATCTTTCTCCCTTTATCATCATGGGGTATTATGTGTAGAATTTTCAGGCAAACATTTAATCCATTTTGGAATAAGGCTGTAACATAAAATATGGAAAAAGAGAAGTTATGATGCTCTAACTGACCTTTTCTCTATTAAATCTTACTATTGGACCTCACTCACACAAACAATAACACACACACTGAAGCATACTTAGTTAACTTAGGCTCCATACACTGGGCTACCTTCAAGTGCAACATAAGCCGCAGAATTAAGCTGAAGCATGTGGAAAGCACAAGACAAACACACACACACACACACACACACACACACACACACACACACACACACTGCTTGCATCAGAGCCTGATTAACAGTGTCGGTAGATTAAAATTCAGTAGCAGTAACATTCCTCTCTCCCCATCTCACCACCATCATCCTCCTTCATCACAATAAAACTGTTCCAACAGCTGAAACACACAGGCCATCACAGTAGCACTGGCAGGCTTTAGAAAACCACATACTGCATACTAAAATATAGAGGAAATGGGGTAGGGTACACGAGAGAGTCTTGCACTACACACCGCAGAGCAGTGCTATATGAACCACTGGTCTTTATATGACTTTATTCTAGTAATCCATAGCCACCTGGTTTGAAACTAAAGCAATAAAACTGCCTTAACTCTCTCATTACAGCACCAGTATAGTGTTTATGTTTATGTACTTGTGTCTTCCAGTCTTAGTTAATACAGTTACACAACTAGTTACTACAACATACAACACTTGATACATATATGTTTATATATATATATATATATATATATATATATATATATATATATATATATATATATATATATATGTGTGTGTGTGTGTGTGTGTGTGTGTGTGTGTGTGTGTGTGTGTGTGCACAATTGAAACTTGTAACAGTGTTTTCATACTGTACTGAACTATAAAGTAAAGAATCCACACTGATCCTGTAATAATGCAGTAATAGTGTGAAGTCACACTGTAAGCTATGTGTTTCTTTCTTCTTCTGGGGTAGTGAAGTGTTTGAGTACCTTGAGCATGAGAGCCCATTGTTCATTTTCACACCAGAAAGTCCAGACCAATATCTGAACCAAAGTTCCTGTTTTTGTTGATTGTATACTTTTGGTCCGTTTAGTCTGGTTTCAAACTGCAGTTGAGTGAGTGCAGTAAAGAATTTATTATGCTTGGTCATCTATACCTACATGGGCTGTGTCTCCATATACTAGACATTGTTTTAGAGGTGTGCACATCTGACACTGGTTGTCAATGCTGAGTTTTTGCTTTAAGTGGTGTTGCACTGAATTCTTACCTCAATGTCAGAATACGACCCTTCAATATTGGTACTAGTATTAAGCAACAAAATGCTGAAATTATTACAGATGTTTCAGGTTCCACATATATTGACTACAGCAGCCAGTGGTGTTGATACTATAAATCAAAGTTCGATTTCAGATTGATGCATTTTTCATTAGATGTCAGAAATATAGAGGCCTCTTAAATGCATAAACAAATTAACAAACATATATACAAAGACACAAAACACGCATATCATCAATAAACACACTGCAGTGTGAATCTCTCAGGGCGCAGAATAACACAGTGACCCATAAAAAGAGCTCATGCTTTTTAAGGCCAGTACCAAAAGCACAAACTAAAGCTGGCTGGGACATTAACCATGACAGCACTGAGTACAAATTCTTTTCTCCAGCTTAGTCTGCAGGACTACAGTGCTTTTGGAAATGTGTGTGAGAGAGTGAACACTGGACAGAAAATGAATGACAAATTCCCAACCCTGCTCTGCAAACACAGGAGAAGATACATTGCTTTCCACAAATACAAACTATCTAGTGTATAGAAATGAGCACTATGGCCACCATGCATGAATAAAGTTTAATTGCATTATATATACTTTAGATACACATCTATAGTTATACACAAGTCTTATTGTTGATAAATTTGAGAAATGCGTCGTTTTTAGGTTTTTCACTAACACTGGAACACTGGTTCAAGGACAATCCAGGTCTCAGTCTGGTTCAGCATCTGTGCAAAAGTGCACCCACAGTGCCTCAACCTTAACACTGACATATATATATTATTTATATATATATATATATATATATATATATATATATATATATATATATATATATATATATATATATATATATATAAATTAAAGTTCCTTTATGTACATAATAATAAAAGTACAATGAAACAGATACAGTCTCTGTATATCCCAACTTGGAGTCACAGGGTCTGTTGTGCTGTAGCACCCTTGGAGCAGCGAGTAAGAGCCTTTCTCAAGGGCCCAAGCTTAGCAGATGTGGGTATCCAACCCACAACAATCAATAACTGCCCAATTAAAGGACTTGATGCTAACACCTTGTTGCCAGAATCCACAGGGCACCTGCAGAGCTCTTGTAAAGTCTATATCTAACTGGGTCAGAGTTGTTTTGGTGGCATGCAGAAGACCAACAGCATATTAGGCAGATGGTAATGCTTTGGCTCATCATTGGTTATACAATACATACAGTCACTTGCAAGCTATATGTGACAAGCTTCATTCTGAAATGGAGTATATGCATACTGTATAATATTAACACATTTGTATGTATAATGTGTATTTCTCTAACACAGAGGGTATTACATAACATCACATTGATATTCCTTATATGTGTAAATCCCACTTCCAGTGCGGTATATTATGGAAAATCATAATCCTACATATAGTGTCTAAACAATATGCTGCATATAGTATTTTAGTATTACTGAACAGCTATAGGATAATATTGATTGTAGCACAGTCAACATGCTGAGACAGTCAATGCAGTGGGACTTCTGCTGGAAAAGGGAATCCCCATAAAAGGCCTTAGGAGATCTGAGTGTGTGGGGGCTTGGCTTGCATGTGTGTGTGTGTGTGTGTGTGTGTGTGTGTGTGTGTGTGTGTGTGTGTGTGTGTGTGTGTGTGTGAATGAGTATGTGAGCTTATATTTCAAGTTTTACCTATAATTTCCCTACATGACTCCACAGTGACAAACATATACAAATAACAACATTAAAGCATGAATCGTGACCCATTCCATTACCATGGAAATACACTGTGCAATGCGACCAATGTTTATAACATTTACACTCCCAAAAATACAAAAAACACCTTGCCTCTGCTTGGTGTTCAGATAAAATAAAAGCACACTGATAAAGCCATGAAACACATTATCACTTAAAATGTCTTTTCAAAAAGCAATTTTGCAGCACACACACTTAATAAGCATCCCTAGCTATAAAGTACTGCTGCATGTTGCTATAGTAGGCTTCTCTGAACCTACAGCATCACCAAACTCAGTCTACTGGGAAATTACAGTGATTACAGATGCTTGGCTACTGGCAGAAATACAGATGGAAGCAGGAGAAAAAGACAAGAAATATAGTTACGTTTAGAATCCTTCACACTTTTCAAGGCTGACTGCAGTCTCTCCAGCATGGCTCAGGGTGTATTTATGTGTGTGTGCGCCTGGAGACAAGGTCCTGATGCTGGATCACACTCCTCTTAAATCCCAAAGCATGTGAGCGCGGTCACATGGAAATGCTGGCTAACGTGAGAAAATGAGCACAGCGTGTGCAAGAGCAAACAAGTAAAATAAAATACAAAAAAAAAAAGGAAAAAAAAAAAAAAAAGAAAGCATGCTTCCCTCTCTCGCAGCGAGAGAGCTGCTCAGGGTAGCGCACTCATTTTTATCTTGAGCATCTAAGAGCAAATGAGTGAGAGAGAAAAAAAAAGGGAGGGATGGCGCGAGAGGGAGGGTGAAAAGCAGACGGTCAGAAAGAAGGAGGGAGTAAAGACAGTGAGGTGGAGAGAAAGAGTGACGAAGAGAAGCGAGCGAATGAGGGTGAGAGAGAGGACGGAAAGAATGTTTGAAACCACTGCAGAGCTAGGGAGGGGGGTGGTGGGAAAACAGATAGAGGGGGGAAAATAGAGACAGACTGAAAGGGAGAGAGAGCAGAGGACAGAAGCTGGACACATGAAATCTATTAGATGGAATGAGAGAGACAGAGTGTGATGGAGTGATGGGTTAGACTTGTATAGCGGGATGTGTATAAAGTGATGCAGGATGCAGATGAGAGGATCAGGCAGGATGTACCTACAAGTGTAATCTGGCTTTGGCGCTGTTGATTCATGCTGGTTATGCCAACAGAACAAATTAAATTGCAGAGGCATGATCCCTCCGCAATTTACAATGTGTGTGTGTGTGTGTATGGTTTTGAGACATTACAGACAATACACCAACATGAGCTTTACCTTTATCATATATGGGTGTGTAGCTTCAGCAAAGAGATGGGGTTTAATTTAGTGAAATGTTCAGTCCATCAGGTGTCAATACGGCATGTACACAGGGGAGAGGGGAGCCAACAGTTAACCAATCAGGACACAGAAACATGTGAAAAATGGACCTAGAGGGGAAGCCCAGTCTGCCATGGGCTACACAAGAGTGTTCGCCACTGTGCTACACCACCCAACTAGTGAGTTCAAGTCAAGTTCATTTTGGCAGCTCTTTTAACGTTGGCAGTAGAAAAACCCCAGTGAAAAATTTGCAAAAGCAAAAAAACACACGAAGGGTCAGAGTGGAGATGCTGGTGGCAACTATATCCCTCCATTGTACAGATGGATGTCCTAGTTGTCTGGCTCCATAAAGCACCATAGTTAGAACTGTGATCATCATCATTAACATCATCAACAACAGTGTCACCTGCAACTTAGATTAGATCATGCTCAGAATTCTGGGGTACAATAAAACAGATCTGATACATGAGATCTACTGCTGTAGAGTCTGTGGTTCGCAAACCAGTCCTCAGGGACCACATAGATGGTCTAAATATTCACATCAGTGTGTGTTGGAAATCTAGACCATTTTTGGAGTCCCCGAGGGCTGGGTTGTGGTAACACTGTGGTAGACTGCTAATGGCCAAGCCTGTCCAGAAGAAGGGAGACAGTCAGTTAATTTCACTGGCCATCTAATTCATTACCAACCAGATCAAATCCAGGTGGTGGTCAAAAAATTAGAATATCATGAAAATGTTGATTTATTTCAGTAATTCTGTTAAAAAGTGAAACTTGTATATTATATTCATTCATTATACAGACTGATATATTTCAAATGTTTATTTCTTTTCATTTTAATGCAAAAAAAGATATTTTTTTTTAGAAATGTAGCTTTGACACTGTGTGCAGGTACCAAGTCCTGTTGAAAAATGAAATCTGCATCTCCATAAAGTTGGTCAGCAGCAGGAAGCATGTAGTGCTCTAAAACTTCCTGGTACGGCTGCGTTGCCCGTGGACCTCAGAAAACACAATGGACCAATACCAGCAAATGACATGGCAGCACAAACCATCACTGACTGTGAAAACTTTACATTGGCCCTCAAGCAACATGGATTCTGTGCCTCTCCTCTTCTTCCAGACTCTGGGACCTTAATTTTTCTTTCATCAGAGAACATAACTTCAGCAGCAGTCCAGTCCTTTTCGTCTTTAGCACATGTGAGATGTTTCTGATGCTGTCCCTTGTTCAAGAGTGGCTTGACACAAGGAAAGCGACAGCTGAAACCCATGTCTTGCGTACATCTGTGCATGGTGTAGTCTAGTCCACTCTTTGTGAATCTCCCCCACATTTTTGAATTTAAAGGCCTTTGCAGGTGTTTTGATCTAATTAGCTGATTAGAGTGTGGCACCAGGTGTCATCAATATTGAACCTTTTCACAATATTCTAATTTTCTGGGATACTGAATTTGGGATTTTCATTAGTTGTCAGTTATAATCATCAAAATTACAAGAAATAAACATTTGAAATATATCGGTCGGTGTGTAATGAATGAATATAATATACAAGTTTCGCTTTTTCAACGGAATTACTGACATAAATCAACTTTTTCACGATATTCAAATTTTTTGACCAGCATCTGTATATCATACTAGACTGAGATCTGGTTGGAAACTGCCATCAGTATAAATGCAAGCTATAGAATATGTTAAGTGATAAAATAAAAGTGAAGTAAGGACGAATGTGAACACCAGTGTTGCTTTCCAACTAATACATTTGAAGGACGTGAAAAGTGATAGCAACCCGTGAATGCACAATGGTACCACCATGAAAGCTGGCCCTGACAAAGGTTGTACACACAGCTTTGTGCAAGAATGAATAAAGTAACTTAAATTGTGCTTTTCAAGACACCCGATGATGCTTTACAATCAGCATTCTTCTCAGTTATCTTCTCAGCACTAATGCAACGCACACTGGCAAAAAGCAGCAGCCAGTTGGGCACAGTGGGTAATTTAGAGTAGCGGGTTCTCCTGATCTGTGGACAAAAATCACAGTCTCCAAAGGAAACTCATACAGATATATGGATAGAACCAAAAACTGGCCACAATGCAGCCAGGCTCAGAGGGGTTGGATCAGGGTAGTCACCATACTTACAGCTGGCTTCAACAGGCTTTTGAGCCGGTAAGCATTGAGCAGGTAGCTGGGCTCTCGGAACAGGAAAGCCACAGCAGCACAGTAGTCTGGGATAGACAGAAATCACATGATACAGAGCACACATGCAGCATATGGGGAAGCGGCAGCCAGCATTCTCTCACCCAGAGATAACGGTACAGATTGAATGAATATGGGCTGAAAATACTGGATAAGCAGTGGTTCCTTATCTAACTACTCTGTTGTGATTGCCTGTAACATTGTGCTGAGAACACAAAGGGGAGGAGGGACGTATGGCTGAAGGGAAGGGCATGGCTGAGATGGTCTTTGAGATGCTTGTGGTCAAGTGCGACATTCAGTGGCAGAAAGGAACATAGTGCATATTTAACTCCTACAAAATTACATTTTAAAAATCCATTCCATCTATTATTCTTTTAACAAAGCATCACACTATCAACCCACACTGCATTTCGGTCCTACAGTGTCCATGTGCATATCATAATTGTATCAAAAGTAATGAGAAAACAGCATGATTATCATTTGATACGTTGTATAACGTCTTACTCTGCTTTGTTGTATTATTATTAAGTAACCTTGCTTCATTGGATTCCTTATTTCCCACAAGTGGGATCTAAAATCTGCTGATTTGTTTTGGCAATTATTGTTTTTTTTTGTTCCACCTCTTTTCTCCTCCACCCACTCCATCGTTTGATGAGCACTGTGGTATCTTACATTGTCACAATGGAAGACCAAGTATGAGAGAGAGCTGAGCTGCAGTATCTACGTGTCTGGAAACTTCACTTTGACTGACAGGCACCATGATATTTTATTAAATCTGGTACCCATCCCACACTCTACAGCAGTACTGCCACACGCTTAAATCTGGGCAGCGAGAGAGAGAAGGAGAAGAAGAAGGCAGAGACAGAATGAGAGAGATTGGAGGAAATAGACACCAAAGACCAATCAGACTAAATTAATAAGCTATGCAGGAATAACTCTAGGCTAGTTCATGCTAAGGCTCTAATCTGATGCAGAAAGCTTTGGTGCTATTTTGGCTAACACATCCTTTCACTCCACATCAGAGGCGTCAGCAGTACAGTATAACACTGGCAATCTTACATGTGAAGTGGTGCAGGGAAAAATACAGCCAATAGTTCCACTTAGTGCCAAATGTATTAAACCCCTGGGCCACACCCTCGCCTTCCCCAACACACTGCTTTAGCTTGGACAATCGAATCATTGATTATTTGCTCTCTGGCATTTTGCATTTTTCTCTCTCCATCCAGTGCCTTCTATCTTTCTCCTTCTCTCTCTCTCACCCTCTACATTCATAGAATCTTTATACAGTGGTGCTTGAAAGTTTGTGAACCTTTTGTTTATGAATTTTTGACATTTCTGCAAGTCCTAAAGGTAGATTAGAAGAACCAAAAGTCTGATCTTCATAGCATGTGTCATGAACAAAGGGGACATGTTCAGAACAAGGGTTGGTTACAAACCAGTCCAGAGTTTGGACTCCAGCAGTTCACAGTCAGAAATTCAAGGCCTTTTAGGACTCACTGGACCAGGAAATTATAGTGTGCTGATTGTAGGCACTTCTGAAAGTGAACAGGGGTTAGCATGGGCACTATGATTGGTCTAGAGCTATGCAGCCCTGTATGTCATCAAGTATCATTAAACATCATAACACATTTTGGTCATTTTGTATCCCTGGACATTTCTGTCTGGCTTTGGCCACAACTACAACTTGTTGCTAATACTATAATTACAATTAAAATGTTTGTTGAGACATATTTTTATATCTGCCTTATATTTCCTAATATTTCTAGAATATATAAAGCTTGACTATGAAGCTTAAAGTACAACACACACAAATGCAGGTATGTAAGCAAAGAAGCTATACATGCAAGGCAAATATATGTTACTCATAAAGGACATGAGCCAAAATATCTTTTCTGTAACTGACAAAAATCTCATATCTCAATATGCTTAAGAGACATGGCTATATACAACAAGATATGATGAAAACCATAACAAAGTATAATATTAAAGGAACAGTATTTATTTGTAACACCAAAACACTGCATGTCATATATTTTATTAGAAAATAAAAATGTACCTAAGGAATAAATATTTTTCATAATAAACAAACTGACCAAGAGTGAGTGGTGTTTCACTGACTTAAAGTCATCATGCTTTTAACTGCAATGTTTCTACAGTAAAAATTGCACAAAACTGTACTCGGTTGAGTGTCATCACTCTTGTAACCAAACATTTTCACACAAATAACCAAGCATGTCCTTAATTAAAGTGCATGCAGATGTTAAACTATGTAGTAGGTATGAAATTGCATATATGCTCATTTTTATATGAAATAGTTTTAAATATATGGACATTTACAGCATATTCCCCATCCCTTCTCTGGATTCAAATGCTATTTACCATATTAAACAAGGGCAAAAGTAACAGGACAGGATATGCTCATGAGTGTGAATATCTAATGGCCGTATTGTGTTGACCAGCTAGTAGGCAAGGCCGGCAGCTTACAGTTTTACAAATTATGATGACAAAAGTGATGATGAATTTTATGAAACTGACCTCCCCTACATATAGTTTCTCCTCACGTCTCCTTCTATGTCTGTAATTTAAAACCCCCAAAAATCCAAAAGAAAGCACTGAAGAAACACATTCTCCTCAGGAGACCAAATTCACAGTCAGTTTACAGTTGCTTAACCGTTGCTGCACAAGAGGGTCACACCAAATACTGTTTCAAACGGTTGAATACTACGCACAATATTTTTATTTAATTTAATAACTTCACTGTCCTTACATATGGATGGCATATTAAAGGAAAAAACTAACACATAAGTCTCTGAAGCTGTGATGAAGCAAACATTTCATCCATAAATTATTCTGTTAGTTGGTATACTGATAATGTCAGTGGAGAGCCCACTATCTTCTGTATGTCTACAACTGAGACATGCTGACTGTGCCAGCCATAACATATGATTTACATCATTTTCAGACCCAAGCATAACAGAGCCTCTGGACTCTATCACTGTAAGAGTTGTACACTCCATGTGGATTTATACTATTTCTATATATTCAACTCAGTGTATGGACAAGCTACAGATTACACAGTGTAAATAACCTGGACCCCAGTGAACTCTGCAGGTGATTATTTCACACTGATGAATTCATGCTGTTTTGGTACTTTAGCTCAGTCAATCGTATTTAATTAAATCTGGCGTCCATTGCTCAAACTTAAAAAGGAACATCTTGCAACAGGAACACCCCCAGCAAGTGCTGTGATGCTGGGGACATTTTTTTAGAAGCCTAAGCACTTAAGGGTGCCGTGGCCTCATTAAAAATCAAAGGAGCACTGCGCAAAATTAGGTCATCGTGGGCTTAGGTAGGGGAGAGTGGGAAGAGTAGTGTGTGTGTGTGTGTGTGTGTGTGTGAGGGTAGGCATTAGCATTAAAATAGCTGAGTCACTATCAGTCAGCATTGTTCATGAAGTTGTAATCATGTCAACATAATCCGTGTATACATCTTACAAGAGACGTCTGTCCATTCCAATGATATTTTCAGTCAAATATCTGTAGGGAATTCTAAATTTTACTCCACATCAGTCTCTAAAGAGCACATGACCTGTGCATGTTTATAAAGGATGTGGGAACAGGTCTATCAGAAAGTGAAGTGAGTAAAATCCAGCACTTCATGAAGCTATTTGTAGTCGTTAGCAAGTGCTGTTAGATACACACTAGAACAATTAACATTTCAAGATGAGACTGATTTTCCTGATTCACATCCCAGGGACACACATCTACAGGCTTCACAGAGGTCTCTGGCTTTGCTCATTATACTGGCCAAAGACTAAATCAGAGTTAATCAACTCTGCCTCCAATCTCTCTAATACTTCATATCTGATACCTCACTGTAACAGTGTCCAAAGATGGATTACACAAGCTATGAACCATTAGGCAGGATACACTGTGCTACCACACCAGCAGGAGGCAGCAAGCTCACAAACATTAAAGGAAAAAACATGGTCATATAGCTCAATTTTAATATTATTCAATATATTGAGAACACTGCAAATAGAATCTGCAGCAGCACGTCACAGGTTTTAAAGTGGAGTTGTATGAAGCTCCCTGTAAATGTATACAGTCAGGCTCTTGTCTACTAGTAGACCAAATAATGTTTTCTTGAATATTGTGGAAAAGGATTTTTGATTTTCATTATTTATTTAAAAATGAAATTCTTTTCGTTGTTATAATGTTAAACTGCCCTATTAGTAATCTATCTAAACTCAAAATCAAGGTCTGACAATGTCATGTTTGAAATGTCACTTTACTGGAATGGATATAAATATGACAGTGTACCTGATTATGAACACAAGTAAACGTTTTCATAATTTAAACATTTTTGAGATCCACTAGAATAGAAGCTGAGGCTGGATTTTACTAGTGAGGAGATGTACCAGCTTGATAATGCCTTTTAATTTGTAAACACAGCACTAAGCATGAAAATAGCCATGACTACAACACTCTGAAAACTGTGATACTTCTCTACACTCCTCATCATGCAAAAATGGCTACTGAACAGGAGAAGGAAGAAACTTACATTTGAAGTCTTTTTCAAGAGGCTTTGTAAATAATTTCTATAAGTCCATTTATCATGAAATTCTGACACAATGTAAAATACTATCAAATTAATAATAATAATAATAATAATAATAATAATAATAATAATAATGATCAAAATCATTGCACAAAACATTGTGCAACCTTGTTTATTTGTTACTATATCAAATATGTTTTTGCTTATACAAAACAGCAAAAATGCTCATTCATATTTTCCCAAATTTAATCTAATTATAACCAGGTTACTGCCTTATTGCTGGTTTTACCCAACCCTCAGTTAATGGATTATGCTGCAACTGACTGTCGTAGGGATTTAATACAATGAATATAAATACAATTAGGAAAACTGCATTTTTACAGCACATTATGTAAAGGAGTCATGACATTTAACTAGATTTAAACATGTGGACATTTAATGGAGGTGATATAACTGTATTTTAAAAATAATTTGCAAAATAGAATAAAAATGCCATTTTCTTGTGAGCAAAACTGCTGATTTTCTCCTTTGAATGAAATAATACCTGTTTCATAGCCATTTCCATTTCCATGACAATACGGATTTCCTCCTTGCACACCTCTCTGATGACAGATGCTGCACTTTCACATCAGCTGTGGCTTAACTTACTAGGACAACTCAATCTGGCCATGTAGGCAGGTACCTTATTTTCTGGACAGTGTAATGGCTGATTTTGAAATTTTTGAGATCTTTATAAATCATTCATTCTGAAGGCTTCAGAGAACTCTTTGGATCTCACCAAGATGATACCACTCATGATACCACTCATGATAATACCAAACTAATGAGGTTTAAATAACACTGCTCCCTCCAAAGTCCTGTCTAATGATGGTCTAATCTATTTTTTAATTCTATTTTTAGGCATTTTAAATGAAAATATGCAAACCATATAAATCCAACATACGATGTCCATGTTAATACTTTTGTGTCATGGATGCACTCACCTCTCCCGTTCTCCACATCCTGTGATGCAATAACAAATCCAAATCCTTCTCCTGGCCTCCTCTTGAGCTCCACCTCAAACCCACGCAGTGCAGGAGGCCGGACCTTTTCCTCTGTCCTCACTCTGGGGCTGAGTGCAGTCCCACCGTCCTCGGAGCTCATCCAATCACGTGGCTCCAGTGTCAGAGTGACAGGTATCGAGTCTAAGAAGCTGGTGCTCTGGACTAGTGAGGAGCGCACCAGACTTTGAGGAGGTGGGGTCAGGGAGTTTCGTGGCAATGGTGGACTGTCGGTAAGACGAACTTGTGAGGCAGAAGCAGGGCGTGGGGGCATGGAGTTGCACTGGAGTTGACGCGTAGAATTTGACGTGATGGGAGAAAAGGAGCCTGAAAACAAGACATTTTATATGACAGAGCAACAGTGGGAAACATGGCCATCTGTAGTCAGCAAACCAGTCAAACAGACACTTAGAATGGAATAGGTGTCACTTGCCTCCTCTCTGAACCAGCAGAATGACCTCTCCCATTTTGGTATGTTCCTGTAGAATCCGCTGCACCTAAAATATCATTCAGAATATTGTTTTGACCTGTCAGTTTCAGCTAAACAAGAACATTTTTGCCATATTATAACATAAAACTTAACAAAGGAGGAAGTGCAGACTCGAACCTTATACAAATTCAATGTAAATATGACTGTAATGAATTGAGTCAGTAGTGTCATTTCCGTGGGGGATGGGGAGTTACAGCCCATTTAAAAATTAAAACTCTACCACAAGACACCCTTAATAATTCATTTTATAATAACTAAGTGACAAGAAGAATTGGTAGGAATAAATCCTATTTACAGGCCACTGGACCCTTTTTGAAATGTAACTCTTCAACTCAAAGTTATGGCTTGAATTGTCATTAAAATGACACTCATAACTCTTCTTAAGGTTATGCCTTATTTCTATCCTATACCTGAGTGAAGCTGAGGCTTTGCACATCAGCTCCGTTGATCTTCATAATAATGTCTCCAGGTTGGAGGCTGTTACACTGCTGCCGGTCCCAGACTCTCTTCACCATCGTCATCCTTCCTCCATGCCCACCTGCCATCACGCTGAATCCCATCCCTCGGCCCTCCTCACACTTGGCCAGGGCAACTGGTACCAGCTCTTTACCCACAGTCCTGCCCCCACCACCACTGGTTGTTGCACCTGGTGACGGGATACTGCTGCCAGGGCTGCCACTGCTGGCACTGGCGCCACTGTTGAAAGTGAAATATGGACCATCTGAGTGGGCGCTGGTGGGAGGGGTGAGTAGGGGGCGCTGAGGCTTCCGAAACTGTGAGTATCGCCTCCCTCCCTCCGGGGAGGAGGAGATGAGTGTGGAGCCGTTCTCTGCGTGACGAAGGGGTGAGCGAGAGGTGGGTGGGGTCGGGGCATAGGAAGAGAGGTCACTTTCGGAGGACTTGTTGGAGTAAAGGCGCAAAGGTGATGGGGGGCAGAGGGAGTTATTGTTGTGGTTTCGGATGAGTGAGGCCCTGAGAGGGTAGTGGAGAAAGAGAACACATTTTTTTTTTAATTATCTGCACATTAACCCTTTCATATCCCTGTTATTGCTTCTAAAACCGTTTACTTATCCAACTCTGAATCCCTGAAATAGTATCCTAGAGAATATTAAGGAAGCAAGCTCAAAAGGTGCTCTAACTTCAGAAACATCTGTTTAGACAACAAATGTCTACAGAGGGATGAATTAACAGGGTACAGTTAAAATCATGTTGTGCTGTGTGTGTATGTCTCCACGGATGTAAAAAATATATTTACATTTTTAATTTAAATTATGTAAAATGCAAGAAAAAATACAATTAGTCCATTTGAATTATGCAATGGTGAACAAAACGACAAGATTAATGTAAACCTGTGTGTTTGGTGTTTGCTATTTAGCCAAATGTTTCTTTTTGTTCAGTTTGGATTTTGGACAAAAAACAGATCTGGTGCATCCTTATTACGAGCATTACACATAAAGACGTACCCATATATGTATGAATCAGTCAGATGCCACTTGTCAACCAGAATGACAGCTATAGGGTTTAGAGTAGTGAAAGGATGAGAGCTGTGTCTGGACATAGACAGGAAACAGTGGGGATATACAGTGCACTCCATAATTATTGGCACCCCTGGTTAAGAAGTGTTCTTTAGCTTCTAATAAATTGGTTTTTTTTTTCTAAATAATATAGGACCACAATGGAAAAAGAGTAAATCCAACATTTAACTCAAGTGAATTTTAAGTGGGGAAAAAAATCCCTGAATAAGGAATAACTATTCTTCATAAAATCACCTGTTCCACAATTATTGGCACCCTTAACAATTCTTAGGAAATAAATGTAATTAAAGTATTTCTGTCAATCCTACAGTGAATATAGGAACATTTATTTAGTAATTCACAACTTCCTGTTTCCTGTATAAATATGACATGACACAGAGGCCTTTTCTCTTTAACATGTGAAAGACAAAGGCACATACCATTCAAGTAAGGCAGATGTGTGTTGACCTTCACATGTCAGGCAATGGCTACAAAAAAACAGCCACTCGCCTACACCTGTCCATATCTACTGTCAGAGGAATTATTAGGAAGTTTAAAACAACTGGAACAGTGGAGAAGCCTGGACAAGGAAGCAAGTTTATTTTGCCACCACGCACAGTGAGGAGGATGATAAGAGAAATAAAAAGTTCCCCAAAGCTCACTGTTACAGAATTGCAACAAATGGTAGCTTCTTGGGGTCACAAAGTCTCCATCAGGCACTATCTACATGCCAACAAGCTGTTTGGGAGGCATGCTGTAAAGACAGATATGTAATTATGCATGTTTTCTGAGTGGCAGAAAGATATTTGGAATAAGAATGAAATCTTTTAAAATATGTTCCAAAGGAAGCTGGTTTTAAAGAGGATTTCCATTATTTTTCTGAAATGTAAGCTTAATTCTTGATGTAAATAAAGTCATTGACACTGATTTGATGTTGGTGCATTGTAGTCTTTATTAATGGTACCTGTGTGATCCTATTGCTGACACAACCTCACTGTCGCTCTGGCTGGCCAAGTCTGCGCTCTGCAGTCTTCTGATCCCTCTTGCAGAACGGGGCAACCTCAGGTACCCACTCTCACTCCCATTGGAATAATCGTAATAAGGTGAAGTTCTTGGTGGTGGAGAAAAATGTGACGTGTTGCCATTGGCATCCAGACTTAACCTAGAAGCCCTTCCTCCAAGTGCTCGAGAATACCTCCCCTCAGTACTGGATGTCATCCCATTTAAGTTGAATAGTGTTTGAGTTGGGAGTGGTGCCTGGGGCTGTGGCTGAGTGGTGGTGGGTGGAGGTGGAGGTGGAGCTGGAGGTTTTAAAGCAGTGTTCCTGGTGTCCAGAAGCCCAGGACGACGTTGCTTGGGGCACCCGTCTGGATTGTAGAGCATTGTGTAGCCCCTCTGGACCACAACGTCCACACTGTCGCCCACACGGACAGACTTAAGCAACTCCACCACCTCTTTGTGAGAAGTGCCCAGCACACACGTGTCACCAATGTACACCAAAATATCAGCTAGAGGAAGAGACAGAAAATGAGTCCATTTGTTTTCAACTAATGCTACATCTGAAAAAACTAGAGCTGTCATACTTAATATACTAGTGCATTTCAGAGAATTAGAATATTGTGATAAAGTACATTCTGATTCATAATTTCATACAAATTCATATTTTATATTCATCACATGTAAAGTGACATACAGTATTTAATTCCTTTTTTACTATTGATCAGGGTGGCTTATAGCTGATGAAAATCAGAAATTTAGAATCTTGTATCAACATTATAATTTTCAGTCCATAATAAACTTTACATGATCATTTTCCAATCTGTTTTTACAGCTGTATTCTCTTTAAAGCTGTGCCTTTAACCCTCATTGGTTCTCCTGTACTGTGCTTCATTCAAAAAGAGCTGAACTACAATTCTCAGTGAGCTGGTGGTTGGCTTAACAGAAGGAGATATGTAAATAAGTTGGCTCACATGACATCAGAGAAACAGTGAAATGTGAAATTCTGTATATTTCCAGTCTAGAATTAAAAAAAAAAATGTCCTTATAACTGGTTTTAAAGCAGTGTTCCTGGTGTCCAGAAGCCCAGAACGACGTTGCTTGGGGCACCCGTCTGGATTGTAGAGCATTGTGTAGCCCCTCTGGACCACAACATCCACACTGTCGCCCACACGGACAGACTTAAGCAACTCCACCACTTCTTTGTGAGAAGTGCCTAATTGGTTCTCCTGTACTGTGCTTCGTTCAAAAAGAGCTGAACTATAATTCTCAGAGAGCAGGTGGTTGTAAATAAGTTGGCTCACATGACATCAGAGAAACAGTGAAATGTGAAATTCTGTATATTTCCAGTCTAGAATTTAAAAAAATGTCCTTATAACTGGTTGGATTGCCTATTATTATAAAAAGCTGAAGAAACAATATGCCTATTACCAGCCTCAAGGCATCACCCATCATGGCTTTCCACTAAGCTACAGCATCAGCCGAGCTCTTGTTTCATTTAATCCCTAAACAAAGCTATTATCAAAACACACTTCGTCCACATTGGCTTTACAGTGTGAATGACAAGAATGGATCGTAAATGCCTTGTGTTCATATGTGTACTGATGAATTCCATGAAAAAGGGATATGGAGAGAAAGAGAAAAGGCAGAAAATGGGGAGAGATGCAACAGAGAGTGTTCCCTAGCATCACTGGATTACAGAGTGCAATGCCATCAGGCTTAGAGAGAGATTGAGACGCTAAACAGGGTCATACAATCCAGCGTGGGAAAGAAAGAGAAAAATTCCTCCATGATCTACACGGACCATAATATTCAGTGCAGTGTTATATACAGCCTGATATCACCTTTCATTTGGCTTACTGTCCAACAGTAATTAATATAATCATATATCCCGTACATTTGCTAAAAACTGCTATTTTGTGTGTGAGAGAGAGAGAGAGAGAGAGAGAGAGAGAGAGAGAGAGAGAGATAAAGCTAATGTCCATTAGTGGAAAGCCATAAAGCTCAGTAATCCAGTGCTGTCCCTCCTCTAGCTGTGACACATGACCCTCCAGCAGATTGTCCACACTGCTGTCTCAATTACAGCCTATTCTCAGACGTCTACCATCAGCAACAGCAGCAAACAGCCAATCTGCTATGATCAGCAGACTATAGCTTTATCATTGAATTAAATTAATTCTAAAATATTATACTCCTTTTCTGATTGAAAATTTTACTAGTTTTGTAAATGTAACTACAACTGCCTAAAATTTACAACATGAACAAGTAGTTTACTTTGAATTATTCATTAATCCATGTAGCTGTTCTGCTGTTTCAAGGAAAGCTGTGGAAAGCTCTCATGAGGATACTCCTGACAACACTTTCAAAGTCAGACTATGGGATCTGTGATTGTGTGTTCAGATATTTTCACAATATTGCTCTTTGGGTATTTTGAGTAATCATTCCATTACTACAAGTAGTATCCAATAATTACTTCTGGTCAAAATAATGCAGTTTACTCATCTCATATCAATACCAGGATAAATATGGTGGTGTTGCTGTCTGCTGATGACTACTTCAGCTTTTTTAAGTAGTGCATAAACAAAATCTAAAATGACTTAAAACCTTGGCAACCAAATCACTCCATCTGTGCCCGCAACCCTAAGGTTTATTTCTTTGACTCGGTTACCTGGGTTGAGCGTGTGCGGCCCACCGGGAGTGATACTGTAGACCTGTAGGAACTCTCTGGGACGACTGCCCCCGACGATGTTGAAGCCGAAGCCACGAGGACCCTTGCACAGCCGAGTGTGGATTGAGTAACCTCTTAACTCCTCTGGCTGATCTGTGAACTCTCCCACTAAGTGAGTATGTGTACGAGCAAGAGAAATAGAGAGAGATAACAAGAAACCATTAAAAGTGTTGCAAAAGGAGGCTGGTGAGTGGCAGAGTTGTCAAAGAGCTGTTACTTTTTCAAACCTTGTTTTAATTACGATTCGAGAACACAGTGGAGATTCACGTGCTTGTCCTAACTAGTGGGTGACTCATCTGTGGAGACTACTGGGAAGAATCACAAAACATCTTACAAGTAACTGTGAGAATAAAGAAATAAATCTACTGTGGCAGAAAAAAAAGAGTATATATATATATATATAGGGAAAACCCAGAGGAAGATGGAGACAAGAAGAAACAAGAATCCAAAAGGACGGGTTCAACTTGAATGGACAGATGAAGGAGAGAAAATGTATGCATTGTGTATTTGCATATCTCTGTACTCCAGCACTGTAAACAAGACCGTTATACCTCTAACAAGACCTCTATTATACAAATTATTATACAAACTACAATAAGCTCTTACATTCAGTCATGCAAACCGTCTCTCTGCTTGATGTGCGGCGGCTGTGCCAGGATGCTGGCTTGGGCTGATGACTGCAAAACAACATGACAACACAAGATGTCAGTGTTGGCATGAGAAAAAGCAAAGCAAGTAAGAGCGTTCACTAGACCAAATCACAGACGCTTACATACTGTAGCTTTACTACAGCTTGTAACAAAGCACACTGTACAATACAAGCTTCTACTTTATGATTCTGTGTTGAAAAACTTTGGTGCTCTTAAAGCACTCACTTCTGTTCAGAACAGTGCCACCATAAAATAAAGTACCACCAAGCACTGAACTCAGCATAAGCATCTTGAAGAATATAAATATTACAGCACTGTATCACCATGAACAGGTGGCTTACTCAGTATAGAAAGGTTCCCCTGAGTCACTGTAGTTCATCTCCCAGGTTTCAAGCCCCGCCCCCCGTCGACCTCTGCCAGGTCCATTCTCCAAGGCACTGCCATCCCCTCCACTGGAGTCACGGGATTGGCTGGGGGATAATGTGGGGGCGGGGACACTGCTAGCACCTCCTGAGCCACCTAAAACACCAACATCGAGAACAAGAAACAAATATGAAATAACAGGAAACACTACAGGAGAAAGATCTTCATCAGAGCTCTTGAAACAGGCCCCTAGCTGTGACATCTAGATTACATTGTCAGCATTTAGTTCAAATTGGTACAAGTAAAATGTTTGATACAGTTCTAAATGTCTGATTTTGCTATCTTGTGACAACCAGGATGGGTCCTCTTTTAAGTCTTGGACCTTCTCAAGGTTTCTTCCACTTCCACTTGCTCTGAGGGAGTCTCCACTGAGTACCCACCAAACACATCTTTATAAAGCAACTGTGCGACAAAATATGATGATGAACAGCACTGTATAAATATTCTTCAACTTGGACATTCTTCTGTAGAGCTCATTTTAAGGTCATTTATAGTGGGGCACATATAATGGTATTACCGGTATAGTAAGTAATGTGGGTGGTGTACCATTATTAAAAGAGCTTCTTCAAATAAAAGCAACATTTTGTAGATGGTTCTTTATGAAATGGCTTAATGGGTTACACTATTGTTACATGTAAACTAACCCCTATTCCTTACTACAGAAAGGTTTCTCATTACCAAGGTGTCATGCAAGAATCATTTCATGATAGGTAAAGGCATAGAGCTCTCTTAAGACCTTCACAACCTCACGGTGTGGGGTTGTTTCTAAGCATATGGCAGAATGGAGAAATGTACCAAGACATTCTTGAAAAGAAGGGTGGACATTTCAGCAAGACAATGATCCCAAAGAAATCCCAAGAAAATCAAGCTGCTAGAATGGCCAAGTCAATCACCCAACCTGGAGCTGGAGGAGGAACAAGGCTCACAAGGGGGGACCCCTCCTCCTCTGGTCAAACTACTAATACATAGTTATTTAGGGGACACTAAACCCCCACACGCCTGTTCTAATACTTTGGTGTACTTATGTGATGTTAGTGGTGATGGACATAATAGTAACAGTAGTGACTAACTAATTAGGGTCTGTGTAAATTTCTACATAGTTGCTGATGGACGGGTGGACAAGTATATATATATATATATATATATATATATATATATATATATATATATATATATATATATATATATATATATATATGTGTGTGTGTGTGTGTGTGTGTGTGTGTGTGGCAGAAAGTATTATTATTTATTACTTTATGAATTTATATAGGGATAAGTAAGTTTGTTTCTGCAGAGGCATGATTACATACTACACAGACTGATTTGGTTTGGAAAATACAGTTTTTATTCACAAAATTAAAAATAGCATGTCCTTGAGGTTTTGCAGAGACTAATAAAACTGAGCAGCTGATCTATAAACAACACATGCTTAAGCAGGATGCACCCAGGTGCCTAGTTTTGATCACTGACGGTCATTCCTACAAAGGCAGCAAATGAGAAGCCCTCAGAAGAGACTGACTTGTTTATTTGGAGATACAGTGTTTGTAGGCCCTGTTTCTGGTGTTGTATTCAAATCGTTTCAACCTTATTTGAGATGATAGCAACATCCTGCTTATCAGCTGCACTGCCTGGATCTGGGTTTGCTGACTGGTCTGGTAGGGGTGGATGATGAGGTAAAAATATTTCATCACAATATTTATAACAATATTTTTACATGCACCCAAAATGTATGTCAGGAAAAAAAAAACAGTAGGGGCAGAGATACTCTCTTTTACTGAGTACTGTGATTTTATAAACAATGTGCTGCACTGTACCTAATTAAACAGTACTCATTACTCAGTATAAATAAATGTGTTGTTCAGCATTTCTTAAGCACTGACAATATCTAGTTGTTGGTTTTTTTTGTCACGACAACAAATGAATCATGATTTCAATAAAATAGTCATATTGCCCACCCCTAGTTCCAGCATATCTCTAGATATGTGTGCGTGTCTGTGTGTGTACGTGTGCTCACGCACATGCGTGTGGTGCTGCTGTTACAAGAAACAAGCCCATAATTCCTAACAGCAGGACCAGATCTCTGTCTTCTACACAGAAGTTCACTGCCTTCATTCACAGTCCAACGGAAATCAGTGATCTGTCAATATCCACATCTAAGCGAGGTCAGCATTCTGCCCCTGCATTCTGACTGAGGGGAAGGCATATCTAATCCATAGAGACAGATCACTACGTAAGCCTGCACTGGTGATTGGCTGCAATAGCACAGTTTGATCGATGCTTTTGTGACATCCGTGCCACTTCCCACGAGACAAACAGGGCCAGTGCAGCAAAAGTGCACAGACAAACAAAACTAAAGTGAACTTATGAAAGAGTTGAATGGACAGTTTTAGTGGATTGCCGACTGAAGTGGCATCCAGTTGCTTCTGGCAGCGAGGAGCCTAACTTACTAAGGATTTACTAAAGCCCTTATCACATGTTAGAGCAATAAGAGAGTTCCAAAATGCAATGAAATAACCATGGATTGGGTCAGAGGAAAAAGATTATTCCATTATCAGCCTTGTTCCTGGCGTTTTGTTTTGGTCTATAAAATGATATCTGCGGTAAACTTCAGCAATAATCCTGTGTATAAACTGATAAAACAGATTTCTGTACCACAGCTTTCATCCCAGGCTCATTATTAAGGCTAAAAAAGGGAGAGGTGGATTTACTTTGCAAGAGTGTGGCTCAAGGTGCCTTTATCATCAGCTCATTATCAGCTCTGGATCACACACAATTTATGATATAATGGCAGATAACAGAGCTCCTGTTTGGAAGCAGCAACACTGTTCTGATTCCTGGGTGGCATAAAATGCACCTTCCCCTGCTCTTTATCTGCACTTCCATAACTTCAAGTTCTTAAAAAAAACATTCATAGTCCTGTGTAGCCAAGAAATGCGATTAGGACCAGGGCTGAGCCATGACACATAATTTACAAACTGGATTTAAATCACAATATTCTGTACGGTATAAAGCAACTGATGTGTGGACTGGCTGACTTTTCATCCTTTAAAGGAAAATCGTGTCATTTAATGGCAGAACATTTTGCATCATTCCAGACATCACTCCAAAGAACACAACCATTATATACATCAAAGCCTTTTCAGAGAAATAAGCAAAAATTAGAAATAGAGACTCATATTCCAAGAATGAGATCAGAAATGACAGCAGATAGTGCAACCACAATATGAACTGGACATCATAAAGTAATAAATCCAGACAATTCTTAACAGAAATTCATGCTGGACAAGATAGAACGCCAACTCTCTGCACATGTTTCTGATATGGTTTAAGTTGTCCATCTTATACTGTAAGTATGCCTATGTTTATTCGGTGCTCTATAACATATAGTGGTATCTTAAATTTCAAAACAGAAATGCAGGCTAAATAAAGAACATGTGAAAATGTACCTTATGTCAGTATGTTAATGTTTCCATTTCCAGGTTATTAGGGCTTTCAATGTTTGAGCTTTGATCGAATGTAACACTGTAGTCACAAGTTAAAATAATGCAATGTGTTATGTTTCATTTTCAACGAGTTAAAGCATTTCCAACAGTATCACCTCAGTTAGTACATACAGCCCATCTCAGCTCATGTTTTGGTGTGTGGCAGTAATGTTTCTGTCAGTAGCATCCATCTAATGGTTATTAAAAACAGCCCGTGACTCTTTAAAATCTCGTTTACAGTGGTTTAATGGTGTATGCTAAGACTGTTTTGCTTTCTGCACTCTTTTCAATATCAAGTGAGAATATTAACTGACTTAAGAGTGAAGATGTTTTTTCTTCACAGAAAATGAAGCCTTAAATGTAATTGTGAATCCATTAATGTTAGTATTCCGATGTGTTTTGGGTCAAAATAGGATTTTACTATGTCCATGGAGTACAGACATAGTACATTCCCCATTCAAACTGTCTCACTGAGCAAATTAATGCATTGCAAGTTTAGAATATGACCGCTTACTATATCCATTAACTATCATAAAGTTTAATTCTCTGAATGTTTATTCAGTCACTGAGAACAATAGCTCCCCCAATTAGCTGTTACTAGGTTACATTATAAAGCGATCTCTTTAAGGTTATATTGTTCTGCTGTCTTTTATTGAGGGGTATATGTTCAAACTACTTATAATATAAATGTAATCTGAATTACCTATTAAGGGTCAAGACTATGTGGAGAATTATCCTTCACAAACTGCAAAATAATTACAATAATGCAACTTAGCATCTGTTCAATGAATCTTAACTAAGGAGTATAGCATGTATATGGCCCAGCTGTAAAATATATTGTCCGTCTTTATCAATTTAAACCATTAGAATCCCCAGCTGGGACCAGAACAGCTGCAACATGCCCCCCAATGCTAGACTAATTAGCATTCTCCCAGTACCCATACTCTAAACACACACACACACACACACACACACACACACACACACACACACACACACACACACACACACACACACACACACACACAAACACACTCTACATGAGGACATAGAGTTCAGGACCATGGACAGTTCTGTGCTCATTAATAGCACTTCTAATTGGTAGATTACCATTTTTAACCATTTTCTGTTCATCTCATAGGATGAAACATGTTTTTGTTACGGTGCAAATAAGACTGATATAAATGTAAATGACCTCTGTTCTGATTGGCTGCTCTGTATTGTGCTTCCGGATGAATAAGTGGGTATTGCCTGTCCTAGAGTGAATAGGCAGATATATGGAAATACATATATCTAAAACAAAGATTAACAATGGAAGTATCCACATTTTTGGTTTGTACCCGAAATCATCATCATCATCAAAAAAAAAATAACAGCTGCATTCAGGAGGAACCAACTGATTGCAACACATGACTGCAATGGTGTCATTGCAGACCATCATGGAGTCACTCAGAATGGCAGTGAGTCATCTTCAATGAAGCTTTTGTCTTGGTTGAGACAACCAAATCTGTGTGGTAAGCACCAAGATCAATAATCCGTCCAGAAGGCCTGGTGTTATGATGTGCATCTCAAGAGCATGAAGACTGATACTGTGTCATGGCCAGTCGCATTGGCAGAACTGTCCCTGATTGAAAATGTGCGGGATGGATTATCGCAGGACATCCGTTCTTCGACTCCTGACATGTTACATGATGCACAATGACACTGAATGACACTACTTCTGTATGTGTAGCTCTATAAATATTGCCCAAATTAGTCTAAATGTTTTATCATTTATTCCTGGAAACCTTTATCTTCTGAACAGCATTGCAATCTGACACTTCCTTCTTTGTGCAACGATTCGTTTGACATTGAATATATTTTAAAAAGGAAGAATTATTTGGTTTGTATAAGATAATGGCTTTAATGTGTCAGTCATTGGTTCTGTAATGAAATTAGGTCATATGAAATGCACAGGAATGTCTTTTTTTCATTATCTAACATCTAAAAAAGCTTGATAGTAAGCAGACCTCTTTATGGCCTTTTCCACAAACAATACCACATGTACAACTGCAGTAATGCAAGCAATGAAATATGAATTATAATAGCAGTTGTACTACTACTGATATACTACATTATTATACTGCTACTGGTATTCCCACTGCTATTCACATATCGACTATAAGCACCAGAGAAAGGTATCAGTTTCAGCAGCCTGCTATTATTTACATCTCTCCTCCTTCCTCACCCTCCTCTCCCTACCTGAGAGACCAGAGTCTTCCTCACTGTTGTAGCCCTCTTCGGCTGCTTTCTCCAGGTTACTGAGGGATTTGCTGCGCGTACGGAACTTCCTCAGCAGATTGCGGTGCTCCTGGTACGTGATCGGGGGACTCTCCGGTCCAATGTGGACTGGTCGAGGGGTTCCGTAATAATTTCCTACGGGGAAAGGAAGGTGGAAAAGAGGCCTCAGTGTTTCGTTTACTGCTGAAGTTGTTATTCCTACTTCTCCCACAACATTTTAGTGGCTTGACCAATATAAAGACTTGTACACAGTGAAACATATATCAATATCAGCATATCTGGTAGCAAAGAGTTTATTTGAGTGTACAGCACACAACAAACAAGTGAGCTGATGGTGAAATCAATAAGAACACACATGATTGCTGAACCCTGCAGTTTCCCTTTCACATCACATATCCAAGTGCATGAAAGCTAGTGAATTTACAAACACAAACTATGTATTCTTAGTAGCATATCAATGCCATTTCTCATATTTACAGAAATGAGACACTCAAGATATCAAGGTTAACTTGATATTTATAGCCTCGGGCAATCAATTCAAGAATGTTTTGACTTAGCACGATTCCACTCCAAATACAACAGGAGCGCTGAGCAAAGGCACTGTTACTGTCCTTCTTTGCTTCTTTCCCAATAATAGATTTGAAGTGCATATTCTGTCCTCCTAGTGGTTTTAAAGCCACACATAATGCTTGCCAGTTATTGACTGAGTAGCGTGCCTTTGCAGCAGACTGTAAATCATTGCACTCGGTGGTCTGACAAGGTGAGAAAGACATTCATGGCGCTGCGTAAACGTCGCAGCATCTTTTATGCTAATGCATCTCACTCTCTTAATCAAGAGAGGGGGTGATGCTGCCCCTGAGAGTTGTAACTCACACGTGCGCCCTGTGAGCACAATATATGTTATAATACCACAGCTGAACATTAAAAGGGAACATTTAAGACATAATTTCACATATTGCACTCTAATATTAAATTGCAGTGTTTGGAAATGGAGACTTAAGATACTTGTGAAAGCAGATCTTTAAACATTGAATAAGCACAGCTTCACCAGTATAGGTGTGACCAAATCCTTTCTGCCTCATCAAGTACACATTTGCATGAGACAGAAATGTAAGTTGATACTAAATAATAAATGATATTCAACCTATGTAACCTGACCAATTGTGTGTACTTCAACATTCCTGCACTATACAGTGGTGTAAATAAACAGGACATCCCATTAAAACCCATCTTTGCCATTTGTAAAGCATAATTTTTAATTATTAGAAATGCAATTTTCTTGTGAGGAAAAGGTTTATCTATTAAATGCTTAAAATTTGAGTCAGGTGCAGCACATCAGCTGCAACTGATTAGATCGTCATTAGTGAGGACTTGGAGGAGTGGAGGAGACTGTGTTATATAAACCTCAGACATTAATTTGGTTTACCCAGTGAGTGGCATTACCATGGCAACTTCTGGAACAATGTTCTTTGGACAGATGAATCCAAAGTTAAACTACTGGGCACAGGTACATGAGACATGTTTGGCACAAATCAAACACAGCATTTGAAATCTTAATGTGTCAGACAGGGAAAAGATAGCTGAAAGAATTCCGCATGCGAGTGTTGAAATCTTTCTTCCAGTTTGTTTTAGAGTCAGGCGGCTTTAGGAAACATAATTGACATTATTTCAGGAAATACCAGCTATTAGGGCATAGAATTAAAAATATATATATACTTTTACATTTTGCAAATGATTTTTAAAAGACATGTATTCTGTTTTATGTATGTCACCTACATCTCTTGAACAAATGTGCAAATTTTTAGATAGATAGATAGATAGATAGATAGATAGATAGTCAGTTCGGAACAGTTTGAAGTTACTCTTGATATTTCTTTTGATATTAATGACACAAGTGAGCAACAACAAAATATAATCCTAATTAATGAAGCTGTGTATGAACAGCACAGTGGGAATTAGAATTATGAGATGCAGCATGGTGTGATGCAGCACAGTGCAATGTACAATGATGCATTGTCCCATTTTTTATGGATGCCCTGTTTCTATATTTGATGCTTTGCTTGGCATCATGCTGATGTTCTACCTTAACAAATGCTGCAGTCAAGCCAGCTGTCTTTAATCAAAACACAGTTAAACTAGCCATAAATATATGAGGAGAATCCACTATGATGATCAGATAAGAGAGTTTTATGAATTTTACTCCATTTTTCATCCGGCTACTAAAAGAAACAAGGGCAAAAACTGCAAGAGTTAGGCAGCAATATCACATCTGGTTTATGGGGAGCCTGGCCACTTCCTATTCCCCCGTTTTATCAAAAAATGACAGCAACATACTGCAGGGAGTCCTCAATGAATGGGGCTGAACTGAGCTAAATGGTTCAAATTGTAAAAAGTAAAAAATAATGTTTGACCATTTGTCAGAAGTATATATTCTGTTGGATTATAGGATCACTTGTATTATGCTACTTTATATTTCGCATTGTTAAAAATCCCAGAGAGAAACACTTGCACTACATAATACAAAATAATAAAATGTAACTGAAGCATAAAGTTTATTCACATTATTATTATTTCTTATTAAAATCATTTTGCACACCAGAAAGCAGGCATTACTATTACTTTGTTTTATAATATTTGAAGATGAAAATAAATACCAGGATAGCACTGATAAACCATATTATTAACATATAAGAGTAGATTAAAAAGCTTTTATGCTTTACCATGTAGTTAAAAATAGAAACCACGAAGTAAGCTATCCGTAGCAAAAACTGAACATGACAAGTGACAGAAATTGAACCAGTCTGACTAATTTATGGGGCACTTATGCTGAAAGGAGGATTCCTGCTCTTTATATGGGGACTGAATGACAGTCTATGACAAGAGACCTCATATAACTTTTCCTTCTTTGCAAGGCCTGCAAAGCTCTCAGAGGAAGAGGAGGATCATTCAAGTTTTAAAATTAGGCCATGATCTCAAGATGCTCTATATATGTTTGATGCTCAATTCCAAGAAGCAATCCATCTGGAAAGTTTATATTATGAAGACTGGACCAACACCAATGAGGAAAAAATATGATGGTGCAGAAGAAATGTTGTGTTATTAATTGAGCAAAGGTCAAATGAGAGACCTCTCATACTATTCAAAGTGATTTAAGCACACTGATTTAATATGAATCTGTCCTTCCTTCCACTTTTAAAATACTTCACTTAACTCATGAGGTCAAACCATGACCATGAGGAATGTTCTGAGTGTAAGCTGACCTTTGAACTTGCCACTTTCCAACAGCGCTCCTGACTCCTCTAGAGAGAAGAACTCCTCGACAGACACAAAGTTATAATCCACTCCTGAGATCTCCCCATCCCGAGGCTGTCTGGTTGTACCTACAAGTTACAGCAGAAGGCAAAATGAATATTAAACATAGGAAATATATGGTGTTAATCTACAGTCATGATGAGAGTTTTTCTTTTGATTGTGTGTAGAATTCAAGAATATTAGAATAATGTGATCTTGACATTTCATTTTTGTAGAATTAGGGATGCACGATCAGAATGTTCCAAGTTCCTGGACAATTTGCTCTGAACAAACAAGTCAGGACCAACCAATTTATTGATTTTTGACAGATCTGTGTTGGTGTTGTTGCTTCCTTTCAGTGAAATTCTTAATAAGTTCAGAGAAATTAATGCATCATGTGTTTATTTAGCCCAGACAGTGTAATCTTTGGATAATGAAAGCTAAATATAAGCTAATGATAAAAAAGGGATTCAGAGTTTCATGATAACAATTCATTATTTTCAGATATAATGGTGTATTTAAAAACATTATGAGAGTCTTTATTGGAATGTAAAGTCAGTGATTTGAAATATGTTATTTGTGTTTTATTTAGTTGTTTCAAGATACTAAATCACATTTTTGAAAAAATAAAACAGTCAGTAGCTCCACCTTTATGAAGGCATAAACTCGGTCATGAGGGTTTTGTTTTGTTTTCATTTTGAAAATGCACTGCAGATGCCAATAAATTAGTCTGCAGACATCTGAAAATGAGTGACAATGCTCTATGTTATGTAATGCTCTTTGCTACGTCCGTATACTCTATGTTTTTGGTTATAATAAGGTTTTAAATGGTTTGGTGCAGTTATCTTTACCTCAAACAACCAATCGGGGGGTATTTCACAAAACAGACATATATATATATATATATATATATATATATATATAAAATTTATTAATTATCAAAAACCTCTTTCACAGTATTAATACTGTGACTATATTACTGAATATTATAGTATCAGCATTTGTTAAATAAATTCATAAATATTCAACTTCTTTGAAGTGACAGGACTAGAGGTCAAATATATGTCAAGGCATGAATACAAAAAAAATCACTGAACCACCCCTGAAGTTCAGTTAAATCCAACATGAAGACATGAAAGGAAAACAGCATGCTGCCTAGAGCAGGCCATCTTCAGAAACTGAGTGACTGTGCAACAAGGAGACTAATGAGGGAGGCCACCAAGACACCTATGACTACTAAGGAGTTAAAGTCTTCAGCAGCTGAGATGGGAGAGGCTATGAAAAGTGTTGCCCGAGTTCTTTACCAGTCTAAGCTTTATGGAAGAGTGGCAAACAGAAAGTAAGTGTTGAAGAAAGCTTATATTAAATCTTGATGACAGTTCACACAAAGACATTTGTGAGACTTCAAGGTCAACTTCCAGGTTTTTGGTCTGATGAAATCAAAACGGACCATTTTGCCCATCTGACTACTGAAGATGTTAAGTTTGGCATATGCTAAACAGTGCACATCACCACAAACACACTGTTTGCAAGACCATGCTGTGGGAATGTTTTTGGGGGGTTTTTGGCAGCAGGCCCTGGAAGGCTTGTGAAGGTAGAGGGTGAAATGAATGCAGCAAAACATAGTAAAATCCTGCAGGAAAATCTGATTCAGTGTGCAAGAGAACTATCACTTATTATCACTTATTAGAGCAAGACAATGACCCAAATCATGCAGTGAAAGCTACACAGAAATGGTTTAAAGACCAGATCTCTGTTAATTAGACCTCAAAGACCTCTGTGTTGTGATTGAGAACAAAAGTGTATGTACTAAATGCTGACGAGGGTGAATATTAATGCAGTCAATTATTTTACATTATACATTTTTATTTATTTAATATTTAAAAAAAATCTGTTCATACTTTTACATTGAACAGTAAAATATGTAGGTGTATTGTTAAGCCGTGTGAGTGAAGGAGACAAATGAGAAAAACAAGAAACCGTTAGAGTGCTGTGTGAAAACAAATGGTAGGCAGAACAGACCTGTGAGGTGAGGGCACAAATGTAAGGATGATACACAGAATGATAGAGAGAACAGCAGCTAGGCAAACAGTGTCTACAGCCCTAATGTGTAGAGTCCTGGGTGCTGTTTTTAATACTTATTTTCAGATGTTTATCTGTCTCTTACTGTTTTGTGGTATTTTAAAATCTTCAGCTTATTTTTCTAAAGCACTTCTAACATCGTCTTGTAATGTAGAGGTTAACAAGCTTATGATGACAACGAGCAGCCAAATCAAACAGTTCAACCGTCTAAATCCTGACATATCCCATCTTCTCTCAGCAGAGCTCTACAGCCTCTGAATTGTAACACACTGGCACGCCATCAATCTTCCTTTCCCTCATCCTCTGCACTATCTTGGGTGATCTGACATGCACACGCACACGCGCACACACACACAGACACACACACACACATTTTTAAATATTTCAAATTAAGAACCCCAAAGTAAAGTTCCATGATTTTTCTCTACTTGAACATTATTAGTACTCTTCACCCCTAAGGTGTTGCATTCTGTGCTTTTTTGAGCTTTATTGCATTTTGTGTGTGTGTGTGTGTGTGTATTGACATATTCTGTCATAGCTCACACAGCCAGAGGCCCAGTGGTGTACTTAGACCGAGCTGTTTATCACCACACCCAGCACACGTCAATCACTCCAAGACCAGAAGCCATCAGGGAGGGGAAGGAGTCTGTGACGGGTCGCCTGTCCAATAAGAAATGTGACCCCAGGGGGATTTGATTGTGTTTGTGTGTGTGCATTCACATGCAGACTGAACTGGCAGATTGAATATTGATTAATAGAACAGAAGATAATAGAAAATTTCTCTAAATGTCATTACTTAACACTTTTACCAATAAACAATGACAGGAATAATATAGCTACATTCAGGAGGGCCTTCTGTACAATGGAAAAACTTTGCAGCGTTGCCCTTAAACCTTGATAGGATATTGACAGACAGACAGATCTAACTGCACATGGTCCCTCCCATGCAATATGCATCTAAGTTAAGGCTGGTTATTATTTCCCCAGGGGTACAGCTGTATTTGTAATGGTTGTAAACCAGCGTTGCACAGCATGCTCAAAACTGAGAAGAGAGGAGTAAGCTAATGCCCGAAAAGACCATCGTAGTACATTGACAACATCATAAAAGGGTATATTAACACTACATTAACAAAAGGGTATATCCTGATATTTTTTAAAAGATGAATGATCCAATAATGCACATCTATGATTGGAAATGTATCCGTGTCTGGTGTGACCACCTTGAGCAGCAATAATTGCAACTAAATGTTTCTGTTACACTGAATCCTGCACTAATTTAAGCCCATGTTACCATATAAAAAAGTTCTATTATCTGGGTGGGTTTCCTCCCATGAACTGCTCACTTCAGGTCCTTCCACAACATTTCTACTGAATTAAGGTCCGACTTTGTTAACTTTCATTTTATTCTTCTTTCATTTTTTTTTGTAGAACAACTTGTGTCCTTAGGGCCATTGTCTTGTGGCATGACCCACATTAACCAAAAAGATTTGTATGTGTGTAGTTATATCACCTCCATCTCTCAATATTGTTCAAATGAAGAGCAAAGTGGGTGTGAGGGAGCAGAAAAAGTGCACAGAGGCCAAGATATAAGTGCTATAAAATGATCATCTTTAAATGCTTGCTAAATATCAAGCACTATCACTCTAGAATGTCACCTAAAATAATCTACTAAGAAGTACACGCGCTACACAATCTACTACTGCATATCTTACCTCAATGGTGCTACCTGAGTAACAACACTGACTTCCTTCAGCAAACTAGGGTTTGATTCCATGGCCAGTCAAGCGTATCATTAAGAGTCCTTAGGCAGGAACTTGCTTTGTTCACCTACCTGTCTAACATGATTTAAATATAAGCCATTCTGGGTAAAAGCATTGACCAAATGCCATAAATGTGGCTGTATTATCTGTCATTTGTATCCAGAGCTTTATATTTTTACTATATCATCTGCACTCTCAGCATTAAGGTACTCCGATCACATTCATAATTGAGATTAAGTCACAAAAGTTTCTTTTTTTATCACAACACCATAAAGTTGCATATCAAACCATACAATTTCAGACCTTCAAAAGAAACAAAACACACTACATTCAAATATTTCAACAGTGTGTCTCTCTTATATAATATGTTTTGATATATGTCTATGCTCTCCTCTAAGGGTGAAGGTAGGGTGAAGGACATAATGATGCTACTCATTTCTACTGTATGGAGGAGAGAACTGCTCAAATGCTAACGGCACAGAAAGCAAAAATTAATTACACAAGCTTTGGGGTAAACACATTGTGCTAGTGGGCAAATTAAGTTTCATGGAAAATGCTGGGCTAAAACAAAGAATATCATTTTACCATGTTTTATTTTGCCTTTTCTGTGCACAGATCTGTGAATAAGCTGTCTTATAATGAGTGTCGGGAATGCACACAACACCACTAGCAGTGAACAGAGTATGCAGTCTATTCTCTTTAGAGTCACTTAACCACTGAAGCAGCATGTTAATATGATTCTACTTCATGAATTTTTTATAAATGTCCCACTGTTACTTAATTTGCTTAAGAGGTATAATCTTTTATGGCCTCCTGTCAAGCAGTTGATCATGTGTACAGCATTTTTCCCTCTCTCCTCTCATCTGTTTCTCACTCTCTGCACACGATTCCACCATTTGAGTTTTGGATGAACAATAATTACATAAGTGCATTCAATTCTCTTGTGCAGCAAAGTACTTTGGACTTGAATTTGAATAAATTAGTACCAAAACAAATAGAGGGAGGGAAGCAGAGTGAGAAAGAGAGAGAGAGAAAGTGGAACTGATTAGAAACTAACCTTTAACCACAGTATTACACTGAATGTCTTAATAAGCTGAGTAAAAATAGCCTATTCTGCTCCTGGGGGCTTCTGCTGACCCCTTGATTACTCACAAGCTTTACACGTGTTTTTAATGTGGACTGTCCATACGTTAATAAGAGATGCCAGAGCCGCAAAAGTGCTCACTTTCATGAGTTGGTGCTTTTTCTCAGTTATCTACAGTTTTGTAGCACGAAGCTTATGTTATGTAGTGTACTGAGTCCCTTTTGACTGGGCATATACTCTTCTTGAAAAACCTGAATGGACAGACGGATAAATATTTTCACACACATTACAACCTGACTGATGTATCAGCTGGCCAGTAATATGCACCAATATGGATGAGTCACTGTGAGTCAGAGTATACTAGATGTATGATGGTGTTTATCTATGATGGTCCAACACACAGCACTGTTCATTTATAATCGTTCATTTCATCACTGCAAAAGTATTTTTGTCAACTGTAGCTAAATGTATTGATAAAAACAAACCTGACCTTAATTAGAAATTTAAGATAAAACATATTATTATTCACCAAACAACCCCATTTAAAGTAGTGTTTCACTTTTAAACTGGAGCAAAATGATTCCACACACTGTGCTGGGATAAAAGTGTTTCTGGTTACTGAAAATAACCTAAACAGTGCCTGTCCCATTCAGATATGTTTATGTTTGTTTATGTTTAATTATATTAAAGCAAGTCAGACTAACATTTTAAACATCCTCGCTTTTTATGTGCAAAGCATCAGGATGTGCCTTAAACAGTTTGAGAGATGTGCATGCATTCACAGATTTTCAGTGAATTTTGCAATGTTAGCCTTACGTTTCCTGCAATATTCCGATACCAAACATACCTTGGCTGATCTTGGCTGTATTGTTAAAATTCCAAAATACACAACAACATCACACACAAGCTAATGGGGTGTCAAACTAAACATGAGCTTTATCATAAGCAGCTGCCCATTTGTCAAAAACGGGATGGTATGTTTCAGAATGATATTGTCTCTGTTGATAAACATATAATGGAGCCTCTCCATAGGCAGCAGATTTCCCAAATTCCTAAGCTACTGTTAGCCTCTGACTTTCATTGCTGTAGGATAAGGCATTTGGTCAATAATGTACAATGTTTTTATATATATTTATGGGTGAGTAGCTAATTATATGCTGTAGCTTTTGGCTTTGGTGCAACTTCTGGATAAACTAGAGATGCTCATCTGGGGTCTACTAAAGGATAGAGATCTAGATTCAGCATTAGGGTGTCTCAGGGAGAGCTAGCACCAGCTTGACTCCAGTTTTCAGAGTCCATGGTGTGGTGCAGCAGGTTCTCTAGCTCTTGGAGTCAGTGCTTTAATTAGCACTGCTACACTGCAGACAATCAACCCCCAGAAAGCCCCTTGTCTTGATGGGATTTCAGGTAGAGTGCATTCCAACTTTGTGCATTCCTGACAGACATATTCAACATCTCATCCAGGAGACTAAGGAGATGGCTGTGGATTTCGAAAGGACTGGCACAACCCCCCCTACATTGATAGAACAGCTGAAGAGAGGCTCCCCTCCATCAGGTTCATTGGAATACACCTGAGCAACAAACACCAAGGCTGTCATGAGGAAAGCCCACTGGTTATTGTATTTCCTGAGGAACTGAAGAGGGTAGGCCTGGGCAAGGACATCCTCAGCTCCTTTTGCACCTGTGTTGCAGAGTGTGTCCTGAACATGTGCATTACTGTGAGGTATTCTGCCTGCACTGTAGCAGAGATGTTGGAGAGAGAGGCAAAATCTGCACAGAGGACTACAGCGTACCAGGGTTGAGCGTACCACCTATCAGTGACATTTACACCACCAGATGCAAGGAGAGAGCCACCTGCATCCTAAGTGACCCTATAACCCTGCACATGGATTTTACACTCCCCCTTCTGTTAAAAGAACTCTACTTATAGGCATGTGACGTTATTGGCCATCTTCAGCTAGTGAATAGGAAATATTCAAGGATAGCCATCCATGTATTGGCCTAAGATATCCATCTGCAGCAGACATAAGTGACTAAGGATAGTATTGAAAAGGTGATTAAACTGGCCAAGATGATGTCAGATGCTGTAATTTGCTCTGGTCACATCCCAATGCAGTGTGGCACTGACGCCTACAGCAGACTTACAGCTGGATGTCCAAGTGGTGTTCAGAAAACAATTTATAATGTACAATTGTACAATATGTGAACAATTTATAGAGAATCTAGGGGAAATTCGAGGGCAATACCTATTGGTCTTATAGGTAGGGATGGTGTCCACCCCATGCAGGAGGGTGCTGCCTTACTTTCATGCAGCTTGCCAATAGTCTTCTAGTTAATTGGCAGAGTAGCATTAACAGCTGCTGACAAACCAGAGCCGGGACCAGGCCACAGACAGACAGGCTAAACCCACTGTCTGCAATCTGCTTTCATGCATCACCTAGATTCAATATTGGGACTGTGTCTGTGCCTCAAATTAAAGTTAAACATACAAAAAATTAAAACAACCCATTTTAAAAACTTCAACAACTATTCAGCCAGCATATTTGAATTGAAAACAACATTTGGTTTACTCAATATTAGATCACTCAATTTAAAGGCAGTCATTGCCAATTAAATTATAAGACATCAGCAGCTCAATGTTTTATGCCTCAATGAAACTTGGATTAGACCTGATGAATACCTGGCACTAAATGAAATTTTCTAACTTACCATTTATATGTAAGATCTTAGAAAAAGCTGTGGCCCAACAACCGTGCAGATACCACACAAATCCAATCTGGATTCAGGCCGTTTCAAAAAACAGAGACAGCCCTATTTAGGATTACAAATGATCTTCTTCTAGCCTGATCAAGGCTGTGTGTCCCTGCTTGTGCTGCTAGAGCTAAGTGCAGCATTTGACACAATAGATCACACTATTCTCCTTGAAAGATTAGAAAATATGGTCAGAATCACAGGGACATCCTTTCAAGGTTCAGATCTGAGTTAACTGATCGGTTTAAATTCATAAATGGAAATGGTGTATCTTCTAATCTCACTGAAATGAGATATGGAATCCCACAAGACTCTATTTTAGGACCACTACTGTTCACATTTTACATACTTATCAGCACTGCACTGGCTTCCATTCAAATTTTGTATTGATTATAAAATTCTCTTATAAAGCCCTTCACGGGGTTGCTCTAATTATTCCAGCTCTGGAATAATCTACTAGATAATGTTTAGGACTCTTCAAGTCTAGGCTGAAAACTCACTTGTTCAATGTAGCTTTTGACAGTAATGTCTCACTTTAGTTACAGGTTGCAAATCCAGGGGTTCATGTACATATGTAATTCTGGTAATCTGGGATGCTGGTGTTGTTGTCTGCCTCCTTCATGCAATCACTCACTTTGCACGGTTGGACGCCAGTGTTTCAGGATACTTCCATGTTTGTTACCTTCAGATTCTCTCCCTTTAGTTGGGCTGTTATAGTCAGATCTGCTGGTCTCACTTCCAGTCCCCTTATCAACTATGCATGGGTAGTTTGGCCAGAGGAGGATGGGCCCCCCCTTGTGAGCCTGGTTACTCCCAAGGTTTTTTCCTCCAGCTCTGAGGAAACTTTTGCTTTCCACTAGTACCATATGTTGGGGAGTTTATGTCTTTATCCTTTGTTTCATATGCTGTTCACCTCCTTATTTTTGATTTCTGTAAAGCTGCTCTGTGACAATAGTTTTGATTTGATTTGATGAGTAATGGATGAGTTGTTCCTAAAATAGCAAGTAAATGGTTTGGTAAGATAGTATTATTGAAGGTTTTAAATATACGTATAATCAAATATACGTTTCCAAAACGTAAAGGCAAGACCAGAAGTGATGTGTAAGAGTTCCAATCTCTTATTGGACTTGGAATAATGGTGCCTATGAACTGCCCTAAACTGAGATGAATGTCTGGCATTTTATGTCTTTATAGCGTTATTATGTATATCATGAATGGCCTCCAATATTTCATCAGCAATTTTACTTTCATGTTCTTGTTTCCAAATGTATTTCAGATTGTCTTTAGACATCACAATCCAGGACTGTGAAGTATCATACAGAATGGGAACTAAATCATTAGTACCTGAACTACTCACATAAATCTCAGACCATTTAGCCTGCGAGGCATAGGTGCACATTGTTTTGCCCAAACACTGAACCAATACAAGCTAACTGGTAAATATGAACGCTAAACCCTACCATTACTACAATGATAAAAACATGTAAAATGCTCAAACTAACCCAACCCAAACCAACAGGTCATAAACAGGAAGGAAATTCTTATGAGTAGCTCTACCTCCAATGAAATATTTGTATTATTTAGTGCAGCTAATAAATTTATAAGTGTAACAGTGGCAACTGACAATCAAATAAAGACTCCTGAAAAGTAAATTTTAATAATTATACTGGCCTCCAGAATTGGTTTTTAGGTACTGGTACTGGTACTGGTACTAGATAAAAAACATTATCAGTCAGGTCTTTACACACATATACAAAAATGCTTAACAGCACACACACAAACACATATGCACAGTGGTGTTATAAAGATAGGCACATAATATCCCAAGGGTCTCTCCTGATTTGCCAGATGACCCCTGTTTCCATAGATACAACCTTAAAATGAGCACCTTCTAATATGAATTACACACAGCTGTAAAAAGCTATAAAATCTTCCTTTCATATCTCGCAACCCATGTTCATTACCTGGAGGCTGTAGCATCTAATCCAATTTGCTTAATTCTACAGTATACCATGTACAATATAACTACAGATATTCCAGTTGGACAGTTGTAATAATGTATTCAGTGATTGGCCAACATGTTGTGCCACTGCCAATCCCTGCTACTGTTACTGTAAACGTATTCTCCACACTTTGAATTTGGTCACTAAAGAGGACGATAAGTTCACCACATCATGCACATGTGGTTGCATCCAAACTGTTTGTTCTGATTTTCCCCAGCCAAGTCGAGTCAGATTAGAGATGCCAGCCCGAGGATGTGGCAGCCCGCCCTGTCTGCCTGGCTTAGTGGAAACATACACAGTGCCTTTCGGCTCAGCCTGGAAAAAATCCACTCAGCAGCAATGCTTCATTTAAAGGGCAATGCACGTGGACTACATAGCAATGGACTCACATCTATGCAGCCAACTGTTGAAGATTAAAATCGCAGCCAGAATGTACTGATACATGTTTGCTTCTACAGAAAAGCCTGCACTGACATGGTGGCTTCTAAATATTCATTTTATTTCATCAATCTTAAATATTGTGAATTTCTCCACTGTGGGACTAATGGAGGATTATCTGATCTATGTGTCTAGGAATGTACTGATTTATATATATTTTTTACCAACCTACATCAATGCTTTCTTAATGTGCTGACATCATATACAGTAAATTAGACACCATATTTTAGACACTGAGGGGACATGGGAAAATGAGGCAGTGCAATTTGTGTGTGCATGTGTATATGGAAGGTTCTAAGTGTGCTTATTGTATCTCCCTGGTTAGCAAGGCAAAGTTTTTCTCTCATGCACACATGCAGTTTATATTTTATTGATAAATATTTAATCTAATCATTTTCAGGGATCAGTATTTCTAATAGAAAAGCATGCATGTGCTCTAAAAATGTAATACTAGGATAAATGCTCCATATATAAAATAATACAAGTACAGGCATTAGTGCTCGGCAATATGGACAAAATTGGTGATATATTCAATACGATATATAATGTGAAAAAAAATGTCACCCCATGATATCCTAGTTAAACGTATTGTGTAAAAATTTAAATTTTTTTCATTTAAATTTTTAAGCTCATCCAACCAAATTCACTTGCCATTCCACTTAGAACTATAGGGACTTACATCAGAGCCCCTTTCACCTTTACATTTTCCACAAGAATGTATCAGTAATTGAACAGGAAGCAGCTAAGTGTATACAAACTGAAATCAAAATCCCAGAAAGACTGACACGCAAATCTTCACGAGACCAAGTGTAATGAATGCAAG
The DNA here is from genome assembly GCA_034509495.1 of Acestrorhynchus altus. NCBI lineage: Eukaryota > Metazoa > Chordata > Actinopteri > Characiformes > Acestrorhynchidae > Acestrorhynchus > Acestrorhynchus altus. The sequence goes on from CM067515.1 coordinate 8,962,278, forward strand.
ACTTCTGCAACAGAGCGTCAACAGTTAGGCAGGAGATTTTTCTGATGGTCTTATTTTTCAGTAAAGTTTCCAGGGTAAAATGAGAGGGAATGCTTTTTGTACATGTTGTGTGCATGTTGTTTATAGAGACTTTCATAACCATTTAAGAACTCCATGTGTGAGCCTGAACATAATGGTAAAATATGCCAGTAACACACAACATTTTAGGTGTAAAAAGAGCTCAATTTGGAAGCTTTTTAGGTTTTGGTCTGGTGCAGATCTGCTCATTAATACGGATGGGCTACTATCAGAGCCTTTGTCATCAAAAGCAAGTCTGTTTAGGCTTTCTTGACAGGGTAAATAACAGTTTTGCTGTAAGGAACAATAAACACTATTCCTATGTCAATAGTTTTTTGGCCCATTTTAAGCTTGATGTGAATGAGTTGATAAAAATGTATAAATAATGATCAAAACTTTTAAATTGAATATTAATTAAAAATGAATACAATCAGTCTTACTAATGAATATCATCACATACCAAACTTAGCCAAACTTCAAGATTATTTTTAGGATAGGCAACAATATTGAACATAGATCGCTTTATATAATAAGGTCAGTATCAATGTCAGTACCAGTCCAGTAAATTAGACTGGTGTATCCCCAGAATTGACCTTTAAATCTTTCAGCCCATATGTCATCCCGTTTTTGACTATGCTATTTACATAGAAGACTACATTCTGATCTGAGAACACTTCCTTCGCCTTCCTTCTACAATGATGAAATGCAGCTGTGAGTAACATCTGTAAACAAATCTGTTTGGCCAAAACAAGTGTTTGGTTTGGTTTTTTTTTTGGACTAAATTTAGCGATGTTAAGTGACGCCATGCATGCAACGAAGCAGGCAGCTGTGGGGAAGGAGGCGTTTGCCCCTCCTCACAACCTCCACAACTTCATCACGACTCAGACTGAAGGCAATGACCCCCAGAGGAGATAAAATGAGGACAGTGCAATCTGCGTCTTCAGTGTGTGTGTGTGTGTGTGTGTGTGTGTGTGTGTGTGTGTGTGTGTGTGTGTGTGTGTGTACATGTGTGTGGCAATAATCATTGTGTCTGAGATGCACATGTGCATCCTTTCTATGTGTATATTTGTACTTTAGTGCACACTTGTCGAGTGTTGGTAAATTCCAGAACATGGTAACGTTACTCTGCTGCCAAAGCTCAAGACAGACTTTGCCAACAGTGTGTGTGTGTGTATGTGTGTGTGGGTGGGTGGGTTTGTGAGTGGGTGTGTTCATAGCAAATAGGGTGAGGGCTTGGCAGGCGGTGGGCAGCATCGAGCTCGACATGACCTACTTCACAGTATAAACCAGAGATTACCGGAGTCGCGTCTCTACAACCCTACACACACACACAAAAACACCCCCCCCCCACACATGTAAAACACAAACACTGGACCAGCACACGCACATATGTCTGCAAAATGAACTGTGTGGGCGTCAGCTGAGCAGGGTGAGAATGAAACCAGTGACTGGCCATATCAAGAGGGGTTATCCAACCTGCTTACATTCAGAGTGGCTGTCAGAATTAGTACATTTGATCACAGACTACAAATGACTTTTTCAGTGAATCTGCTGTAACTAATTGGTAATGTGCATTTTGATAAATGGAGTAACTCGAGTTTGAGAGAAGGGCCATGCTCAAACACTTCCTCTCCTCAATTATGTGTCTTATAAAACAGCTCCTCTCCCCTCACTTTCTCATGACAAGAATTCACACCGCACCACTACCCCAGCTCTTCCTTCTCTTCCGAATTCCAGGCTCTCAACTATTATAAGTGTGGTCTGCACTTCATAAATGCTATTTAAATGCTCATGAAACAGTTTAAATGCTCATAATGCTCTCTCTAACACAGAGGTAGGCAACAGGGGAAGGAGACCCCCCTATTTTACTGACTCCCCATGTTCTAACAGACCTACTAATCCTGGCAGTCCATTCCAGTGAATTGAATCAGGTGTGCTTGAGCAGAAAAAGCTGCAAGAATCCAGACCTCCGGGAAATCTAACAGTTTTTTATACACAGGGGTATGCAAAAGAAAATAAGAAAACTATAAATGTGTCTAAGCTGTGACTTGGCAGTAGAAGAACAGTTGCCTTCTACCCATACCCATACTTCACTTTTGGGCAGATGTTTGTTATAGAAACATAACCATCAAGGAACTCAACAGCAACTACCTTGCAACCACTTGGCAACAGCATAGGGACAATCTCTAATACCATAGCAATCACATATCAACCACTTAGCAACACCATAGCAACTACCCAGCAACCACTTAGCAACACCATAGCAGCCACCTAGTAAATACCTAGTAACCAATTGGCAGCAGCATTCAGATCATCTACAATACCATAGCAACCACTTATCAACCACATAGCAACCACTTATGATACCGTAGCGACCACCACAGGATTCTAATTCAGCTTTATGTGTAGTGTAGGACTAATAATATTGTGTATTGTGCAATGCACAAGCATAATCTAAACAAAACCCCACAATTAGTTCGGTTAACCCAGTAATGAAGTAAAATTTACAAAGGATGTAGGTTAATGCTGGGTCAGAATAATCCAATGTTTGTCCCTAAATAATCCAGTGATGTGTTTCAACACAAGTTGCATCATTACATTCCTTGGTCTTCAATGTTACATTTTCCTTCCGATTCACAGTATGACAAATAAGACCTGAATTAAGGGGTCTTTTGAAAGACACATCAGGGCAATATGCTTTATCTGTGTAATTTAAAATTCATTTATTTTGAGGGTCAGTCTTTTAAAACAATATATGAAAGCACAAATTAATTTTATTTTGGAGATCCAAATAAATCAGATGTTAGCAAAATATGGAATATGGAATATGGAATATGCAAAAGTCTATGCTATACAATCATGAAGCAAGATACTAGATGAGAGAGGTGAACGAGGATTGGGAATACTGCTATATTATTATTAGTGCACACTGATAACAGCCCTTAGCAGCTTGGATCAGTGTCACGTAAGTAGCTGAATCTGAATGGGGACCATCAGTCTGTCTGCCTGGGGAAGAATCTTTTCCTGAGTCTAGAGGACTTGGCCTTAATGCTCTGTAGCCTGCATCCAGACTGGAGGGCTTTCCTTATACACTGATCTGTGATTTCCTTGATGGCAGAAATACTTGACCCAGTAATGTGCTGGTCTCCACCACCCTCTGCAGTGCTGTCCTGTCTGAAACAGAAGAGTTTCCATACCAGACAATGATTCTGGAGGTCAGGATGCTCTCTATGACACTTCTGTAGAAGCAGTTGAGAATAAGTGCATGCATGCCAGTCCTCTTTAGTCTCCTTAAGAAACAGAGCTGCTGATAAACCTTCTCCACAGAGGCTGCCAGTAATGTGCACTCATAGGAAGGTTTTCACTGTCTTCCTGCTGATGAGAAGAGGGAGCGTGAGGTGCTTTCATCCTTTTGAAGTCCATAATCATCTGCTTTGTCTAGCTGACATTCAGAGGTTGTTGTCCTTGTACCAGTACTCAAGCTGCCTCCTCCTTGTAGCCTGCCTCATCAATGTTCAAGATGAGCTTTGCAACTGTCACGTCCTCAGCAAATTTAATAATGTGATCACTGTGATTTCTGGTGATGCAGTCGTGGATAAACAGCGCGTACACCACAGGGCTCAGTGGGGGTTCTGGGTCTAACTAAAACCTGTTACTCAGAAAGTCCAAAACCCAGAGTCTAGGATGTGATTGTGCTCATAGCTCAGCTTCAGAATAGCATTCTGACATAAGTGTAAGTTATCAGCTGTCATTTGGATAAACCCTCACACGGTTCTCCTCAACAAAATGCAATCACAGACAGAAGTTCCTCATCAGGAGAAGGTGTGATCCTCACCTCTGCCTTGTGTTGGATGTTTCAAAATGAGCATAAACAAAATGCTGAGAGAATCTGGGAGGGTGGTGTTGGCACTGCAGTTGAGATGATTTCTCCTCCTGTTGTCACTTTCAGTTTAAGTACCATGAGACATGAGCACTGTGGGTCACTGCTTGTGAGATGTTCTGGAATGTTTTTTTGCATAGGAGCCCTTAAGTTTCGATATGCCAATTCAGAGGTTGGTCAGCCTTGAGCATTTGCTGTTCTGATGTAGAATGTAGCCGGAGTGGACTTTGAAGAGGGAATACACATTTTGGATTCTGTACACTTTCTCGTGTCGCCAGTGACAGATGATGCTTCTCAATATGCATTTTTGTATGTCTTTCTGTCCTCTTTCTCTTCTTGCCAAACATCATCTTTCACTACCAAAGCTGCATTCCAATATGCAAGAACGCTGTTACCAATAACTTTCATTCAGTGTTGAGGCCATGGTGGAAGACATTGGTCAGTTGTAATTTTTGTTATTTTTAAGCGCTTGTATTTTGAATAAACAGTGCACCTGTTTATTTAATTGTTTATTGTAATTGTTTATCCTATAATATTGTGAGGCTCTTATGCCCTCCTCTAACAGCTTTAACTTAGCTAAACACAGCACACCTCAATGGTCCTTGTCTTTGTGTTCTGATGAGTTAGAACTTGTCTAGAATGTTCTTCCTAGGAACACAAGTCCATTCTGAGCCTTCTTGGTACTGAGAAACACAAATAACAGATATTGCTATTTCCAGGAGATCCTAGGCTACTCAAATTTGTCTTTATTTGACATGTAAAAAATAACAGAATTTAAATAAATTTAATGAATTTGACCATGTTTTGATCAAATATTTACTTGCGTCTACAATTATAAAACACTTCCTATGACAGAAATCCAGTTTGTAACTGATCATTCAAAATACTTGAATGTGGTTCAAATAAAATTAAAAACATAACTGATTATACTTTTATACTATTATTTTTGTTATTTATGTATCAGTATTACTCTATTTTATTCTGAAATTTGAACACTGTGTGAGCAAAAAAAGAGCAAACAACCCCAAAAAGCCCCTTGTTTTCCTCCGCAACCCAATATCTGGTTGATGATATTACACCCCCCTCACTGATCAGTCAAGTCTGCATGCAGGTCAAGCACATACATGTGGACAGAGCAGTAAACATACACTAGAAGGCTCCTCTGGCATTTAAACTGGGATTTAATTCAGTTTGAAACATGTGCGACAAGCTGGATGGCTAGCTGATAATTCTTCATACATTCAGTGGCCATGGCTACAAAGGGTAAGTCTTGTTAAGCCCTGTACCGTGTCTGTAGGTTACACTAATCCTGAGTTATAAAAATGGCATGTAACTGCCTACGAAGGGCAGATCTTGATTTCAAACTTGTGCAAAACAAGTTAAGAAGTGCAGAATTTAGGTTATAAGGGTTGTGGAAGCACACACTGGCATACTTTAAAAATAAGTAACATATTACCAGATAAATATGTATACATGTCAGATAATGCATCTTTAAAAATGGGCAGAAGCTATCTATATTCATTAAATAGTGCTATTGGTTACACCAAATATCTGCTGTAGCATCTCAATTTATATTAATGAGACAGTGTGGAATGACAATGCAAAATGGCCTGTACAACCCATTTAGAAAAAAATAGTCTGGAGTTTCACTTTTCCTCTTTTTCATCATGTGGGTCCTTTGTCTGTGCATTTGAACGTGAAAGATTTGCACCATAAATGGTAGTAAATGGATGCATATGGTAGTTCATCACTGTGAACGTGCCTTCGGCAATTTATGCTCAGATGAGATCTCACAGCAGACGATGCCTTTTATTCTCTCCTCAGTGCTTTAGATGATTTTGCTAAATCCCACTGGATGTCTGTATGCTTTGTCATATATACAGACTTCTGTGTGTCTAAATATTCAGAGTTAATGGCACTGCTGTATAGGTACGCTAAATATGTGCTCGCAATCTGAGATATCAGTGACTGTGAGCGCATTATGTGTTCAGATTGATGCAGCGCTCTCACCATGTAATATTCTCTTCTCAGGATTTCAAGCACTATTTTGATATCATGGTACGAATAAAGATAAAAGAGAGGAAGCATGAAAGAAAAAGGGGGGTGAGAGCAGGCAAGAGACAGCGTCTCTGGCTTTTTCAGCCTTTTTACAGAGCTATGTTTCCATTTCTTTATTAACTGGCACAACTCCATCTACTTAATTGCGGATTTATGATTTCGATAGTGGCTAATCCAAATCTGACTCTCATCTTAATGTGAGGATATAAATGTCAGATAAATTACCTAAAAGATAATTAGGTTCATACACAGAACAGAGAGAGAGAGAGAGTGAGAGAGAGAGAGAGAGAGAGAGAGAGAGAGGAGAGGAAGAGAGGATGTGTACAGAGAAAAAGTAACAGCAGCATAAGGGCTTCTTTCCATCTTTCTCTATATCTCTTCATTTTCTCCTGTCATTTGCATGCTACTTCTGCAAAGGTGTCAATGCCAGCTTCCTGAAGAACGGATCTCACACTAATTAAAGCTTACTCCATGGTGACAGGCACGTAGTCTCCTCATCTGAAGACGTGTGAGACATTAACAAGGGAACCACGCCTAGTCAAAGATCATGTTTGTAATGATGTAAATAAGTGATATACTGTGCAAAACAGGTTAAACAGCAGCCACAAGCAAGCCAACAAAAAATCTAAAAACAGATTGGAATTGGTAGTTGCAGAGTGTTACATGGCTAAGCACTTTGAATATGCTGCTGAACTCATCCAGGTGTCAGGTTACAGTATCTATGTGTGTGTGTGTGTGTGTGTGTGTGTGTGTGTGTGTGTGTGTGTGTGTGTGTGTGTGCGTGTGACTTACAGGGAACAGCGCGCAGATAAAGATTTTCTCGTATGACTTGCTGAAGTTGGCAGTCCATGGAACCAGGCGTGAAACACTTGCTCAGATATAACCTCAGATCCTTACACAGTGTTAAGCCTGAGAGGGGGGGGGTGATGGGGTGGGTGAAAGAGAGAGAGAGAGAGAGAGAGAGAGAGAGAGAGAGAGAGAGTTGCTTTGATTTAATAAACAAACAAAATGAAAATGTGTCCCAGAAATTAACATTCACACTCAAACATGTGACAGTGTCCTTACGAACCTTTTCTACAAACTTAAAAGCTTGTGCGCACGTACACACATACACACACACACACACACACACACACACACACACACACACACACTAGAAGCTGAGGAAGCTGAAAACTAGAAAAAAATGTGGTCAGATACAATTTTTGACATTTTTCATGTAAAGGTGTAACAATTTACACAATTCGGAGATGCAGTCATATCTTTGGGTCATGAAAAAGAGCTTTGATAAAGTAAAAATTAGGCTCACCTGAAAAATAATATTGTATTTTAATGTTCCATTTTCATGACGCATAAGAGCATTCAATGTTACACTGTAACTTGTAGCTTGACCTAATACTCAAGTCTGTCCTGCTTTCTCTTTTCATTCCTCTCTTTACATCTGCTGTGTGCTCTTGAGTTTTTTTCTTGTCCTGTAGGTAAATCGTTTCCTCTGTACTCTTCGTAAAATGTAAGAATAATCAGTGAGACGAGAACTGTGGTAAAATCACAATAATACAATCAAGGTTTGTGCAATAACATGAGATATTTACACTCATGTACTGATCTTTGAACTACAACCACACTACACCAGTGTCAAAATCTCAGGTTATAGTATTCTCTCTTGTATATTATTTCTTAAGTTGAACTATGTAACAAACAAACCAGAGGTTCAATTGTCTCACAAACCATTTAACCAGGTTCTAGTTTGCCAACAGCTTCTTAATATCAAGATCACCTTAACTGGTAAAGGGAATGCTTAATGTAATCCTAATCATAAGAAATGCAAAAAAGTGAAACAATGCAGTGCATTGAATTTTACCTACTGTATGACCTTACAACATATCAGCGCCAAAAACTATCCAAAACCTTGTGCTTGTATCCATTTATGCATGGTTTTGCTGAAACTCATTACATATATAATAATAAAATATATAAATATTACATATTTTAATAATAATTTATTACTACTTCTGCTTCTGCCATCCAAAGTCCATAAACAGTGGATGATAGTCGCAAAGCAACATAATAATCAATATTAATATTAATGGCATTCATAATTTTTTTTAATTGCAGTCCTACAAGAACAAATTTTACAAAATGTCAATGAGACTAGAAAGGCCTGTTATTTAATTACAAGCAGTTAACATTTCCACACTGAGGAATCAACAGTAAATGGAATGAATTGTAACAACCCTGACAATGTTTATTAAAGCAGTTACATAAATAAGAACTGCCACTATGTTGTAGTTTTAAACACTGAAGAAAAAAAAGACAAAATTGAGATTTGATTTACACAGGTGTGCAAACACACACCCACACACTCACACAGAGTTTTAGGTTACAGTTCAGAGATGCCTGCCGGTGGCCCACCAGTCTACTGAGCTTGGCTGAGCTATTCATTTGGTCTGGAGTGCTTTATGGTGATGACAAGCCACTTGGCTGTTAAAGATGAGCCGTGTGCCTCTCCTGGCTGTCAAAATGACAGACAGTGCTTGAGATGCACTGACCCAGCCCCTCACCACCTAAACATCAGCCCAGCTAATAAAACATATTTCACAGTCATAATAGAACATTAATATTGACAGCAGTCAAAAATACTCTCTCTCTCTCTCTCTCTCTCTCTCTCTCTCTCTCTCTCTCTGTCACACACACACACACACACACACACACACACACACACACACACACACTCTTAATGAACACCCTGCAGATCCTCATTCCTTTATTTAATTTGTATTTTCCTTCTTTGTCATTTATTTATTAATTAAAACTGGCTTAAATCAAAGCAATTCAATATAGCAAAGTGCAGAGGCCTAATTAAAATGAAATTAACATAAAGAACTTAATTTCAAGTCTGTAAATTAAGCAAGTAATACACATCTGGGGCTATGACAAAAAAAAAAAGCCTTTTAGATGAATTTCAGCAAATTTCAGCAGAGACAACATTGATCTGCACTAAAATAGACATACCAGATTTAGACATGGCTGGTTCCTGTGGCCTACTGGGTTTAAACGAGAACCTGATACAATGGCTGGCCTGAAACATAACAGAAGCTTCCCTTATGTAAGAGTATGTGAGCTACGAGATGCAACACTGCAGTTTAGATACATGTCAATCTAATGGTGGCCTCCACACCAGGAGATACTGAGGTGAGACATGGCCATGTTTATTCAAAGGGAGACATAGAGAAAGATTAAGATGACCGCTGAGCAACAGCTGGTCATTAATCAGAGCTGAAAGGGCAGAGGGAGTCAGGGTCAGGTGACATACTGCTCCATGTAAACCCATCAGTTACAATTGTCACTATAGAGTGGGCTAAAGGTGCAGACCAAATTTAATCTAACGGATCAAGTCAAGAACACATTTAGGTTCATAAAATATTTTATAGTGCCTCATTTAAATGCTCTTGTATACGGTTACAACAACATGAGATTTTCACGGTATGATAACCATCTCAGATAACAGGAGTCATGACTCCTCTTCTTTTATCTAGTATTATTTGTTACAACTGACCCTTAAAGACCCTTTTTTGGTTTGGATAAGCAAACATTTTACTATGGTTTTAAAAATCTAATGTAAGTGTACGTAAAAAGTCTCCATTTAAAGGGTGAATAAATAAGAATGATTGATTAATTGGTTTTTAAAACTAAACAGTAAGAATTCTCTATTCTGTTCTCTATTTCCTTTTTTATTAAGCAAATGTATGCTGTATAATACCAATCAACTTTCATATCACGGTATACTTAAAACAGGTATAACGACGCAACCCTACTCTAGCCACAAGCTAATATACACTGCATCACCATAAATTATTGTATTTTACATTTATACTGTATTATATCTCTTCTATTATTTTTCCAACCTGTCAAGCTACATCAGCATACCCCTGCTCAGTAACACAGCTTTTTAAACTGGAAAAGTTATACAGCAAGACTCAATAACACTTAATTTCTTTCTACAAATGTATCTGTGGGTGTAGTACAGTTGACAGCCAGGTCAATTTAGCACTGCTGTGTTATACCATTCTGCATTACCTGGTGAGACCGTCTTGATGCGAATGGGATGGGGGCAGGAGTTGAGCACTCCACGAACATCACCTAAAGTCATGCCCAAAACAGGGGTCCCACCAATCTCCAAGATGATATCGCCAACTGTGATCCCGCCCCCTGGGGCAGCAGTGACAAATGGAAACTCCCCATAGTCGGCTCCGCCGCCTATGGCTACTCCCAGTTCTCCAGAGCTGCCCACCAGGGGCACGAAGTTCTCCTGCACTTTGGAGCGCCAGTGCAGCTTCTTCACAGCCACCTTAGACATGGCTGACGAACTGTTAGAAAGAGACAGAGAGAGAGAGAGAGAGAGAGAGAGAGAGAGAGAGAGGAGAGGGAGAGAGACAAGGAAGGGGAGGGAGGAGAAATTCAAAGAGGGAATTAAATTTGTGTTTATCTAATATTCCACCCTCTGTATGCCTCAGAGGTCATTCTAGAATATTAGCTAGCTTCATTTAATCAGTGTTATGTTTTGAACCACAGATTGTACACAAAAGATGACCTCTTTATATTAAATCATAAGGAAAGTTGGCCCATTTAAAGTAAATAAAAATAAATGCAGAGTCATGGGGTCATTGCCAGCCCCAAACAGCACTAGACAGAACCCTTCTTATTGCATTAATTTGGGAGGCACATTGGGCTTGCAGACAAACCAACAGATGCTTACTCAACAGGAGGTGGAAATAGACACTACATACTTTATTCTCGTTTGTATATCAATTAGCATGCAAGGATACGACTGAAAAATATAAGGACCTGTGTTACACATTATTTACTATTTAGCTCTGACCTAATGCATCAAAGATCAGGAAAGGGGTAGGAGCTGAATGTATTAATACAGAAGATCATCTTTTAAGTGCAGTTGAGGATTCATAACACTATAATAAAACAATGGAGTCAAACTATCTTAGAAGCTTTTATATGCTACAAATTCATGTATTGGGGGTTTACAACAGCAATATAGGGTATGTACATAACATCACAGGCAGCGGGAGTTACTGCAGTCTACCCACTGAGTGGCAAAAAAGACTGACTGAGTGGCAGTGTTAAGTCATTTTCACACTGAACGCAGTATGTGCTGCCCTTGCCACGTTGTCTGCGCAAGCTGCTGTCCACACCGCTTGCTGTATGCATGGTGCTTGCCAGAGGGGTGCAGAAATGGGAGGTGCTGTTTTTAGCTCTCTGTAGTTTTCTGTAGCTACATCTGATCTCCTACTGGCCATGCTATGACCTTTGCACATCGTGAAACTTGAAAATATGTTTGAAAGTGCAACAGTGAACTGTCTGTATTCAGTATGATATCAGTGAATGTTGCAAACACAAAAAACATATCAGCAAGAATTCGGAGCTATCCTTAAACAGACTACTGAACTGGAATCCAGGCACAGAAATCCAGATTTGCAGTTAGAGTTTTGTGTCCGGTTTGCTTTTAATATCATACCTTTATTATCAATCAAGATTATCAATACAGCTACTGTATTGATAATCTGTATTAAATATTTAAAATTATTAAAAACTTTCATGATGATAAAGTTTGTGTGGTTCTTTACATGATGTTCTAAATTATTATGCAAATAATAAAGATTGTCATAAAGATTTTTTTGCTTTTTTTGATTTTCAATTAAACTCATGGATGGTATTGTATCTCAGGGTTCTTTGGACCATTGAAATCAATCTCAGATGTGATAACTAGTTTGCCACATGAGCCCAATTACAGAAAACTACTTAAAAAGTATATTCATTATTGAGCAAGCCATGGGTTTCAAGCAATATGGGGAAAAATTATCTCTGCAGCTGCAAAGTTCCAAATGACATTTCACAAAAATGAGCAGCTGCAAAATTGCCATAACAAAGCAGCAAACAGATATTTGAAGTTGCTGGTGCCTCTGGAGTCACACAAACCGCAAGGTGTAGGATCCTCCAGAGGCTTTCTGTTGTTCATGAACCAACAGTTCAGACACACCTAATCAATGCTCACAAGCAGAAATGGTTGCAACGGGCCCAGACATTGCAACCCTGGAAGTTTCAGATGAATGGAGTACTGGATATTTGGTGGATGGCCACCAAGTCCCAACAAGACTGTGACGTCAGCAAGGAGGTGGCGGAGTCATGTTTTGGCCAGAATCATGTGGAAAGAGCTGGTAGGCCCCTTTAGGGTCCCTGGAGGTATGAAATTGACCTTGGCAAAGTATACAATGTTTATGACTGACCACTTTCTTCCATGGTACAAGTGCCTTCCATAGCAAAATCATTTTCATGCATGACAGTGCATCATCTCATGCTGCAAAGAATACCTCTGTGTCATTGGATGCTATGGGCATAAAAGGAGAGAAACTCATGGAGTGGCCACCATCCTCCCATAACGTCAACCCTATTGAGAACCTTTGGAGTATCCTCAAGCAAAAGATGTATGAGGCTGTTCACATCACAACAGCAGCTCTGGGGGGCTATTCTGACATCCTGCAAAGAAATTCAAGCAGAAACTGCCCAAAAACTCACAATTTCAATACAAGCAAGAATTGTGCAGATGGTTTCAAAGTAAGTATCTATGTTAACATGTAACTTAGCCTGTAAAGATGTTTGATTTCAGTATATATGAACTCTTAATGTTGCAAATTCAAAGATCTAATGTAACTGTATGTTAAAGGTCTCCCTTTAAAAAGTAAATAAATAAGAATGATTGATTAATTGTTTTTTTTAAACCTAAATAGTAAGAAACTGGTGCAATTCTCTATTCAGTTCTCTATTTCCTTTTTTATTAAGCAAATGTATGCTGTATAATAACAATCAACTTTCATATCATGGTATATTTCAAACAGGTATACCAAAGCAACCCTACTCTAGCCACAAGCTAATATACACTGAATAACCATAAATTATTGTATTTTACATTTATAGGGTATCATATCTCTTCTATTATTTTTCCAACCTGTCAAGCTACATTCTCAATCCTGGAGTACCACTGCCCTGCAGGTTTTAGAGTGTCCCCTAAGTGCAACACTCTTGATCCCACTAATGAACTAACTGACCCTGCCAAACTGAGCGTGTTACAACAGGAAAACTGGGGAACCACTGGCTTCATGTATTTAAATTTAAGTACACAAAACATAATGAATCCAAATTCCTGGCCACAAATCATTGTCCTTTAGCTTGAACATATAATTGCTTGTTTCATTCCTGGTTTGGCCCCTAATAACAGAACCATGTCACAGAAGGTTTTGCCACTGATGGAGTGAGATGGAAACATGCCATTAATGCATTCCCTCTATAGGTCACACATGATTACATAATTACATGGTCACATTACTGTTTCTTACTATAGCTAATAAACCAAACAAACATTATTATATGGTATTTTAATTAAGGTGCTAAATTTCTATCATACCATAGTCATGGAGTAATATGTCAGCTGGTTGCTGTGCATGTTTGATCCATATCGGTACAAACTATCCTGAGCCTAATGTCTCTATTCTGAACATCTGCAAGAAAACAATCTGCAAATAATGTTTTTCCACCAGTTTGTTTATGCATGCCCTATGTATGTCATGTTGAGACACTCAGTGTTTGCAAAACACAACTACACACAGGCTGCCACACACAACAGCAGGAACAGACAAGAAATAGTGGTTTCATATATAGCAATGGTATTCTCAGTGGGAGTTGTGAATTTGTTCTCTGTCACATTGTGTAAACATTTCATGATTTATAGAATGGAATGGAAATGTAATGGAAATGCTCTAAAATGACATGGAATTAAAGCTTTTTACATTAACCTCCAATAAATGTTCAGAAGATTTTGTCCTTCTCCTGTAGTCATGTCCAAAAACACTTCTTTCTATAAAAAGTGTTGCTTGCCATAGTAGATTGTCAAAAAGTTAAAGTGTATAAAATGGTCAGACTTGCCTTATTGAGACCCCAAATTTGTTGTGTTGTAAAATTTGTTTGGCAAGCTCCATAATAACATGTGTTGCTTGGGCGCTGATGATTGCTACCTGCAGAGTTACTCTCAAAGAGTAACTCTGTTTCCTACAGAGGCTCTCAAAATGATCATAAAAGTACAGAAATAAATTCTAATTTCAGATGCAAACTAAATGAAAGTGGCGAGTGAGTGGTTTATAAATATGGTTTTCATAATGCATTATAATATCTGTTTATAAGGACACTACATACTAACGCTGTAATGCACTATAACATAGGTTTGGTATACTTTATGTATAATTGTAATGCATTACAACATGCAGTACTCTTCATAAAGCCATCAGTATCTGTCTCACAGTAGTGAAACATATCTCAAATAAACAAAAAAGATACAAAAAATGTTGTAAACAACTTCAAAACACAGTTTCACAATGAGCACAGAAACAAACACAGCTATTGTTGGTCTGTTCTAATGCAAAATGCCGATAGGAAACAGACCATGCCAATAGAGGTCATTTCCAAATTTTCAAAATAAAAAATATGCTTCCGAGCTCACATCATAGAAGAGATTCAAATATTAAAAAATGTGATCTACAAATAATAATAATAATCTAGTCTCTTTATTGCTTTATTCTCATTCACTTCTCCAGTTCTTGACCAGCTTAGTGTATGTTTCATTTGATTTTAGTCATGTTTGGTCATGCTGGTGAAGAGCTGGTTAACCAGTATTACACCAGTATAAAAATTACATCCTTATATTATAACTTGTAATAGATAAAGTATACCAAACCTGTGTGATAGTGCACTAAAACATTAGTATGTACAATGTTCTTATAAACAGATATTATTTTGGATTGTAAAAACATGCCACACACTCATACTTTATACAGAGTTATGTATGTCACTATAAGTACTGAAGAGTGTTCATATAGGCTTATGACTGTCATAATAAGGCATTATGGATGCCATTTAATGCATAATGAATTATACTGATTCATATGAAGTATTACCAAAAAGCTAAGATGGCCTGTGAGGTTGTGAAATGACATGAAAGACAAAAACTATAGGCCTGCACTGACCAATTACACTAAACATACCAGGAGTGATTCAGCAACATCTATCAAACTCAGTGAAGCGTCCACTTCTTTCAGCGGGTGAAATTCTACAAGACAGAATCTCAAACAATGTCACAGACAGACTGTGACTTTAAAGGACTTTTGGCTCGTGAAAGCTCCCTGCAAGTACAGGATGCCCAGTAAAGTGACAGTTGGCTGTGACCAGTGTGAGGGGCAGGTGCAGTTGGCGTGAGACAGTCTCGAGACGTGACAGTATGGGAACAGGGCTGTCAGTTTGAACCCTCATCGGCCACACACTCTGAGAGGTGGCCAACTTTAGCGTGACGATGATGCACTGATAACCAGTGAGAGGCCAATCGTCCAAGAAGAAAATAAACAAAGGAGATGAAGATAAAACAGATGGTGAGAGACCAGGCAAGGATGGCAGAATGAGAGAGCAAACGCAAGAGGAGGGCAGAGTGTCAAGTCACAAAGGGAAAGAAGCCAGAAAGTAGGGGATGTTTAGAGGAGACTGGTGTCAGATAGACCAATGGAAAAGAGGGAAATTATGAGAACAAAATAAGGACAAGGTTTTGTTTTTTTGTTTGTTTATGTTTTTTTCACGAACGTCAAAATCTAAAAGATTATGAACATGATCATTAAATTCTAAATGAAAATCACATTTTCATGATCAAATATTGACATCCAGACAAAATGCAGTAGTAATGAATCATATAGTAGGTCAGTGTTCTTAAGTACTGACAACATCCATTAATATAGATTAGAATAGCTATTATAATAATAACTGATCAAAAATAAAGCAAATAGATATGAAAGGCATACAATAAATATAGAATCTGACACTAAGATATTGTATGAAGTTAAAAATAGGAATTAACTTTCTCCACAATGTACTAATTCACTAATGCACTGGAACACACACACACACACACACACACACACACACACACATACACACACACACACAAATAGTATGCAGATAAACAGATGGACAACAATCTGTAATTATAGGACTGCAAAGTGGTCCTGTATGGTAAGAACAGTTGATATAATGTAGAGTGAATTTAGAAACAAGGGAGTGGTCATAATGTTATGGTTGATCAGTGCATATATACACATCCAACAAGAGATTCTTGGAGAATCATTTTGATGGTTCTACGTCTGTTTAAAGTGCTCTTTAGATACATTTGTACCTTTTGCAGTGGTTCTATAAGTACCGTCCATAATCTTTACATTCAAAGTGGACTGATTCAGTTAAATCATTCTTTGCTTCAGCCAAAAGATTCATATGCTGAAGTGGACTGTAATGCTTGGAAATCCTATCTTTTTTCTCTGTTAAAGATCAACACAATCCTATAAGCAATCATCTGATTTTTCAAAAGCATCTGTAATCTGAGTGCTGCCTTTTTTGTGGAACTGGAATGGATTACAGTTACTTTTTTTGGATCAAAAATACCTAAATCTCATTATATACATTTTGTTTCCCTTCAGCCTGGTATATGACTGCTGACCACTCTGACTTTCATTTATCCACTGCTCCATGGGTCTACAGACGCCAGGTGGGTTTTAGAATCCTCAGACTGATTCAGTCCTCAAGGACAGCAGTTTGTTTTCCACACAACATGATGCCGTTAGCATGGCCTTCAGCACAACTTCTCTCTTTAACTGTCCCTCATCTCGATCTGTCTGGGCTGACAAGATCCAATATGTTGTAATTGGAGATCAATGTATTCAACTAACCAAAGAATAAAGACACATGGGGACAACCAGTCTATGCGACCACAGGACAGAGGGAGTAACCACGGTAACGGATGCTGTCCATGTGTCCCTACCCACCAGGCTTAATGAGGCTAATTACACAGTGTGGAGAGGCTGAGGAGACATGACTAATTGTTTCCACTTGAATGATTGGCCGATCGGTCATTTATCCAGCCCCACCTCCTGGAGCTCCTGCTGTTGATAGGACGATAGGATTTTTTTCTACACTCGCGATGGAGATAGAGATAGATTGAGCCAGGCACCACGCTGACTGCCAATGGCACAAAGGGAAGGAATCCTGTGTATGACCTTGGAGCACTGGAGCTCAGGTGTCTACAGCCAAAGGAGCCTGATGCACACGCCCACACACCCTCACACCAAACACACACAGACACACACACACACACACACACAAACACATGGCCCTGAAACGTTTTCACTAAGCACGTGGCTCTGTTGGTATTTTGGTCGGGTTGATATTGAGCTAAAGCACAGTCAATGCCTGGATTGATTTGGTAAGGGAGCTGAAAGTCATTGGGCTAGTGATATATCTACAGACAACACACACACACACACACACACGCACGCACACACACACACACACGCAAGCACACACACACACACACACACACACACACACACACACACACACGCTGTTTACCCCATTTTTCATGCTCTGTGTCTCTTCCCCACTTTTTGCTGTCCCACTGTGAAGCCTTCTGTGGTTAGAATAACTGCACACACACACACAAACATATACACACACACACACACACACACACAGTTGTTTACACACAGCAGAACCACACATTCAGGTTCTTAAAAATGTTGCTGATAAAGCTCATTCACTATGCACACATAATCAGCTCTAGTACGAGTCTGACTGTATAGTTTACATTTTGCTAATATAAGAATATAAGAATAAGAGTCTAGTATTGATATATTAGAGTAAAGATTGTGTTGCACAGTAAGACAATATTACTACACTGAAGGACTGGACAACAGACACAAACCTGTACTGTACTTGCAAAATAAAACTGAAGAAAATGCAACAAATCTCTGTTAGAGTATGAAAGTAATTACTTTTAAATGTGACAAAATAAAAGTACCAAATTATATTTGGACCATCATTCATTGCAATCCTGTAAATTACTACAAAGAAACAAAGGACACTTACTGTTAAATTACAATCTAGCAGAATGTAGCTACCATCATAAATGATTAGAAATATCAAGTAACATTGGAATTAACCCTGTTGGCAATATACAAAATTATATTAACTTATGGAACCCTATGCTAATTGTGGGATATTTTCATAGATTCATGTACTTTTATTTACCAAAACAGTAAAAAAAATAATAAGTTTATAGAAGACAGTTATTGATATTGTTGATATTGCCAGATATTGTTATTTTCAAGAGATCCTAGGCTATTCATTTGTCTACATTTGAGAGTATTAGCAGATTTCAGATTTATATGCACTTACAATTTTGTGCAATTTTTGTTAATACGGCTTTAATAAGACGTTATATGTCAGAAGTCCTGTTGATATTTGGTCAGTGTTTTAGAGCTGAAAATGCAATAATTTTGATGGATTATTTGTAATGTTTTTATTGACAAGGAATAATAATATGTTCTTTAGAATACTTGACAGTAGTCCACATAAAGTAAAAAATGTCCTTTAATATTTTTGTTATGTATGTATAAGCATTTTCCGTTCCAAAGAGCAAACAGGTCGTCACTTCTCATTTTCCTCTATAACCCAAATTCTGGGTCAGTTATGTCTTCTGTAAGTCAGTTACGTCAGTCACGCTGAGTCTGCATGCAGGTTGAGCGTGTACATGTGTACATGCACTGGAAGTCTCCTTTGGCATTTAAACTGGGATTTAATTTTGCTGGAAACTTGTTCATTTTAGTTGTTTTCCAAACTGGATTACTAACTGATGATTCATCACACAGTGATAAGAACGTGGAGGTTGTGAAGCCAAGAAAATGGCATGTAACACCCCCCACAAAGTGGTGCTCAGGTTCTATGGGTTAAAGAATTAGTTTGGTGGAAAATCGAATTAAGTCCAGTAAACATTTTTGGTCATGTATTTATGGGTACATTTATGGTTATCATCTTCATTTTAATGATATTACCATTATATTTAGTATTTCAGTAACCAGTACATCTGCTTAATGGTGAATCCAGCTGCATGTGAGTTCAGAGTTCTTGTGGACTGATTGTGTTTAATTGCTCACTATAGACCCAGATGTCTAAGAACATCTTTTTGTTTGACTGCTGCAAAAGCTTCCAGGCTGAGCTGCTTTGCATGCACAACACCACAAATTGTCAGCCTGGCTCTCAGGCATTGTATCTATAACTAAAGGTCAAGTCTGTGTCTCTGTGGAGAAGAATGAAAACCCGCCTTGTCATCTCCCGAGTCATACACCAAACATGCTGACAGTGGAAGTTAATCAAAATTTGCATTGACTGAACGCAGCATGTTGTCTTTCACTTAGCTACCCTATAATTTCCACACAATCATATTACCTTTTCTAATTATGCATATTTTACACTAAACCGTCGTTGACTGTGAAAATCTTTATCAGCACATTATTATCTTGTACCATCATAGAAATTCATGCAGGCATTGTTATGTAACCTGCGCACGTTGATCAAAATGACACCAGTCTATCTGGTTTCAGACAGGTCTGAATTCAGCAGGTAAATGACCATTCACCGAGATATAACCTGTGCTGTAAAGGGCACTGTATTGAAAATGCTGACCCTTAAGGTCAGTAAAGAGCTGACTAGTATATATCCGTTTACACATCCTTCCCCCTGGCTCTGCTATCTGTTTTCTTACCCCCTCATTGTGCTCAGCTAGCTGAGCAGTGAAATCCCATACCTACACACAGGCAAACAAACTGGCATGGTTTCACCATAGCCTTTTCCCTAGATGTATCTCTAATGTCTAAAGGCTATTTTTATCCGTCTAGCACTATTCCTGGAACGTTTCTGCCGTTTTATTCATGAGAATATGAATAACTAGTGCTGGCGGCTATGCACAGGAGTGAATGAAGCCATTTAGGCACATGTAGTGTTACTTGATACCTTGGGAGAGATAATGAAGAAACCTATGTGAGCCGTTGCCTCTTGCAATATTTATCATGGCTGAAATTGCTCTGTCTGTTTACCATGGAATTGATGTTTTGCACACAAGCTAAATCTGACATTGCTGATAAATTAGTCCCACCGTGCTGCATTTTCACGTGAAGGCTGAAGTCACTGTTTGATTAGGTAGCTTTAGTGAGTCTGAAAGTTGCATATGACTAAAGCCAATTACTCTTCATTGTATAGAGCTAATTAAGCTCCCAAAATGATCAGCATTTATTAGCTCAGTGAACGGCCTCAATTAACGAAGAAAGATAAAGAAGAGATGCCCCTGCCCCTCATATATAATTAAAACTAAATGAAGAAGTTTGCAGATAAATGCATCGTCACAGATGAAACAAGCTTGAAAGTTTTCACTCACGAAATGCAAGATGTCATAACAACTGTTTGGAGGAGGTGGAAAATCCCTGCTGTGTTCTATCTGTGTTCCGGGTTTAATCTTTTGATAGATAAATTTCACATTACAGTGCGCTGTGAGTTTCTGATTAGGTTTAAAGGGAATGGGGGGCTTAATGTGCATAATCCCCCTGAACAGGAGTTAAATAGATCACAAATTGGACCCTTTCTCAGCCGGTAATGAGTATGTTTTTGCCATTCTGTGAAGGCAGGCCCAGTCAGGGTTTTAGAAAGAACAAACCCTTGCCTGCACTTTGATGGACTCACCAAGCAAATCAGTAAAGATCTCTCAGAGTGGGCGTGAGCAATACAGCTCAATTAAGAGCGTACCTAACTGAATTTCACATTTTTATGAGTCAATGCGAGAGCAACTGGGTATGAAGAAAGAGAGACTGGCAAATAATAGGTTTAATTAGTTCAAGATTAATAGTCACAACAAAATCAGTGTACTAACAGCAAAATTTGTAATCAATGATTAATTGGCTCTAACTGGGAGAGCATGTTGAGTATCGGTCTGTCTGTCTATCTATCTATGATAACATTCAAAGTTATGTTGAACAGATTAATATTTTTTACAGTGTGCCTCTTAATCTTTCTTTTGATGATAGTGATGTCATTCTAATGTATAGCACACTGGTGACATAAGACAGAGCAATAAAACTGTACCAACCAACCCCTAATAAGATTTCTATCAACCCACCCAATATTGGCCTTGAAGCAATCCATCGGTCAAACATACTCCATTATCTCTCTTCCTCTCATTAGAGCATGTCTTTGTAAATAATAGACTGTCAGCTTTAGTAAAGGTCTGCTTGTCTCAGTCCCATTGTAAAAAAAACTGCCAGCCTTGATCTGTGTCTCGGTGAGCTTGGAAGCTTCTGTGTCATACACCAGTCGTCTCTCACCCCTCCCCGGCCCTGCAACAGTTGAAGTCTAATCGAAATCACAGTCACTTGAGCGTAACAACAGAACTGGTGCAACAATGCATATACAAAACAAACTGACAACAAAGTCATATGCAGTTTGGGCACCCTTATTAACACACTCTTTATTTGCTCAATACGACATATTGAGCTCAGAAATGTATAAACGTATGCCATTATGCATTTTCTGTAAAGGATTTATTAACTCGTTTTCAGTTAGAAAATGTAGTTTTGTCCGAACTTGTGCTTAGGAACACATGCCTCAGTAATCGAGATGTGAGAATTTGTGATGACTGCTATATTCAGTCTTTCGCCTGAATCTATGAATATTTACAATCAATGCTCAGCATCTGTTTGAATGTCAAAGTGAAATCTCAGAACCAGAGCTGCAGATTTGAACAAAGGAAGCAGTAATAAGCAACAAACAATACCACAAACAGTTTGGCAAACAAACAACGTCCATGTGGTATCAAATGTAACATCAATAATTCCATCCATTTGGACAAGAACATTTGGAACATGCTGTTTACTCTCTTAAGTCTTACATAATCCCTTATATCTAGTGTTTATTTTGATGGCGGAACAAAGTTAGATTGTTGTAAAATACTCAATATTCTATTTAGTATTAATGTTCTGAAAACCTTCACCATCTGCGAGATGTTGTATGTTTATGAACTCCTAGAAGAAATAAATGAATCAACTTCAGCTTCTTTTCAGAACATTTACCATTCCTCAACATGGATTTTCTTTTGCATGATGTTGTGGTCAATGAGCAGTAGTACCAAACATCAAGGAAATGTTCACAAATTCCTTTAAAACGAGGGTTAATCCTCATTTATGAAATATTAAACATGTTACTGTGCTACTGCTGACTCTTAATGTCATCTGTTGATCATTTTGGCTTACAGCTGACGAAAATCAGAAATCCAGTTTCTCAGATCATTAGAATATTTCATTTCGATCTTGAAAAAAATGACTGATTAGAATTTTACATTTATGACAGTTTAACATTCGGAATTCAATTGTCAACATTTTTTCATGATATTCTATTTTTTTAGATAGATTAGTAAATCTGCTTCAATGCCTTATGAATCTGGCCCATTGTCATCAAATTTATTCATTCACATTCATTTCACATCTGCTAACGAGCTGAATGTATCACTATACCACCCTAATAAACAGTGTCTGCTTCCTGAGATCAGTTTCACTGATTACACTCATCTATTCTTCAACAATAGCTGACCAAATATCCTGCTTACCAATGTCAGTAATGGGGAGGTCACATATTTTGTGTGACATTTGATGAGCCAAATTTGCACGTCATGGGAAGCTTTACTGCTTATGTGTGCATACTGGTGATGAACATGCTGGCCAGCAGAAAAAGGAGACCACAATTTACTAGCTGATACTATCTTTGTTTGTATAGGTCTTGACAAACATATTATAGCAAAGGTAGATATGTGATCTCAGACAGACCTGTTTGTTTGATCTTCCTGTAGGGAGTGAGGACAAGCTCTGACAGTTTCACCCAGGTCATGACCAGAGCTAATGAGTTGTGGGAGAGTGAAGGAATTGCTATAGGATGTGCATGGGTGTAAGTCTTCATCTTAAGGGTTGTCAGAGATATTGATTTAACATATTTTCACCTTGTTATTTCCATATTGTTTTGAACTTGACAATCATTTCAAGCATGGGTTCCCAGACTTTCGTGCCAGTACCCACATGTGGAGGTAGTGTTTGTCTAGTAACATAACTGGCAACTGACTTACGTTTTGGTCCTAAGTTTTTTTTCCCCCGTCTGTATTAAGCATACAGAGATCTACATTGTTACACACTTAACGACCATTCATTAAACAGACATTAGCTTGTGTAAAGAACCGGAATGACAGGGCAAACATTCTTTGAGTATTTGATCTCCAGGCGTCCCTGACATATAGGCAGGGGTCCTGCACAAAAATATGAACTTTGATATGAGCCAAAATAAGCATGGTATGAGATACAGCACACTGCCACACCAATCAGTAAATCACCTAAAATCAACAAAATAAAGTTCAATGAGAACTTCAAGTTGGGTTTTATTAGGAACAGTACAAAAAATACACCAAACTGTACGTAAAAGAACAAGTTGGATTAAAATAACACTGTATGGATCCATATAATTAGTTTTCCCACAGGAAGCAGTGACTCTGAGCCTTTAGAATAATATGGACAGTGTGGTTCCATTGCATTCTGCTCTACAGAAAGGAAACCAAAATTGTCCACCATGTTGGGAAATTTGCAACCAGAGGCGGAAATAGACATGCTTACTCAATTGATCAGACTCGCCCACTTCCACAGACCAAACGTATCTCAGACTACATTTACTCAAATTACACCACAGCCTAAAGGGTCTCCTGCATGGGGCCCCTCTTCATTGAACGGTAAAAGACTCTACAACAGATCCCCACGTTTGTCCCTGACCATGTTGATTTGAATCATAATGACCTCAGTCTTCATACGGAAAGCTGTAATATATCATTAGACTGTCTTGCTTTAATTTTAATAGTACATTCTAATGCACTACTCAGGAATGCAGTGTGAATCAGAATGAGCTATTACGTGTGCTACATCTCCTGTGGTGGCTTCACATTTGATAGATGATGCACTGTCAATGCTCTTCTACCTTCACTGACCTTTACTACAAAAAAGCACGGAACCCCTTTAATTATTTTCTAGAAATGTAAATCTGGCATACTCTGTAATCCCCCATAAATGAAACAATGATCTGATTTTTCCATTACAGTATGAACACATTAGAGTGATTATTTTATTTTTAGTGCACTGTCCTGCAGATAGAGAGGATATTTTTAAACTACTGCACTTAAGATAAACGCGTTTCAAATAGTTCTATGAGAGATGCTATAAAAGAAACACTTTTGGTTCCATATTTGTAACAGAGATGTAAATGTGAAGAACTTTTACATCAAGAGATGTTTTTGATGTTTTTGTCACCTCGATTACAAACATGAAACCAAATGTGATTTTCCTATAGCCTTGCTCAGAGAACCATGGCACCTTTATTTTAAAGAAATAAAATGTTGTGTATCACTATATAAAAATGCCCTTTTCACTTCATCTAACGTTGTTTTTTGCATTGTGAGTTTCAAAATCCTCAAAATTTTTGCAGAAAGGTATTTATCAATAGTCATCACTACAAAGCCAATTTATAGCGCAAAATCTTATAGAGCACATCTAAAGAGAATTCTAAGCTATGGCTACAATCTAATTGTGCCTAACATGTTTGACTTTTATGCATTAAAACAATCTGTCAACAGATTAAACCATAATCCTTCTAATGTAATACGCTACCAAGTGTAACTTGATACACACTAAACCCAGCGTTTTTTAATAGCTCGTTTTAAACAAAGTCAATGTTCCTTCCTTGTCCTAACCTGTATTTGACTGCTCTGACCTTAATCTTACATCATCCTCCACGGGGAGAGCCTGGAGGTCAGCCAACCTGTCTTCTCTTACCAATGACCTCTAGTCTGTCGCAGTCAACCGCACACGTATACGCTCCTCCGTGTTAGCCAGTAGGCTGCTTCGTTCGTTAAGACCAGATATTGGTATTAACACGTGCAACTTTGTGTCTGGTCTTCAGCCAGCTGTATTGGTCATGGGGTCATCGGATGAAACTCCCTCACTGCTGCTCATTCCTGTCGGGATCTAGGGCACTGGAGTGGCAAATGTACTATGGACAGCCACGGCAGATTTAAAAATGAAAGATTAAATGCCAGCAGGATGAAAAGTACACACCAAATGATTCTCATTCTAAAACCGGCACTCACGCACATGTGCGTACTCACTCTGGAGTTTATACCCATGGGAAAAGCTCATGTCAGTCAGTTTTGCAGATCAATCTAAAACTACTGCAAGAGACAGTGGACATCAGTCACAAAACACTGGATATTCTGAGAGATTGAGCTCCTAATCTCGTGATTAGTGCTTTTTCATTGTCTTAGCTACAGCTGGGGAAAGAAGTGCCAGTTTTATACGTCAGTGGTTTCTTTACAGAAAATGTTCTTTACGCAGCTTGTCAACCAACCAGCACTAAATTGACAAGGTGTGATCAAAATCTCAAAGGCTTTTAATAACGTGAATTTACATGAGCTTAAGCAGCACCAATTACAGGAGAGAGATAAGAGGTAATTGAGACAGCCAGCAGTGATTAATGACTCCACAATGAGAGCATGACAAATAGAGATTTTAAACTAGGGAGGAAGAGAAAGGTAGTTCTACAGACACAAAGGGATCGACTAAACTGGAGAGGGAACTGAAGGGGAAAACGAGAAGAAGCATGGACAAACGTGGGCAAAGCAAGATAAAGAATTTGCTGAACACGACACGAGGCTCTGAGTAACATGAAATGATGGCACCACGAAAGGCACAACAGCTGTGAGATGACAGGAATGACAAGAGATCTGTGTGCGAGAGGGAGAAAAACACGACATCAGAGGACGCACTGTAAACACTCTGAGGTTTGTGTTTCAGGAGCGATAGGATGCAGATGAAAACCAAGTGATGAGAGAAAAGAGAGCAGAGGAAGACGTGGCAGTGTAAATGAGGGGTTTGAGGAATGGGTTGAAATGGAGATTGAGGGCTGAAACAGGAGAAGAAAGCCCTGGCCCTGTAGGAGTGGGTGATATTAGTATACATTATGTCACACAACAAGCCTTTCTGAGGATTTTGTGGGTATCAGCAATATTTTGTCAACACTGAAATGAGGTTTAGAAGAGGCTCCCGGTTAATCACTCCATGCTCTGCCTGCAAATGCATTCGTTCTTAGCAACTGTTGTGAAAACTCTGCAAACATTCCCTCCATCCTGAGGAGGAACAGATCACACAACTCATCAAAGTACCTACATTTAAAGGTGACACATGACATTTGAAACATTAAATTACCAGCAAAAGATGAATGTCTATTTAAAAATGGAGTAAATGAGTGGAGAATGAAGAAACACATTCTCTGCATGTCGATTCTGCTTTGTGTTAATAGCTCCATGTCCAGCTCCATGTGCATAGCAGCCCTCCCTTTGAGTAAAAATGACCCACAGTCTCAATATGTTTGAGATTCTGGATTCTGGTTTTGCTCTAAGCTATAAGCCATACTGAGCAACAATAAAACGAAAAATGAAATGTCACTTTATGCTGAATGAATATAAAATACGACAGGTTACCTTTTTGAATGAAATTGCGATCAGGAATGAGGTTTTTAATGATATTCTGATTCATCTTTGAGATGCACTAGTATATGAACCAGCAAACATGTTACTACAATGCTCTTTTTAATGTCAGATCTAAATGATGCAGACATATCGATAAGGCTTGGCCAAAGTAAAACTGTATTCACCTATTTTCTGATCATTAAATGGACGTATGTCTGCCTTAGTAAACTCCAGACTAAAGTTAAATAACTGAACATGTGCCGTGTATTGTGAAAACGTATCATGATGTTAGATTTTTCCTATATTGCCCAATATAGCCCTCGGCATGCTCTGCTAGGTCACAGTGCAGTAACCCGAGTGGGAGGAGATTGTGCTGAATCAGTCTCAATCACTGAAGGTGACCCTCTCAGCCTCCCTCCTTTGCTCTTCCCCTCCCACGCTTTTTCTCTCTTTCTTGCCCTCCCTCTCCATCACTGCTCCTTCCATTCCTCCTTTCTGTCCCCTGCTCTCCTTCTCCCTCGTCCCTCTCCCCTACAGTTTGCCTCTCCTCATTCGCCCTTTTGCTCTTCTCCCCCCCGAATCACTTCATCTCCTTCCTTCTTCTTCCCTCTCTCTGTCTATCTCCATCGCTCCCTGGCTGCTCGCCTCCTCGTCACCTGATATTGATCCTCGTTCCCCTCCTCCTATTCCCTCTACTGGGCCACCACACAAGCCTCTGCCTCAAGGCTGCATGTGGCTCTTTCAGCTTGTAACAATTTTACGGGGGGGTCGCACCTTCTGCTATCAATATCCCTGCAGCCCAGGCCATCCATCAACACTCCGATTTATATTCGTAGTGGTTCCAAGCAACTGACATGTCAAGGCCCATTTGGTCAGGATAATGAAGAAAGAGAGAGAACAGTAAAGATATTGACCAGTGGGTTAAACTGTTGGAAGATAAGGAACAAGATAATGCCTAAATGCAGCTTCAGTTCAATGAACCGCTTCAACAAACAAGGTTCAAAGCGATGCAGAGCACTGATTGCTTTTGTGCTACAACATTTGTCAATGTAGGCCAAAGCGTTACAGGAATTAATAAATTCTTACGTTGTTGCACCATATTTGTCTTGATTTAGAGGGTGGGTTTGGGGTATAAGATTAGGGTATAAGACGTCTTCTTTGGGTCTGAAAACATATTTTTAAACTGTACCAAGTTTAAAACTACTGAGTTTATAACCCTGTTTACTTGCACAGTCCAACTTAACTACAACATATATGAGCTAGTAGTCAACTGCTGACATTCTGTAGCTGACATTACACTCAGGATAGGAACTGCAGGATTAAGCTGAACTTCTGTATGACAGGATCCTGTGAGCTACATACAAGCTAAGACTGCCACGCTTTAGATTGACATTATCGTTATCATTATGAACGGTCTACTGGGAATAGGAATCAGTTCTCTCTTGTAGATCTGACTTAACAAATGTGTCACATACAGTGTCTTGATAATCTTACTTGGTAAGTGTCTGTCAACTTTATTGGCTGATGCAAATTTTTGCCTGATGCAAATTTACTGCACTGCAATAAATCACTTTATTGAGTAAAACTCAACACCTTTTCCATTGGTTCTTGTCATTCTTTGTTAGCATATTGCTTTATGTCTGCATCTTTCTATACTCATTAGTCCACCACCAAGCCTTGTTAATGATGGTTATAAGAGGCACCATCTACCCTGCTGCTGCACAGCAATCCCACATTTTGTCTACTGTACAAAAATATGAATCCCACATTATTTAGCCTCTATTTAATGATTTCGTACATTCATACATTCATAGGAGAGGTGAGTTTGCCAAACTCTGCCAAAATGACTTGAAAACTCTTCTCCCCAGACATTGTAGTCAAGTTTCAAACATCAATTCAAATCAGTCAGACACGTTTATAGCTATTACACCCTAAATACACTTGAATGTGTTAAAAATATGGGTAGCTGATATAGTAAAAGCAGAAAAAATTGTAAAAACTACTATTCAAATTCTTTTTAATACTTAGTACAATGATTTTTACTCAGTTTGCTGCACTTCATCCAATTAAACAGGACTAATTATGCTCTACATAATTTAACATTTGGACAGTGTTATTTAAGCATGAACAATATCAAACAAAAATCATACTGTATATTAAAGTAACAAAAATTATCATGAGAAGATGAAATATTGTCATATTACCCATCCCCAGTTACAAACCATTCGATTATACTGATTCTGAAATCTGACTGAAGGATGTTCTCAGCTGTTCAAATACTCATATACACAGAGTTACAGTAGATAAGCTTTAGAACCGCAGAAGTGTGTTATGTGTAGAAGTGAACTTACACAAATA
Source organism: Acestrorhynchus altus (assembly GCA_034509495.1). Lineage (NCBI taxonomy): Eukaryota > Metazoa > Chordata > Actinopteri > Characiformes > Acestrorhynchidae > Acestrorhynchus > Acestrorhynchus altus. Next base: position 8,991,155 of record CM067515.1, read on the forward strand.
CACATTTCATCACACCAGGGGTGCCTAAAAGTTTGCATTGCACTGTAAATATATTATTATTTATTATATAGGATTTTATTGTCTATAAATGCTTGACTGGAATTATTTAACATATGATAATTATAATCATTTTGGATATACATTTCATATTTTGTTTGAAAATACCATTTATGTTTTTAATATCCCGCCATCTTCTAGCCTATAGAACAAGCTGATCCCTTTACTCACAATTAGAGGCCCTTAGCTTTTATGAGCTGAACTGCATTTTAGTTTTTGAGGTTTTGGGAAATTATCTTTATTTAACAAACATTCTTAACAACTTAGCACCCAGTTCAGCTATACTTACCTAATACATTAAAGTAATTAAACCACTCTGTGTTTGGAACCTTAATTACCTTGGACTTGTCTGTTGTAAATTTTTGTAGAGAAATGTTCTGCGTTAAAGGTTTTCAAACTCAATTACAAGTATATGAGCTTATAGTTCTTCTACTACCTAACTAAACTGTATAGTTCAAGCCCATAATTCCTTTTACTTTTATTATTTCAACATAACCATTAAAACCAGTGCTAATTGGAAATAATTAGACAGAAGTTAATGTTGAAAGTGTGATTTAGAACAAAAAATCCTAGACAACTCATGTCTATGATTGGTCCAAAATACTGGACCCAATGTTTAAGACTGTTGCACGTCACTGTTCATTTCCATAAAGTTGAATAACATCACTTACTTTGCTGATTGTCGCGCTGTTACCCTGTTGCTTGTCGACAAATGATTGGACCCTTATTGCTCTGTTACCTCCTAATATGAAAGCACTCCTGCTTACTTAAAATGAAAGTCTAAAGTCACTTCAGCCCTTTGCTGACAAAACTGGGCACTCATGTCATTATAGAACTACTTTTGGTTTGTGACTAACTTTTAAATGGACAGTCCTTTAATGAATCATTTTCACACATATATATATATATATATATATATATATATATATATATATATATATATATATATATATATATAATGTAGACGTTTAAATGTCCTCTACACAACGTAACAATTTTACACCACTTTTTAGAACTGCACATCCAAGACTAGAACAATTTATGAACCATTATTTTTAAGAGTGTTGGACCATATTTTATAATTGCATTAAACATTTTTTCACTATGACCTCAATCAAACCATGACAATTCTGTCTTGATCATATCTTAGCTAGAATCAGAGTCTTAATTAAACTAATATTGAACCACTGGTGTGTGTGCAAACACAGTTATTGATTCTACCAGGACAAACAGGGCTTGAGAACAGACTCGTGGCCTTGAATACAAGAGGTACAAGCAACAATAATAGCGGAGACAGTCCAGTGGACTCACAGATGGAGAATTGTCAGTGGATCTCTGCCCTAGTCTGTCAAGGGTAAACTGCAGCCTGCTATCCCACCATCTTCCTCTCTCTTTCTCCTCTCTCTCTCCCTCTCCCATTGCACCTTTCCCACCTCTCCTTGAATATGTATGAAGGTGAGGTGAGCACCCTGCATATAATCAGACAATTAATGGGCAGGCACAACACATGAACTCTGTTGGCTGGACTAAAGCTAAATGAGTGGTCTCGTCAGTGGACGCTGATATATCGTATCAGCCCAAATGAAGATCACACTGAGCCACGTTCAGCGGACTACAATAAGAAGCTTTAGCACTAATTGGTCAGGAATTGGTTTGCTGTCAGAAATTCAGATGATTAGAGAATATAAAGCAGCATATTTACAAGTGCTGTTGTGACAAAACCTTGCGTCTTCAAAATGGGAAGCATTTTTCACTTGCCCATCTGATGAATGGATTCCTTTCCAGAAATCCTTTAAGTGCTATATAATTTTTTTTTTCAAGAACCACATAAAGCAAGCTTTCCATCACAGTCAATAACCATTTAACTATATGAAGAGCCATTTAAGCATTTATATATATATATATATATATACATAAAACAGTGTGTTCATTCAAGAACCATTGAAAACTATTGAACAATATTCTTTTTTAAGCGCGAAGATGATGTAACTCACAGCTTATGTTGAACTTTCACCATTTCTTTTGGTCCTATTGTCAGGAAAAGCTCAAACAATGTGAAGGAGAGCACATATTTTCTAACAACATAAAGAAATCCAAATAAAAAATGAGTTATGACATTGTGTATAGCATGTCATATCAATAGCAGTGGACATCCATTACAGCCTCCTCTCTCATGCACTGATGCTGAGACAGAACGGCACATAGGAGCTCATCCTAAATGTCAATATAGATGAAATCCCTCTATCCTTTCTTTTTCTTTCTTGATCTCTCTTTGTATTCTTTATTTTTCTCTAACTACCATACTTAATGAATGATTCATAACTGTAGTGTAACCTTGAAAGCTCCTAGAATCTACAGCAACACACGGTAAAGTCAGGGTCACAGCATTCATCACTTTGATACAGGACAGGACACACCCTGCAAGTGCACACTCACACACATGTTTGTATTGCTGCCTTTATAAGGTATGATGGTATGCATGTGAGTAATACCCTGCACCTGAACCCTCTGCCTACTCCTAACCATCACATAAACTCAGCCCTAAAAGGCTCTTTTACTTTTTTTCTAATGAAACCATTGACTTTTTGTGGATGAAAATAAACATTTCTCAATTAAGACTGTCTGTCAAATGCCCTCACAGCATCAACAATGTTCTTCACACATTCAGACAGACAGAAACAAATGCACCACACAAGAACAACACATAAACCCTGCACTAACAGGACACATCCCCACAAGACACAGCAACACTGGCAACAACACAGCAATACCTAGGTTTATATACATTCTCCCCAAACACACACAAACATGCACACACCTGATTCACCCACCTGACTCACATCAGTCAATAAGTGATGTGGAAATAAATGCCTCCACCAAGAATCACTCAGTTGTGAAATGCAACACCTGGTGATGAGGATGTAAGGAAATAAACGCTTCATTCCGAACTAATTCATTTTGATTTATGCCATGATTCAACACAGATTTCAATCATGCAAAAACAAAGTACTTTATAATCTGTTATTATGAATGTTCAATACTATATAACATAATTCTGTGCCTTGGAAAAACAGCATTCAGCCGATGCTCTTATCCAGAGTGACTTACAAGGTTACTCATATTACAGAAGTGGTCCAGAGTCGTGTTAGGAGTCTGGACCAAGGACTCTTATTGGTGTAGCACAGCATAGTTGCCCAGACTGGGACTAGAACCCCAGACTCTCACATGGTGTGGTGGCTCACTGGTGGTGTTATCTGTTGTGCCACACCAACCAACTAGAGATATGAATTCTTACATTATGAAAATGATAAGATCACCACTGAGTTCAGTGAAAAACAGCAGATGATTACTAAGGTTCTACCCTTGCTGTGTCCCACACCACACACCTCTGTCCTATGTCTCACAGGCAACTACACCACTACTACACTACACTAATGATTACCTCATTACGAGTGCATTCATTATGAATGCCCTTCTAATGGTGGTGGTGCACTGCTTTTTACATGCGATGCAATAACGTGGCATCAGGGTGGTTCTTTGCCTCATGGAAGGGCTCGTCAGATGAAAGGACATTAGGCTGTAGTGGGTTCTATATGGTCCCAAAAAGGGTTGTTCTATTGTTACAAGTTACATCGTAACTATATAGAACCTTCCACAGCACTTTCTCCAACAGCCTAAAGAACCATATCCTGATGCAAAGGGTTCTTTGAGTGTTCGTGGTTCTGTATAGAAACCATTTTCTTTACTAAAGAACCTTCGAAGAACCATCATTTGTAAGTGTGTTTGACTAGTAATGCCTAAAGACAAACCCAAGGTAGATAGTTATGCCTTTTTTGTAAATGACAGATAATATATTTTGATATATTTATGACAGAAAATATATTTTGATATATTTATGACAGTAAATATATTTTGATATATTTGCATAAAATATATTTTGTCGTGAATTAGTGAATAAAAATACTGAAAAGGCATTTAGACTCATTATTATCTGAGAAAGTGAAGTTTCCATTCCAGTGTTTAGTTAATATCTCCCACACACACACACACACACACACAGTAGCAGTATTTAAAGGTAGACTCACCTGCACGGCCTCTGGCACACACACATCCTCCTCAGGCAGCTCAGCCGCTCAAACAGAGCGCGTTTAAACGCGTCTATATACATGAACCCAAAGCCAGCAGAACCCGGTTCACCAGAACAGAAACACAACAGTCACCCTCACACCCCGCTCAGAGTCCGTGTGCTGCACACCACCGCTCACAACTTTTCCCCTCCATACAACTGAGAGAGAGAGAGAGAGAGAGAGAGAGAGAGAGAGAGAGAGAGAGAGAGAGACGCCAGCTGAGCACGAGCGCAGCACTGATCTGACAGCGGTGGCGTGGAGTACAGCCTCCTGCCTCTGACTCCAGCTCACACACTCACCCTACTCCACCAGCCTCCTGCCTCTGCTCTGACTCCAGCTCACACACTCACACACTCACACTGCCCCACCAGGCTCCTGCCTCTGCTCTGACTCCAGCTCACACACACACTCATCCTGCTCCACCAGCCTCCTGCCTCCTGCCTCTGCTCTGACTCCAGCTCACACACTCACACACTCATCCTGCTCCACCAGCCTCCTGCCTCTGCTCTGACTCCAGCTCACACACTCACACACACACACACACACACACACAGCTCCAGACTCACCTCCAGCAGCATGCTGCGTGCGCGTCCCGGGGCGAGCGGCCGAGCTCACAGTCGCATGGTGGAAAATCCCTCCCGGACACCAAAGAATAATGAGGGGAAAGAAGCGACACCGGGAGAGACAGGGAGAAGGGGAGAAGGGGCGAAGGGGTGGAGGGAAGGAAAAGAAGCGATAAGGGAGAAGATCCGCCCCTACGGTGTAAAAACGCGTCAGGTACTTTGGCACCTGACTTCAATTCCCTAAAGCTGCCCAAACCTGCTCAACGACTCCGTGGAAATATGGGAAAGTCAGGGAATGACTTTTAGGAGCTGAAGTGAAAGAAGCGCCTTTAATAAAGACTGAAAACCGCATCAGGGACGTCCTGCCCTCTTACCTTTGGGGGTAAAAGTGGACATTTGGCCAAACCCTCCAGGCTTGGATCTGGATCTTCAGGTTTCTGTGTTCAGAGTCACACTCTCTGAATCACTCTGTTTTCTGTCCTTACAACCTCCATTCCTCACAAAACAGATCACATGCACTATTATTCACCAATGTGAATAGCTCTACTGATTGATAGTAATCAATAATGAACTGGACACACCCAGTTTGCAATGGATACCCTGGAATGCATTGATTCAGTGTCAAAGGAGTCCAAAAAACACAACTACAGCATTTAACCTAATCTAGTGAAATGATAAACCTGTACACACACATTTAATGAAGTTTACCAGACACTCAGCTAATGCATGATACATATTAACAGTTCACACACCTGTTTAATGCTTTCTACAGGCATCTAATACACATGTGCTGAGCCCATGGCTAAAATAATAATAATAATAATAATAATAATAATAATAATAATAATAATAATAATAATAATAATAATAATAATAATAATATCATTATGTTCTACATACTTCACAGTGTTGAATTTGTGAGAAAAAAGGAGAAAATGGACTAGTTCTCCTTTGATTTTATCTTTGATATCTATGTAGAAGGAATATGAGTTTGGTTAGAGTGAAGGATGACCAGATGTGATAGAAGTCTGTACAGGACTGATTTTTAATCCTGATGCCATTTCTTCAGAAACAAATTCTCCATTTCTACCATTGACTGACTCTCTACAGGCTCTACTGTTTATGCACAAACATAAATAAAAATTAATGCAAAACCATCTAAAGCATTTCACATAACAATGCACAAATCATGTGTTCATCAAGTTATTGGTTGCTTCTAAAATGTTTTGAATGAGTAACTTATTACTGTTCCCTTGTGTTCATTAGCCTTGATAGTTATTGCATTTTTATAGGCTATTTATTCATTTGCAATCCCACATACAATGGATTGGTTAATGACTTTGAAATGCAGTCCTGTGCCACAAGGGAGCTGTGGGCTCTACAACAGAGCTGCGCAGCTCCAGTCATGGAGGACTGGTCTCCAGCAATACTTGATAGTTGCCCTATTCATATGCACCTACTTTGCCTGCTAACTGATTTATGAGTTACATCAGGTGTGTTTGAGTAGGGCACCTACCAAACCAGCCCTCCAGCTATGCACACATATATACACTACCAGTCAAAAGTTTTAGAACACCCAGTATGGGTTCTGAAACCGTTGACCGGTGGTGTACATATGTTGTTGTTAATCAAGAGTTCACACCACAGCACGTTGAAATGGACTTGCATTACTGGTTTACAATCAGCCACAACATTATGACCATCTCATCTCCATATCGGGTGTTCTAAACTTTTTGACTGGTAGTGTATGTTTCTGCCCACTCTCATTTAGGTGGGATTTGCATTTGAAAGAGAAGACAACCATGTTGGAGGTTTAAAGTCACACAATCATTGTTCAACCATGGCAACATAAATACAGCTTTCAATTCTTGGGCACCTTTATGTTTACTTGACAGAGACAATCTACTGACATGTTTGTACAGTATAACTGCATTTTGTTTCATTATTGTGTCTTTCAACGTTTAGATCTGCTGTCAATATCACACAAACACTTTGTCTCCGAAATGCCAACTTTACCAGAGAAGAAAGAAAATATCTTCTCAAATTTCAAAGGTAATGATAGATAGATAGATAGATAGATAGATAGATAGATAGATAGATAGATAGATAGATAGATAGATAGATAGATAGATAGATAGATAGATAATTAAGACTGATTTATATTTGAGCACTCCAAAAGAATAAAGAAATATTATCAATATATTTGTGAATATATTCTGTTGAACAGTAAGACTTTGTAGGCTTTGTAAGACGTGGTGATCAAACGACCCCTCTCGTAGCACCGCTGGTGTTGTCGCGGTTAATTCTGGGTAATGGTGTTTTTGTGGTGAGTTCTGGGTAATGGTGTTTTCCGTTCAGGAATAAAACTGCATTTCCCAGAAACACCTGCGCGCACACTCATACAGCGAACATGGCGTCGCCGGAGCGGCAGCGGGGAGCGGAGGCTGAAGCGGTGCTGTTAAATACAGACAGTGGAGGAAGAAAACCCGGCCCGGTTTCTTTTGGCTTTAGTAAAACTCTGCCTAAGGCCAGATACGAGAAGCCAGTGGAGCGAGATTATGTGCTGGAAGTCGATGAAAAGGAGCTGAAAGGGTGAGTTGAGGCTACCGGTTGGCGGATTGGCGGCTTCCGTTCTTTTCACTAGTGAATACAATTCACTGACAGACAGTAAAAAGTGACTTAATGACCACGTGTGCTTAAGCACTTCTTTAGATAGTGTGTTTGTAGCTTGCTTTTGTTTACACCAGTGGTTCCAGGCCCACAGAGGTCCCTCTGCCCATCATATTTTGGAGTATAACGTTTTACCATGACAACCTGGTACTACTAAGTCTCTTCTGAGTGATGTGAGGTGTTAGTGAGTGCAGAGAAGCACTAACGTGCTGGGCATGAGGTCCTCCTGCACCAGGGTTAGGAACCCCTGCTTGACACCATGTGAAGTCATTAGATGTTGCTCAAAGTGTGCCTTCCACTCTTGTTTAGAACGACACCTGTGGAGAAACCATCAGAGTTGATCATTCCACTCATCCAGAAGAACCGCTGGTACAGACAGGAGGAAGCAAAGCAGAGTGGACCCAACAAAGAGAGCAGTGCATCTGAGAACCAGGACTCAGTGGAGTCTCAGGCTGTCAGAGAGCTTATTGAAGGTGTGTTCACGTTGATTCTTTTCAAATGGTATACATTTCATTGGATTTGTAAGCTTATGGGAATATGATATTTCTCCATAATGATAACCTAGATCACTGTGTACAGTGTGGAATTGTTGGTGTCAGTGTGAACATCACCAGACATGTACATAATATAATCAAACCCAGAGTTTCTGTATTTACTTATTTTTCCTCAGAGTCTCAGAAGCAGCAAGAGAGATGGAAGAACGGCTCTCAGACCGACCCAAACCTGACCATCCCTCTGCTCATGCAGAACCAGGTTCCTGAGGGCTTTGAGGATGGTGAACAAATCAAAGTGGACCTCCGACCTGAGTCGGTGAGTCAAACAGAGCAGGTTTGAGACAGACGAGTCTTATTATTACTATATTACTGTCATAATCCATGAGACTAGGTCCCACACCTGTGTGGAAGTCCATAGAATATGCTAAACAGTTACTCAGTAATTCACAAAATTTGAGTTGGGATATATGATTCAATAATAAACCTAATTTGTTAGCAGCTGTCTGTGTGCCAGTGTGTAGTTCTGAAGTCAGCATCTCTCCGCTCACAGAAGTACACGAGACTTTGGCTTGATTTCGTGTGTGGTTTTATTAAAAAACATTTGTGTTTGGACACAGTGGTGCAGCAGGTAGTGTGTGTGTGTGTGTGTGTGTGTGTCTCACAGCTCCAGGGCTATGGGGTTGTGGGTTAGAGTCATGCTTGGCTGACTGTCTGTGAGGAGATTGGTTTGTTCTCCCCATGTCCATGCAGGTTCCTGCCTGCATCCCAATAATGCACATGATAGGTGTATCATTCCAAGGTATTGTTGCTTTGCACTTGATGACTCCAGGTATGCCCTGGATCATGACTGATGACTGGCATTCTCAGACATTGAGAGTGAGATCTGACCTCAAATCAGTACCTCAATCAATAACAATATCTCACTGACATTTTCTTTGGTACAAGCTGCTCAAGGTTCCTCACTTGGCTGTGTGTTTCTTTTACATGTGGCAGAATGGAATGGGGCAGAGTCACATGACTACACAGATGGTAGTATGGTTTAAAGGGGACAGTAGAAGGACACACACAGTGAGAAAAGTATTAACAGAATTTAAAATCAGACTGTATAACTGATATGAGCAAGATTATTGGATTAAGATTGATTAATCCATTTTTGAGCAATTTCCCAACCATAAATGGACCACTGTCCATTCCCTGTTTGAACGCAACCAGTTCACCTCAGGAACGATTTTCAGCTGGCTGTGTTGCTGCTGGCGTGTGTGTGTGGTCATTGTTATTGGACCTGGCTCTCTCTCTCGCTCAGTCATTTGCATATGGCTGTGTCAGCAGGGGGTAATTTAAGATTGTGTACACATGCAACAGCTCCTACAGAAGAGTGTGTTCTTGCATATGTGTATATGTGCACATATACACACAAGTATGTGCCGACACAAGTGTGTGTGTGTGTATTCTGAGGGAAAGGGTGTGTCCTAATGAAATGAGTGATGAAGCACTCCTCTGCCAGATCCACAGTGCTTATTCAGCATGTTTCTCTCTCTCATTCTCTCTCTTGGTCACTTGCTTGATCACTCGCTTTCTCTCTCTCTCTCTCTCATGCCCCCATCCCATCCCTTCACTACTGCATCTTATAACATGCAGAATCACTGTTGCGTGTTTACAGAGTGGTGTGAAAGGAGAAGCTGCAGTGTTAATACCTTTGTGGTAAAGGTCATAGAGGGAACTGCACCCTTTTTGTAAGATGATCAGCTCTACTGCAGGCTGAATATTTTTGAGCTGATTGGGATTATTGCAGATGGCTAATCATTTTGCACAGTCATTATGTAACAACAAACAAAATGTGAATATGAGTGATCACTGGATTGAGAAATTCCATCACAATCTGCTCTGATGGTCATAATTTGAATGTTGCAGTTGTTATATTTTGTCCAAATTTCACAATGAATGGACCAATAGAAATGCTGCAGTATGATTTGGAATAAAATCTTTTACATGGACATCCATTCAAAGTTAAGTTTCTTTCCTTCTCCTGTAAAGTTGCCATGTTGGAGATGTTGAAGTTTTTGTGTGTGACACCAACAATATAGTATGTTTAGTGCTATAAAAACAAAAAAGGTCAATAAATGTCTTATTAATATAATGGAAAAAATCAAGTGATGAATAATGGCGTCTGTAACAGAGTCTGTGTTGGTTATCTCGGCTCTGAACATTTGTTGTTCAGTCGGAGTGAACAGTTGGAGGCAGAATCAGGTAGTGTGTGTTAAACAATTTTCACCTCTTGGTCATCCTTTAGACCAATTGCAACCTGACTCATGACCTGTACATAATCTGGTAGTGTATACTGGTCAGCAATCTCAACAGGTCCCGTCAACAGCCAATGAGCACGGCACAAAAAGTAAACATAGGATGGTAATGAAGAGAGACAGTCACATGTTCGCATTTAATTTTCTGTTCCACCTTAAATGATGTAACAGCTTTATTCTGGTGCTAGTACATGTCCAGTACATCAACACCATTTAAGGTGGAATTGAAATTTGTTTACAAAGCCAACATCGGTCTCATTTGTGTGATATTTTTTAAACTATAAACAGCGTAGTTGTGTAGTGTACCCAAAATATATACATACACGACACAAAGCAGTATGAAATACAGTCAGGAAACTATGCAATATGTGCAAGTTTCAAGGGTCTGCTTTTCAATCAGTGCATAAAACATACTGTTTCTTTGTCTCAGTCCACAGAGGCAGACTATGAGCGTGTACCAGTGCATGTGTATGGTAAGGCCATGCTGAAAGGAATGGGCTGGAAAGAGGGAGAAGGAATTGGACGCACCTTCAAGCAGTAAGTCTCTATTCTATTTCCAAGATACTGATGAAATAAGTGAACAGCTTCTGCCATTCTGCATTAGGAATGTTCATTAATGATGTCTTAAGAAAGGTGAGGGTTTCTTACTCTCATATGAAAGTTAGTGTATTTTCATGTTAATATTAAGACAGTCATACAGAGAAAGGACATTAATGACCTTGTTGCAAATTCAGCTGGGAATTCTATGGGCGTGTGCAGAAGATTGAAACATGAAGCGGCATGTCCACACCCAAAGAACCACAGAGAAGGGCAAACTGCTCTTTGTGGGGGCTTATTGTGAGAGAAGGATATTTGGGAACAGATCTGCTTCATGTATATCCACTTTCCTCCATTAGGTTGTTGTGGTCATTTTTTTATTTCCTTGGTATAATGACAGTTCAGTACATGGAAGTGACCAACTGTGATTTCTGACCTTATTAAAAGAAAATTTTGCATGACCACAACAGGGCTGGAAAATGTGCCTATTCCAAACCGTTGCATAATAGTTCTGGATGATATGACAGTTCATTCAGCTTACCGTTTCAAATTTGTCCTACAGTCTGCAACATCATTCAACATGACTGGTTTGGTGGTGGGCTAGTGATGGTCTGGAGAGGAATTTCCTTGAAGGGTCACAAAAGCCTCAATGTGGAAGGCAACTGTACTCTGAATGCTGTTAGGTACTTAAGTGAAATTCACAGAGCCATTGGCAGATGAATGGCAGACAGTTGTGCAGTGGGTCGTGGGTTCCTCCTGTGCAGGACAATGCCTGGAATGTAGACAGTTCCTGGATGATGAAGGCAAGAGGAGCCCAAATTAGACATTGATGCTATAGTTTGGCCCACACATTCCCGAGACCTAAATTCAGCTGAGAACCTCTCTCTGTTTGTGTGTCTTTCTCTCTCCGTCTTAGAGATGTCAAACCTGTTGAGCACCAATTAAGGCCTAAAGGCCTTGGTCTTGGGGCTGACCTCTCTGCTGTTAAAGACCTGCAGCCCTCAGGACCTCGGCGGATCCCGAAGCCTGGAGAAGAAAGGGGTAAAGATGATGAGGCATTGGTTCTGGGGCCAGGAGGTTGTGTGCAAATCAAGGATGGGGCCCATAAAGACCTCTATGGAAAGGTGAGAATGGTTGTCCATAAATGTCAGCAATAATTATACCTTTGAGTGTGCGATTGGAATAACTTCAGGCTTGTTTTGGCCTACTTTTGGTCTGATTTTCCACATTAACCATGCATGCATCTCATTAATTCTGGGAAGATGATGTTTCTTCTCAAATCTTTTATGTTCTGAGTAGATTCTTATCCTCATGTTGTTGTTTCAGGAGATGATTGCAATACTTGATAGTGTGAACTAGAAATGCATATCTCATTTTAGCACCTGGTTTAGCATTTGGTTTTATGACTAAATGTAGCCTAAGGCCTAATTTTTATTCACATCTCTATATTTTTCTCTTTCAGATTGAAGGGGTGGACCCAGACAATGTCAGGGTTGTGGTGAAACTGGCTATTGGAGGAAAGTCAGTGACTGTCAGCCAATACTTAATTCGCTTAGTCCCTCAAAAAGAATATGACAAATACAGCAAAGACCTCAGTGAGTACCTGGTGAATTTTCTATCTACCAGTTTATACGGGGCTTCACTGTTAAAATTGCAAAATATTTTGTAGCAATGGTATCTTAAAGTCTTTGCCCGTCCAGGCTGAAATGCTTTGATGGACTTCGTGCGAGAACTGCATAATGCTTATGTTTTTGTAAAGTCCTGTAATATCACTCTAATGCCCCAGTCCACATTATTTGTTCACTTCAGATGCTGGTTCTGTATCTGTCAGGTTGTTGATGATGATGATAATAAATGATAAATACCAGACACGGCAGATTGGCAGACATGTTGTTTTCCCAAAAAATGCCACTGCTGCATCTTATATTTTGTAATCACAAGCACAATAGCCCATGGTGTCTCCATGGCTTTTCATAGGCTGCTCTGAGAACACTCACATAAGCATAAATGCTCACAGTCCCAGCTGAGAGCCATTTGATGGGCATTGCTTTAAAATGTGTGATCTATAAATAGATAAATGTTCTGAATAACGCAAGGCCTGCATCAGTAAAATGGTTACATTACACTAAATTTTGTCTCGAAGCTTCCAAAAATGCTAAATAATGAAACAAATATAGACCAAATTCGAATCATTCAGGCCAGTTTTACTTGTAATCTCTCAAAGCACATTTTTTAAAATCAAAATAGCATTTGTTATAAGTAACCTAATCACCACAGGAGACACATCTATAACTGAGTTTGGACAAGATTAACATCATGACTGTTTACAGCAGGGCTCATTTGCATATTGCTGCCTCCTAAGATCAATATGTGTATTGCAGAGGCCAGTGTCGCAGTAATGATTAACAAATGATATATTGTACATCCCTGTTTTGTTGTTTTACTCTCCCTTTTCCAGGCCGCCTCAGCAAAGCACACAAGGAGAAGGAGAAAGAGAAAGAAAGAGAGCAAGAGAAGGAGAGGGAGCGTGAGAAGGAGAAAGAGAAAGAGAGAGCACGAGAGAAGCAGAGGCGAGAAGAGAAGGAGTCGAGTTCAAATGGCAGAGATGACCGGGAAAGGGACCGGCATTCACATAAAGAGAGAGAGCGAGAGAAAAAGCAAGATCGCCACGAGAAGAAGAGAAAACACCATGAATCGAGTGCCGACAGGTAACATCACTGCCCAGTTTGTTTAGCTGTGTGTGCATCTGTGTGAGATCCACGTGAGAACGTAGCTTAAAATAGCTCTTAATTATTCACCCCTCTCACAGTCCCACTGTGCAGCAGGCTTGGTCACTTTTGGTGTTTGAGTTGGTCGCAGAAGCATCTGCTGCAGCTAATTAAACTTGAGAAAGACTGATGGTTTTACACCTGTCAAGTGGTAGTGTGACACTAAAGCGTTCTCCCTTTAGAGAGAAGTCGCCTACTAAAGTGTCTCGGACCTCCCCTCCTGATCCTTCTTGGCTCCAGAGAGACCTTCGTGTGCGCTTCATAGATAAAACATTCAAAGGAGGCAAATACTACAACTCCAAGGTACTGTTCTGCTGCTAGTGGTGCACCTTCTCTTCTTCTGTGGAATTGCTCAAAGAACCACGGCTCCTTTTATTTTTAAGAGTTCAAGTGCAGCCGTGGTATAATTCTGATATTTTTGTCTCATATTTCACTTTCTTTGTACTGTACGAGTATAAATGGCAGTAAGACCATTACTGTTCATTGTATTACATTAAGACTGACATACCTATGTACAGAGTATTGGAACATATTGGACTTACTGAGCCTTACTCACCTGTTGTGTTCAGATGCGAATTGAGGACGTCCTCAGTCCACATATCTGTACATGTCGAACAGACGAAGGACGAATGCTGGATGGTAAGAAATGCATTTTTGTGTAATAAACCATTCAAACACTCTTGAGATCTGTTGGAGTTGACCCTTGTTTGAGCAATGTTTTGCTTTTTTTTTCCAGATGTGAAACAGTCCATGCTGGAGACCATTGTCCCCAAAAATGATACAGAATTCATTATGGTGGTGCTGGGTGAACACCGAGGACAGGTACATGAATGACCTATTCACACTATCCTGGACTGTGTCTGGGCAAGAACATGGTGATATGATACATATGACCATACTGGGGTTATGATTTGATATTGTGATGAGTTTTGCAGTCAGAGCAGTGGGATCTGTAGACAGAGTATACCTGCTGTGTCGTTCAGGGTTTAACTGCATGTAAACTGCATTAACATCTTATTTTCCACTAAATCCAAATACAGTATGACAAATGGCTTAAATCCAGATGTTTAAGCACAATTATGTGCAGTAAATACTGACTCTGTATTAGCTAATTCCATTTATGGATGTGTTAAGATTATTTTATATTGTGGGACAGGTGGGCCGCATTCTGAAGCGGGATAAGGAGAAGTGCCGGGCCATGGTTCAGCTGGACCTCTATGAAGAACAGCTCTTCAAAATGGACTATGACGCTATCTGCCATTATGTGGGTGGCAGACACTGAGAAACAAAGCAGAACCCAAACAACTGTGGTTCAGACCAGTGACCACGCAACTCCCGATGCTTGTTATGTGTAGTCCCCAGCCATGACTACATTAGTTTAGTTAATTCTCTATTCCTAATTGGACCCTGAATTACTCACCGTCTTGAACTGGACACATTTGCATATTGGAGCCATTTGGAGGATTCTTCACTGCCAACTGTTTCCATCTCATTATCAAAATGACATTGTACATAAATAGTTTGTAGTAGCTTGTTGAAATTTTGTACATATGTGTCTTATCTTTTTATAATAAACCATTATTGAATACATGGATTATTCTTGGTGTTATAGGACAGAAGGGTGATGTAATCAGCATTTGACTAATCAGGTATGGTAAAATAAATGTTTATTATGATCAGGAATGTACCTGAAGTTTTGTACTATATTCTGAACAGCTCAATGGCTCAGTGTTGACTTGTGGATATAATATTTAACCATTCCTTTCTCTTTCATACATGAGACATTTCATTTGAATGAAGTTATTTCCCATATCCAATTAATGCAGGATGGCAATTTGGAGGAAAAACAGAATCAAACCTAAATATTCTCTTTGGAAAATGCAACTGTCCGTCATTTTCTTATGTAGGTAATTAACATTTAACAAATTTCAACTTCTAATCAATTAGAATTGTACAATTCTAGAAATTCACCAATACTATTATTGAAAAAGTAACCCACCAAGGTGGTGTTGGAATCAATTTAGACTGTGTGTGAATATAATGCTGATCTCCTTTCACTCTGATATTGTAAAGTTTATTGAGGGAAAAATGCCAGTTGAAAGCCCTGCCACGAGAGACAACACTGGCCACAAAATGTCCTGCACATATTGAGCTGTTGGTGTCCCTTGTATCACTAAGGGTGACTGACTGTCACATGTGATGGCTCCTCAGATCCTGCAGTTGGGGCAGTGTGTCGCTTCACATTAAAGGTAGGATTGCAGCACTCATGGTGAGGCCTCCATATTGAAAGCTGACTTGTATCACAAACAACTAGATGCCTTGCGGACCCAATTCATAGCAGACCAGGGTTTCTGGTTCACGCCATTGCAAATGAAGGTAATGATGGCTGTCAATGGCAGGACCTGTAATGGGCACTACAATACCTATTTTCCAGTTTGTCAAAACTACTGTCCTGCTTCTCAGTCCAATGATGCGCCCTCTTAAAGTCTGTCAGCAGATAAAAAACGTCTTATCAAGCGGTACACTACCCAAAAGTAGTCTCTGAGAACCTTCAATAGGGCAGAGTTCTGTAGCTACCTGGGTGCACTCATTTTTATCATAAATCAGTGTTTAAACTGAACTGTTGAAGACCAGTGTGAGGTTGTCAGAACATTGAGAAAATATTTATGAACATTTTTAAAAACCAATTTTGATTAGGAGAAAAAACACAAAATTGTGAAACTGTGCAAAAAAAACCAACAAAAAAAAAACACCTCTTTGTGAATGTAGACCCTGATTTTTGTACCATATTTAACCATGTAAACATTATTAATGTTAATGTATTTTTTGTGTCTTCAGGCAAGAACATTTATCTGGGTGTTTCAATACATTCTCAAATCAGATTTAACTGCTGTATATTTGTGTCCATCAACCAGAATTCAAAGTATGTTTGTAAAACTGCAGCTTGCTATCATTTTACCACTGTATCAATAAATCATTCAAATAGCAAAACAACCCCAAGCTTTCTGTTCATAAACCTAGAGCCAGCCCCGTGGCTCTTTCCTGAATGACATTTTATAATGAATCTCTGAGATACAAATTCCAAAGTGTTGTATTATTCAAAAAGGTTTAATACAGCAGGAAAGAAAACATTTCCTTTTAACATTAATCTTCCAGATCAGGCCGTTCAAATAAAACATTGCACTGCCTTACTACAAATACATGAGTATATTTACAAATGCACTGGATGTCAAATAGGAACCATGAAAACAGGACATATGAATAGAAACCATCGAATGTGTGTGTCTGAAATCCCATAGAGCCTTTATAAACCTTTGTTCAGCCTTTTAAAGAACAGCAGCCTCTTTTATAACCTCCCTTGTGGTTTCAATAGCCACACATAGTCCTAATTCAATCATCAACTGTTCATAAAAAGCCAACGATTAGAACATCCTTCTCAACAAGGCTTTACAGGAACAATTAGGGAAGAAGAGAAATGAATGAGGGCAAGGGACTTAAGGAGATGGTCTTGGCCACCAGAAATACATGAAGTATGAAGATTTCAGCCATTCTTCTCTAACAGCACATTGATTAATAATTACTTGTTCACCTGTTATAATCATTTTAATCACTCAAAACACATTCAATTTAAATTACCCTCTTCATGAGCAAAGAAAACAACAGTGAACAGTAATTACTGTAGCTGCCTGTGCAGTTTTAAAAATGGTAGGTGCTGAAGGCTGTTGATGCCCATTACTACTTACATTTTTATAAAGGCTCTATAGAAGTTGTGTTCATGCTTAGTCATCGTCGTCATCGTCCTCCTCCTCTAGGCGCCTGGTGTGCTCAGCGTTGGCCCTTAGCACTGCTCCGGGGCTGGGGTACGGCCTCTGCTGGAACAGAGGTCCTGCTGCTGTGGTGTCCGCTCCTGTTTTGGCTTCATTACGCTTGGGCAGGCCAGTGGACCATGAGCCCCTGTACACATAAACATCAGCAGAACATTCAGCACAGTTAACGTGTGTAGAACTATAGAGGGATCACAATGCGATTCAATCGCCACCTCCAGCACGGTTGCATTTTCACTTCTCATAGAGACTTTCTTATTCAAGACAAAACGAACAGCCTTTAGGATCAATGCTCTAACTCAAAGATCTTTAAATAGTAAGTAAAAAGTAAAAGACCCTCAAAAGGCATGGAATAGATGAAATTTGTCTTTTTGGACCTTATTTCTGTATTGTCACACAACAAATGGATGTCAATTTTTGCGTACCTTGGAGCATCTGAGTAGGCACTGGGATCCATAGGATCCATCTCTTCCTGCTTCCAGCTTCCACCTACATAAAAACAGAATAAAGAGACTCAGACACCATGTTCAGTCATACATTATATGGACAAAAGTATTTGGATTTTGGCTTTCTAATAGACTTTGGTGTGTTGCTGTGAAGATTTAGCGACAGGGGTGTTAGACGATCACCACCCCACCTCATCCCTAACTCATTCCAAAAAGTACTGGATGGAATTCCATCATTCCAGTGGTCTGTCTCAATAATGCTAACTGATCTCCACTAGAATTAAATAATGCTAACTAGTC
This sequence comes from Acestrorhynchus altus, assembly GCA_034509495.1. Lineage (NCBI taxonomy): Eukaryota > Metazoa > Chordata > Actinopteri > Characiformes > Acestrorhynchidae > Acestrorhynchus > Acestrorhynchus altus. The sequence goes on from CM067515.1 coordinate 9,009,241, forward strand.
CCTAATAACATACATTCATTGTCATTAAAGTATATAAGGCTCAAAAACACAAACTTTACCTCTCTTTGCCTTGTTGTATGGACCACTGTCCTCTCTCCTCATTCGCCGATCTCGGTCTCTATCTCGATATCTGTCCCGTTCCCTGTCCTGATCCCGATCCCGGTCTCTGTCTCTGTCCCGTCCATCATCCCTGTCTCGCTCTTTGTCCCGGTCTCTCTCTCGATCTCGGTCACGCTCTCGCTCCCTCTCCAACTTCTCGTGGTGACCATCTGCTCTGTCATCTACAATCTCCACTAAAAACACAGACACAACTTATGATACATGAAGCTCTATATCCAAAAACCTTTGGAATCACTTGTCAGCTTAGTTATATTGTTCAATTATAACACAAGATTATAAAAGATACTAGAAGAATTTCTTTATTCAGTGCTTCAGGTAGGCCTGTCACAATAACTATTTTTGCTTGGACGTTATATTGGAAATGCAATAAAAATAAATAAATAAATAAGATAATCCTTTATTAGACCCATAGTGGGGAAATTGACTTTGTTACAGCAGAAAAGGGATGGCAAGGTATTCAGTACAAGAAATGGATAGAATAGATAAAGTATAGTATAGTATCTACAATATTAACATTATAAATAATTAACAAATTAACAAAAAAACCTGAGAAAAATATATATACAAATAAATTACAGAAAATTGCATTCTGGGAGATGGAAGTATTGCATATTGTTATGCTACATTGAAAAACTGTAATACTGTAAGGAGTTAAGCGTGTGTGTCTGTGGTCTGCTGAGAGCAATGCAGGTTGTAGAGTCTAACAGCAGTAGGAAGGACCTGCGATACCACTCCTTCACACACTAAGGGTGAAGCAGCCCGTCACTGAAGGAGCTGCCCAGTGCTCCCAGAGCCTCATGCATGGGGTGGGAGTCGTTCCTTTTGTCTCCCACAACTTCCTGCACTGGGTCTAATGGGCTTCCCAGGGCAGAACTCGCCTCTTTGTGAGTTTGTTCAGGCCACATAAAAGATGGCAGATGCCACCACTGTGTCATAGAAAGTCCTCAGGGGTGCTTCCTGCTCTCCAAATGACCTCAGTTTCCTCAGGAGGCGGATTCTGCTCTGGCCTCTTTTATAAAGTACAGTCATGTTAACTGACCAGTCCAGTTCTGTGTTTAAGTGAATATCTAGGTGCTTATTAGAGTCCACTCTTTCAATGTCCATTCCCTGGATGTTCACTGATAGAGGGGTGTGTCAGTACCTGTGGACATCCACCACCAGTTCTTTGGTCTTTCTCGCATTTATCTGGAGGTGGTTGTGCAGGTACCAGTCCAGAAAGTCCTGAATCAATTATCTGCACTTGCTGTACTCCTGATTATTTATGAGCCTGAGTCATCAGAGAACGTCTGGAGGTGGCAGGTCAGTGAGCTGTACACAAAGTCAGCAGTGTACAGGGTGAAGAGGAACAGTGCCAGGAATGTTCCTTGAGCCCAGGCAGTATGGTGCTAAAAGCACTAGAGGCCTCACAGTGTTTCCAGGCTTCTCCAGGTGAGAAAGAGCTCTGTGTAGAAGATAAATTACAGCCTGGTAGGCAGGCTGGTAGGCAAACGGAAGAGGGTCCATGGAATAGATACAGGTACAGGGCGTGGCAGTGAGCTGAGAGCTGTTGACAAGAGGGTGAGGAGGGTTCAGTAGGGATGTCTGTGTGGGCTGAGGTCATTCACCCACTTCTGGTTCCCCTACCACCTGGGAGTCAGACTTCTTGTAGCCTAAGAAGGTTTAAAGGCCTTTCCAACCATCATGGATCCTCCAGCTTCTTCCTGTAGCTGGATTTTCCCTCTCTGATCTTTCTTCTCAGCTCCTTCTGCACAGCATTCAGCTCATTCTGTATGCCTCCACTTTTAATCACCACTTTTCAAATAAAAGACCCTCTGTCTATATGTCTACATGTCTCAAAAATTATGGAATCACTGTTCACTTCTTCTTTAGACATAACGCTATGTATTCAAAGTGCATGCAGTTGTATGACTGGAAATCTTTGTTTTAAGCATCATCCATAGCAGACACTGAGGGTGTTTAAGACAAGTATCATTTGAGAATCTTCTAGGACACGTTCTAAACAAAGGGTACTTTGGACAACTTTTAACATGAAGTGATGAAAATTCTTTAAGCTTCAGTAGATTCCTCCTACTGACCAATCTTTTTACCAATCATGGTTCTGTGGCATTGCTCAAAAGAACCCTTTGTAACCGTGAACCTTTATTTTTCACAGTGAGTACACTCGTGTAATCCTTCCATCCTTGTTTACCTCTCTGCTTTTTGGCTGCTTTAGTGATGACGGAAGTAGGGTCATTGGGGGACAGCCAGGACACCAAGTCTGTCTCCACGTTCCAGTAGTATGGGAGGCAGCTGAAGACAAACACAAAGGAAGCTTGTGTCACTGGATATTAATACAAGGAAATTTAAGAAAGGAAATAAAGCCATTTGCTTTACAGCATGGATTTACTGCGAAACGTGGTCAGATACACATTTGCAAAACAATCTGCACAGTGTGGCTCAGCGTTGTGCATACATGGACTACATCACAAATATGGACACACTGCATACAATGGACGTTTCAAGGAGAAGAATAATATTGTTATTGTCAAAGTCAAAAGACAGCAAAAGATTTGAGTGATGGGCAATATAGGACACTTATTTGACACAAATTAATTTATTTCTAGGCAGTGGAATGTCTGAGTTCTAATTGTTGCAAAATATTTATAAATCCCTTCCCAGGCTCATATGCATCTTTCTGAAGGCCTCATAGCTCTTTGGAATCTTGCCATGGTGATACCACTCACTTCAACAGTCAAGAACAAACCAAACTAATGTCTGAGATCTAAACAAAGCAAATCAAAATCTAACAACTGTCTAATCATTAGTAGCAGATGTGCTTTGTCTGATTTTAATTTTAGGCATTTTAGGTTGTAATAAAGGGGGATGGACTTTTTCCTCACAAGAAAACTACATTTCTAAGATTAGCAAATTATTTTTTGTTATCACCGTTGGATTAGAATATAAAAAAGTATGGGAACCTAGTGCAAAATACAGGAATCACTTACCATATAGGGTCCATTACTTTGTACCAGTTGTTGGGTAAGTTTTCAAGCCTTGTAGCTTCATAGTCTACATTGTTGTCATCATAGTCTTCTGCAATGATTTCCTCTTCAGTATCTTGTGACAGGAGGAAAAACTTGTAAGAAAACACATCAGCAGGTATGTATATAATTACATCAAGCTACTCAAGAATGTAAGCTGATGTCTTACCATGTTCTGACTGTTTCAGGATTCCTCTCTTGGCCAGACGAGCCAGAAGAGCTGGTGGCAGAGGCATCTGTGGGGCAAAAGGAAAGGAATAACTGCACACTTACTGCATATCTCTCAAACGCCTATTAATAAAATAACACATGGAAACTAAACAAGATTTCTTATCTAGGTTCACACTACATACGTACTGCTGTTCCACTGTTGAAATAACACAGTGCACTTTGACATTGACGAAGCTCTTTGCACAAGCCAGCACATGTAACTTTACTGCCAATAACTGTACTTAACCTTCTATTTATGTCTACCTCTCAATACAAATAGTGTTAATGTACTGTTCAGTCTCTAGTGTAATCATGGGAATAGTTCTGGTACTGTACTGTAAGAATTTCACTGTATAGTGTAACTGCCTATTTACTGTGCATATGACAATAAAACTCTTGAATTTAAGAGCAAGAGGGACAATCACGACAGACAAGAAACTCCCTTCTGATTGTGCATCTTAAATGTTGGAGGACCATTTGAAGAATTATCTTGTACGCAATCCAAAAATCCACCTCATCAAACCTTTAGTCAAGGTTCAACACAATCCAAGCTGGGCATGGGGGAACTGGTAGAACGCTGATGCACTATAACACAAAATGTATGCTGGTGCATAGTCAATACACTTCTATTAATTAGAGCTAAATAGTGCTTACATATTTAATGTGACAAGGGACACAAATGGAAATAGGTAGAGCAGTTAAATTGATTGCAGAAAAAACAATTCATTACCACTGGATTTTCTTAAGTATTTTAACATGTATATATTTTCAACAAGTTTATTTGGCTGATTCAAAGGGTTTATTCTGCTTATTCTTTTTGTTACTGTTTGTAATTTTTTTTTGTCTTTCTGCTTTTAGATTTTATACAGATGGCTGCAGCTGTAAGAGTGTGCAGTTTCCCTCTGAGATTAACAAAGTAATTCTGATTTCCAAAATCCATATACAAAAGAGGTGAACAGAACCATCCAGGAAACACAATGTAAACTACAAAACTTACAGAGGATACAACACCGCCCTGTAAAGCAAGAAGAAATGTTCTACCTATGGTTCTCAAACCTAGTGGTTCTCAAGCCTAGTGGTTCTCAATCATAAGGGAGAAGGAGGATCTCCAGGGCAGGTTGTGGACCCCACTGTTTAATCTATCGTTTAATTTATTACTATTCGTTCCTGACTTTTACTGCACCAGTCTTTTAAACTGTGGTTCCCCAGTGTTACCCTCCGGGGGGAACCAGTGGAACTAATGGCTCTTAATCAAAACAACACTTCTCCAACCATGCCTTAGCTTAGCTTAGAGAGCAGCAGGCTGTTACTTAAAGCTGTAAATACTCTAAAGCTGCTAAATACTTCAGCTGGATCCGGATCTGAACGACTGTAAGAGGGGAAAACACGACTCCTCCGCGGCGTGAATGATCAAGAGGACAGAATAGTGTTTACCTTTATAATCGGTCTCACTACTAACGACTCATTCGGAGGAACACGCTCGCTCGGCGCAGGAAGTGACGTCACGCCCCGCTCACAGGCGTTGGGATATTTTTTTACTTATTTTTATAATCATGTATAAACATGATCGAAACGAGCGATATATGTCGACAGAGTACATCAAATATATGACATTAAAATAAAACAGCACCTGCTTCAATGTAATTCAAAGTAATTGAAGCAATATTTATTTCACAGTGTTTGTACAGTTTTCCATTGAAAGTTAGTTTTCTCCATCTTTCCCCTTCTCGTTCATTGTCCTCAGAAAATGCTAGTGTCAATGTGCGTTAAGTAATTTTTCTTGCTGTGTTCTTAATTTCACTTTGCACATTTTTTACACGTTAACAATATGCCAAACTAGCGTGTTATATTTTATTATATTCATTTTAATAAATACATATAAAAATATACAAAACAGGTTTCTGTGTTTTTCAATGACTGTTGGCTGAATGTTTTTCTGTTTTTTATAGTTATTATCATGTCCAAACATGATATGGTGAGAGAAATAGATAGAAAGAGATAAATACAAATATAATACATTCAATTTATCAAAATAAAATAGCGTATTAACGATCCTCTTCAAAATATGGTCCAATTATGTCAGCGGATTGCCATTGAATCACATCAGGGGTTTAAATAAATACCTGGACTGAAAAACAAAACCAACCCTTATATCACGTATGTTGTTTTTCATGTTTTGTGTTTCACGATGAATGAACCAATATAAATGCTCCCAAATCTCTTAAAATAAAACATTTTTAAATTGTCTTCCTGTTCACGTTTATCCTCCTCGGAGAACACTGGTGGCTTACAATAATGTGTATTAGAGAAGTAACTGTGTTTATTATTTTTCTTATTATGTCCTCAATTTAACTTAACATATTTAGAAATGTGTAAATATGACACCTTTAAGGGACAGGTTTTACTATATATTTAAAAATAAAAAAATATAAAATGTAAACATGAAAAACAACATATAAGATATAAAGACTTTCATTTGGTTTTCAGTCCAGGTACGTATTTAACACCCCTGCTGTGATTGGGTGGCTGGACGTTTTTCCGTCTCTGATTGGCTAGAGGATCTGCGCGAGCCCTGACCTCACTGTTTATTATTTTGAAGCGGACATTTAACACGCGATTTTATTTTATTCATTTAATGTAGTGCACTTATATTTATCTCTTTCTAAAATCTATAAAATGTAAACCTTTGCGGCGGACGTTCTCCCTGTGTTTTAGTGGAAAATCATTCCCAACCCTGAATCTCTCAGACGTTTCAGTTCTCCAGTGGCGTCTCCCTCTGCGGTGTGATCCGCCCACCTTTACGTCACAGCGCTGACGTCAGCGGTTGATCATGGAGGAGTATGCCCGTGAACCCTGGTAAAGTACAACATCGGTGACAGCGTTAGTGCTCTTCTCCTAGTGCGTTTGAGTGTGAGTGAGTGAGTGAGTGAGTGTGAGTGTGAGTGTGAGTGTGAGTGTGTGTGTGTGTGTGTGTGTGTGTGAGAGAGAGATCAGTGTGTTCAACTTCAGCCTGGATAACACAGCATAAACATGTCAGGGTCGGGCTGCAGCTCCAACGTGTGTCACACAGCAGAATCCTCCCCATTTAATGAAGATCATTCAAAGAAATGTTAGGATTTATTTTATTGTGAGGTCACCTTGCATGTTTATGTGCTGTAGTAACTTCAGACTCCAGCAGATGACGCTGTTCGAGAGTACTGGCTATAAATACCAAGTGAGGTGCAACAGGGTTCATAGAGATTGAGAAGAGGGAACACTGGGTGAAGTGGCTGAATTTGCAGGTGTATGGAAGCGCGGTGGCCACACATGTTCCTACAAACTGTATTCTTCTCTGCTCCACATGTTGGTGGTCTGCACTTCGCTGGAGTGATCAGTCAGGAATTGGTTGTGGAGGACAAGCGTTGACCTCCAGACACAGTTCTTACCTGGCAGCGAAGGGATTTTCATTTTACAAGCAGTAAAACGCCTTCAGTCCTTTCACTCTGTTTGAGCTGTTGTTGAAATATCTGCCCACTTAGTATAGAGATCTGTAAAATATCCCAAAACAGATATATAAATATAAATTCAAATAAATGTGAAATGTACAACTAAATGATAAGTAGATACCAAGTGTCATTCCTAACAAAAAATCATCGCTTATCTTTTTACAATCCCCGCTAAATCAATCATTCAAGTGCTTTGTAACAAAGGCCGACATCGCCACAAAGGAGATTTTACAGAAACTGAGCTCAACTGAGGAAGCCAGTAAGTCACCAGTGGCAAAGAAAAACTCCCTCAGACTAAGAGAAAGAACCCTTGAGAGGAACCAAGGCTCAAAAGGAGAACCCATCCTCCTCCCATTGACCCATTGACACAGATTCATGAGTTTCCCCACTTCTTTGGCTGTTTGAGTGCAGTTTACAGGTGGTACAAACAGTCTGACTAACTTACGCAGTGCTTTTTCTTTCTCTCTCTCTCTCTCTCTCTCTCTCTCTCTCTCTCTCAGTCCATGGAGAATAGTAGATGACTGTGGTGGTGCATTCACGATGGGAGCTATCGGTGGGGCGCTATTTCAGTCCATTAAAGGCTCTTGGTGAATGTCTGTGGTGGGTGTTTCAATAATCTGAAATACAAGAGGCCTCATCTTAGTATCTGACTTATTTTCATGCCGAGATCATCTGATTATGAGTAATCTCCTCTATTTCTCAGGGTATACGACACCGGCTGAAAGGCAGTGCGAATGCTGTGAGAATTAGAACAGAGATTGGTGGTGAGTTTCGTTTTGTCTGATTTTGTCTCTATTCATCTCTGTCTCTGCTTCTCTTACTTTCGTCACAAGTAGACCAGCACAGACTGACTTAGTGTATCAGAGCACCTCAATCCACCCCTCACCCAGATACACCCCTTACCTAGACAAGCAGACCACACTATACCCAGAATCTCACATCTGTAAAACAAATCTCTAGATGAACCGATTCATCCAGGTGCATAAAAGATAAAGTGAAAAAAGAGAAACAGAATCCTTCATTAGCTCTGCTGTGGGGAAAAAAATCACATAGTTTCAGCAGCAAAGAGATATCAAGGAATTCAGTACAAGAATGATCATCTTCCCTCACATACTGTGGTCGGTTGGTGAGGTAGTCCAGGTGACTGATCAAGTCTCTTGAAAAATAGATTGAGGATGTTCACTTCCAGGTCCACCACCACTCTGAGTCGAGCTTGCATCTTCTTCACAGAGGTTTTAAACTCCTCCAGTTTCCTCCTGTGGATGTTTTTCCCTTCCCTTCTTCCTTCACAGTTCCAGCTCATCGACACCTTTCAGCTCGTCCTTGTCATCTTGCCTGAACGCCCTCCTTTTCTCTTTTAGGAGAGTTAATTTATGATAGTGATTTATCCATGGCTTGTTGTTGGAGAAACATTGAATGGTCTTAGTGGGGACAGTGTTCTCCACACAGAAGTCATAGTGCGTAATGAAGTGAATGAAACTGTCAATGTTTGATCACAGTTTTTCCCATACTGTTTTTTCAAAACAATCCTGCCGAGCCTCTTCTGTGTCCTTAGACCCTTTCTTCACCATGCGGGTCAATGCTGGTTCTCTGTGGGCAGAAGATGAATTAGGTTATGATCACACCTTCTATCACAAAAACGTGCAAGCATTCTGGCAAGAGATGGCCAACAGTTCAATGGTTTTACAGCAGATTTATTCTTTAACAGTTGTGTCGGGGTTACACCATGTATCATTCACACATACTGCCAATCCCCCTTCTGTCCTGTCTGCCCGAAAGAGGTGAAAGCCATCCATATATATATATATATATATATATATATATATATATATATATATATATATATATATATATACACACACACATACACAACAGTGCCTGACTCCATAAACACCATGACGATACACTTATTCCTCTCATGCTACATCAGCACTGTGAGCTCATCCATCTTATTGAGAAGCGATCTAACATTGCCCATAATGACAGAAGGAAGAACGGGCTTGTTGCATCTCCTCCATGCATGATGGAGCTCTAGGCCAGCTCCCTCATCTCCCACAAGGAGTAAACAATAGGAGCATGGCTGCACACAGGATGTCCAGACAGAAAAGAGCACAGCTCCCGCACAGGGTCTCCAGACACTGTTACAAACAGAGAGGAAAGTAGTGCAAAAACAGCAAATGCACCACAAGTTAGATGGATATAATATTAAATTGTTGCCATGTAGAGCAATAACAGAACTGCAATTTCCAGTGCACGCAGTGGCAGTAAATAAATAAACTGACTGACTAAATATCTGATCTAAAATGTATGGCCTGTGTGTTTGTGTTGCAGGTAGTTTTGCAGTGTGGGGAGGCCTCTTCTCCACAATAGACTGTGGTCTTGAGGCTGAGGGGAAAAGAGGACCCCTGGAACTCCATCACAAGTGGAGCCATGACTGGAGCCATCCTGGCAGCCCGTAGTAAGTGTGTAAATGTATCATAGCTGCACTTTACAGGACCCCTCAGGCCCTGCTTATACAAAACCCAATGTCTCCATCTGCCAGTAAGCTGGTGATTGGAGTATAAAATGAAAAGCTAATGAAAAATGAAAATATAAAAATACATTTATCTGAGCTGATTGCGTCAATGTTCAGACATCCTTAAAATAAGTATTGGTGTAGACTCATAACCAAGTGTACCAAGCAATAAGTTATAATTTCAGAGATCCTATGTCCTGTAAGAGGAAGAGAAACATAAAACAAGTAAATACATGATATAACTATATGACATATATAATATAGATAACATATAGATTGTGCTATATAAATCAGGCATGTTTAAAAACATCATCAAAAGCTTTAAACTGATTCCAGCTGACAAGTAGCAATAAGTGGCTGGAAAGAAATTGAGCATATAATCTAATAGCTGGGAAGACCAATTAACGCTAATTAGGTCAATTGACAACATGATTGCGTATAAAAAGAGCTTCTCGGAGTGTCAGTGTCTCTATGAAGCCAAGATGGTGAGAGGATCACCACTTCATCACAAGATTCATGCATGAGTTGCAGGAGGTTGTGGTACGGCAGCCTGCATGTCTGCTGGGAAAGGCACCATTAATGCAGAGAACTGTGTTCAGGTTCCTGAACAACATATGCTCCCATCTAGACGCTATCTCTCAGGAAGACCCCATTTCTTTTCAACAAGATATCGCCACACCACATTCTGCAGCAATCAGACATCATGGTTACGAGGGGAGAAGGATCCCGGTACTGAAATGGCCAGCCTGCAGTCCAGATCTTTCACCTGTAGAGAACATATTTGGCGCATCATAAAGAGGAAGGTGTGACAAAGACCCAAGACGATTGAGAGGCCTGTATTAGACAGGAATGGGAGGAGCATTCCTCTTCTAAACTGGGAGAAACTGGTCTCCTCCTCCCAGACATCTGCGCTGAGTGTTGCAAGAAGAAGGGGGATGCCACACAGTGGTAAAATGGCTTTGTCCTAACTTTTTTGGGATTTGTTGATGCTACGTGAAATTTTGAAACAACATATTTTTCCTTAAAATGATACATTCTCTCAGTTTAAAGGTCACACCAACTTAACAGTATCTTTTTACCGTATACATTTCTATAATTCATGTGTGTTTATCTGTTTTTATGGGGTTTTTTTCTTAGGTGGGCCTTTGGCCATGGTGGGTTCTGCCATGATGGGGGGGATTCTGCTGGCCATGATTGAGGGCTTTGGCATTTTACTTACCAGATACACAGCTCAGCAATTCCAGAACCGTGAGTAATTATTTAACATCTAATTAGCACCCTGACCTTAAATGGTGCTACACATGATCTGGGTTCTCATCCACAGTGTTTGTTTTATAATCTAGAATAATTATATATGTGAGCTATAGAATCAAATTCTGTCTTTAAAGTTCTTGTTTGACCCATAATCATCTCCCTATTATCTCCAATTATCTTGACCATTAGAATTGTGATTATCCTGGTGATCTACCATTCTTCCAGATTTCTACATCCACCTCTCCTGGCTCCAATATCTACATATCCCTGTAGCTTTTAAAAGCAGCATCAAATGAAGATTCTTTGAACCTTTAAACGGTTCTTCAACTCTGTTACAAGCATGGGTCTTTATGGTACCATTTGGTGCAGTGTCTGGATGTGCATATCAGCATTATTTAGCAGGTTCTATACTCCCAGTAACAATAATAATGGTACTTATTTCCACCTATTACCTGCTGACTACATCAGACTGAATGGTGTGACCTCTTACCTGTTAGGATTAATGTTCCCCATCCATCTTTCTCCAGCTTAGGTCCATTTCTGATGACTCCCAGTCAGCTTCCTCCAAAGATGCAGCTATGGGCAGGACAATCGTGTTATGACAGTACCAGTAGAACAACCAAAGGTCAAGCAGACTCACTTTATGGGGAGGCAGAAGAGGATGCTTTAATATCTCCAACTCACATGTTAAGGTGCCCTCTGAACACTTATTGGTTCAACTCTATCCTCCCTGAAGTCTGCATTTATAGTAATTGCTCAGGGGCAGTAAGTCATTTATATCATTTTTATGTTTTATGTACAAGCTGTGATTTTACACTTCAGTATTTTCACATTGAACAGGGAAGTTCCAATACAGATATGCTCAGATGTATACGAGATCATCAGTCATTACTATTATTATTATTATTTTATTATTACACATTATTATTATTGTTATTGTTATTATTATTGATAATACACACATATAATGATAATTTGTGCATTTAACATTAAATTGACAGATGTGTACGTATGTAATGTATAATTTTAGAGTAAATTTAATTCTTCAAAATAATTTAGAAAATTAACTTTTATGCACAGCATAAAATGGTCTGCAAAAACATTCTATAATTATAGCAGTTGTATACAGAAAGCTGTTCATTTATTTACTCCTTTATTTGTCCTGAAGAGAAATTCAGTTCAATTTTTTCTGAAAATTTTTGTAAAAATTAATTAAGAAATTATGACATTACATAAAATTAAACTGTTTTCTCAAGATAGGATAGAATTGAGTATACTAATTTTAGATTTTTATTGCCATTATTGCCTTTAGAAAATGTGGCTAAAAGTGTCTTTGATAATCTTTAATTTGAAGTGAAATTAAAACCTCAAAAACCATCAGACGCTGAGACGTCTGTGCGGTTGTGTGCAACAGTTATTTCTGAGCGCTGTGTGGCAGGAGTGAGCTGTCTGCTTTCAGCTGTTCAGTATAATGTGACACAGCCTGGTAGCTGTGATCTATAGCACATAATACATATGCAATAATTTTACACAGTGTTGAAGTGATGACCAAACTGAAACTAACGCCCATTCAGAACGACACATTTACTAGTAGCCAATCCACTGATGCTCTTACTTGTTTAGTAGCCATCTGATACTGTATGTCAACAGATTACAGATTAAATTATTAAATCGTTATCTTGAGAAAACAAAAAATGTCATCATCTCAGAAGGAAAAATAAATATATATATATATATATATATATATATATATATATATATATACAACTCCAAAGAAAACAAGTAATAATTGACTCATTATCACATGAAAACACTACAACATATGCACATTTATGGAGTCTTAGGATGTTTTTTGTTTTAGAGATTTGAAGCACCTTGTGGATTTTTTTGAAGTACTGAGTTTTATGAGTTTTATGAAGCAACATTTCTTAGCTTCTATTTGCTTTTTTAGCTCCAGTTGAGAAGCATGTGTCCAAGCTCTGGTCTGTGTGAAAATGAAAAATTTAAATGTATCATAAAATGAAAATGGAAAATGGTCTATTTAACCAGTTTTATTGCCTCCTAATCCCGCAGTAAGAGCTGCAGGACTGTGCTGTTATCATATGACTGGCTGAATTTGAGTGGGTCATCAAATCACTTGCCAGAGGGATCTCAGTTTCATATGATTTGATACTGATTACGTGAAAACATTTTTTAAACTTTATACTTGGGCCGCCATTCAGTGTTTTTTCTGACAACAGAAGCTTCTGAAAACACTAGTTTGGAGGTTTTCAGCGGTTTTGTAGACGGTTTTACAGCGGTTTTGTGTGGACAAACAAAATGTTAAAGTAAATTGTTATTAGTCCGAAAGTCTGTTCTGAGAGACTAATTTTGATGAAAGCAAAGTAATTCTTTGTTGTTAGGAAAACATACTTTGCTGCTATGCTTGTGTTTAGGTCTACTTAGGCATTACGCGATTATTAAGCCTCTTATGAATCTGACATCAAACTAGGTATTAGCAGCATCTGCTGGACTTCATTTTTATGGACTGAAATGTGTCAGAAATGCTGATCGAGATAAAGAAAGAAGGGTTTTTAAAACTATCTGCAATTGTGTGGACAGTCAGTAATGTTTAACATACTTCACCACAAGGGAGCACTGTTAGTACACCAATAGTATTTGGTGCTTTTCAATAATGACACTGTGTGTTGTTCTTGAGCAGAAGACTGCTGGAAGTGTTGTTTTGTTATTGTGATCAAAGAATTCACATCCATTTTATTGCAGAAACCTTTACCATTGGAAAGTCAGTCATTCTACTCCTCTCAGACTACATCTTAGGTTGGTTATTTAAGGCTAGTTGATCCACCTTAGTTTCACTGTATGCTGTATACTTCATATACGGTGTTTCTGGTGCTATTCACAGCACTTCACTTTTTCCTCATTTTGTTGTGTTTTGTTCCAAAATTTTCCAATTTTCTAAAAATACATAAAATATTACATGTACATATGTATTCAGTCTTGCCTGTTTTTCACCAATCATTCTTCAGATGTTTCTACAGCTTGTTTGGACACCTGTGGTAAATTATATTGATTGAACATGATTTGGCAAACTCTTGTTTATATAAAGTCCCATAGACAGTGCACACAAACCAAGTCATGAAGTCTAAGGAATTGTCTGTTGACCTCAGAGACAGGATTGTATCGAGACACAGGTCTGGGGAAGGGTACAAAAAAAATCTGCTGCATTCTGCTGCATCCCAGTGAGCACAATGGCCTCCATCATCCATAAATGGAAGTTCGGAACCACCAGAACTCATAGAGCTGGCTGCCCAGGCAAACTGAGTGATCATGGAAGAAGGCTTTAGTCAGGGGAGGTGACCAAGAACCCAATGAATACAGCTTCAATGTTGCTCAATGAAGAGAGGAGAACCTTACAGAAGGACAATAATTTCTGTAGCACTCCACAAATCAGGCCTGTATGGTAGTGTGGCCAGACGGAAGCCACTCCTCAGTAGAAGGCACATGACAGCCCATCTGGAGTTGCTAGAAAGTACCTAAAGGACTCCGACTGAACTGATTTAACTTTTTGGACTGGAATTCCAATGTGCATCATGTCTGAGGAACCAGGCACCGCTCACGCTGCATCCAGTTCCAAGCATGGTGGTGGCAGCATCATGCTGTGGGAATGTTCTTCTGCAGCAGGAACTGGGAGACTAGTCGGTGTTAAGGAAAAGATGAATGCAGCTGGCGTACAGAGACATCCTTGATGATGACCTGCTCCAGAGCACTCTAAACCTCAAACTGGAATAAAGGTTTATCTTCCGACAGGACAACGACCCTAAGCACACAGCCAAGATAACAAAGGAGTCACTCTCTAGACAATAACTCAGAATGTCCACGAGGGACCCAGCCAGAGTCCAGATCTGAACCTGATCATCTTTGTGCGCTGATGCTCCCCATTCAATCTGATGGAGCTTGAGAGGTTCTGCAAATAAGAATGGGTGAAAAAACAGGTGTGCCGAGCTTATATTGTCATACTCAAAAAGGTTTGAGACTGAAATTGCTGCCGAAGATGCTTCAACAAAGTATTGAGTAAAGGCTGTGAATACTTTACGATGTTATTTTGTGGAAATTATTAAGATTTAAAATAAAATATTTCAAACAAACTTTTCACTTTATCGTGGGGTATTATGTGAAGAATTTTGAGGGGGAAAAGGATTAAATCCATTTTGGAATAAGGCTGTAACATAAAATGTGCAAAAAGTGAAGCTGTGAATACTTTCCGGACACATCGTATCAGAAAAATAACTCAGTTTCATGTTCTGATTTTAAGGGACAGGAACTGTCTGTGTGTATTTTAGTCACTTTTGTTTATATTTATTGTGCACTATGAGAAAGGAGAAAATGTTGATATTTAAATAAAGTATCTTATGGTTGACAGCTTGATTACTCATGGTTTTTCTTTTATTTAAAGCAAGAAAAAAGTGGTATAACTATTGTGTAGATATGTAGTAAGAGCACATTCAGCATATCTAGGTGAAGCTTAAACACAAGATGAGGCCTTAATCTGAAAGCTCTTTAGAAGTGTAGAGTATTACAGTACACAGTGTACAGGGTGACATGGTGCTGCCATACGCACACAGCTCAAAGGGGCCTAGGGTTGTGGGTCTGTTCACTGTCTGTGAGGAGTCCTCCCACTTCCCAAAAATACACATAGTAGGTTCAAGGTTCGTTTATTTGTCACATAGTTATACACAGTACAACATGCAGTGAAAAGTTTCTTTCTTCTAGTAGGTGAACTGAGTATGCTGAATTGGCCCCCGAGAGAGAGAGAGAGAGAGAGAGAGAGAGAGAGAGAGAGAGAGAGAGAGAGGGAGAGAGAGAGAGAGAGAGAGAGAACAATGAATGAGAATGGAGAATGGAGAATGTGACTGGTGCCCTCCAGGGGTAATTTGCTTTGTGCCAATCTATTCCAGATAGGAATTAGAACCACCAAGTGGTCCTGACTATGACAAAGAGGATAAGAAATGAATGAATGAAAATGCAGTGTATAGTTAACCATATATCCTGATCAGCCATAACATTAACCACCTACCACCAAAACAGCTCTGACCCATTCTGCATCCGACAAACACCCCAATACAGCCTGATATTTCAGAGTCTACCATGTAGATCCCACCTCATCACCAGTGCCATCATAGCCAGATCATCAACAGACCATGATCAACATATCAAGCAAAAAGCAAAAAGGAATGTCCAGTGAAAAGCATCTCCAATCTTAGTTTTCTCCAGTAATGTGGGTCAGTCTGTTATATCTGTACCTGTTAATCAAGCAGACACTTTCCCACTGACTCTGCATAAGAGCACATGTGGAGAAGTGCTTATTTGGGGTCGGAGCAGCTCTTAGAACAGCACTGACACAGCCCAATCAGTTGAGGCCGCGCGGTGCATGTTGGGAAATGTAGTGCTGCAGGACGGTTCATAATGGCGGACGTTCAGCCCCACCAGACCCTGGACGACTTCATTCTGAGTTTTAGAGAGATGTAACAGATCAATGACAACTTACTGTGTAAGGAGCCCAGGTTCTGCTTATTCTTTTTTGGCCTTTCTGCTTTAGATTTTATACAGGATAAGTGTTGTAAGAATGTGCAGTTTCTCTCAGTTTAACAAAGTAATTCTGATTTCCAAAATCCATATACAAAAGAGGTGAACAAAACCATCCAGGAAACACAATGTAAACTACAAAACTTACAGAGGATACAACACCGCCCTGTAAAGCAAGAAGAAATGTTCTACCTATGGATCTCAAACCTAGTGGTTCTCGATCCTAGTGTTTCAATCATAAGGGAGCAGGAGGGTCTCCAGGTTGTGGACCCCACTGTTTAATCTGTCGTTTAATTTAGTCTGTTCGTTCCTGACTTTTACTGCACAAGTCTTTTAAACTGTGGTTCCCCAGTGTTACCCCCCCGCAGGGGGAACCCGTGGAACTAAGGGCTCTTCATCAAAACAATACTTCTACAGTCATGCCTTAGCTTAGAGAGCAGCAGGCTGTTACTTAAAGCTGTAAATACTTCAGCTGGATCCGGACCTGAACGAGTGTCAGACAACACGTCTCGTCGGTGGCGTGAATAATCCAAGGTTGCGACAGAAGAGCGTTTACCTTTAAAATCCGTCTCACTACTAACGGCACATTCGGAGGAACACGCTCGCTCGGCGCAGGAAGTGACGTCACACCCCGCTCACATAAGCTTGGGGATTTATTTTTAGTTTTCTTTAATTATTTTTATGGTCATGTACAGACCACAGGGGTATAACGTTTATGAGCCACATCATGAAGGTATGGGAAAGAGTTGTTGAAGCAAGGCTAAGATGACAGGTTCAGATCAGTGAGCAGCAGTTTGGTTTCAGGTCCAGAAAAGATACACTATATTCAATTTTGTTACTGAGAGTGCTGGTAGAGGCACGGAGAAGGTCAGGAAGGCGCATTGTGTCTTTGTGATCTAGAGAAGGCATATGATATAGGGTGCCAGAACTGTGGTACTGTATGAGGAAGTCAGGTGGGCTGGAAAGGCATGTGAAGATGGTAGGACATGTATAGTGTTGAGGTGTGCACTTGGAGTGACAGATGGCTTCAAGGTGAAGGAAGTTACATCAGGGATCAGCTGACCCTCTTGTTTGGTAATGGTGATGGACAGGTTGGACAGATGAAGTCAGACAGGAGGCTCCGTGGACCATGATGTTTGCAGATGATATTATAATTTGTGGCAAGAGTAGAGAGCAGAAAAGTAAAATATTTTTAAATGTTCACGCTTAGGCGGCACGGTATGAAAGGATAGTGCCAAGGCTCTCACAGCAAGAAGGACCTGTCTGATCCTGGGCAGGGTGACCTAGTTTCTGTGTGGAGTTTGCATGTTCTTCCCTGTTCAAGGCAGGTTTCTCCGGTACTCCGGTTTCCCCCACAGTCCAAAGACATGCATGATAGGTGAATTGGTGACTCTAAAGTGGCCCTTAGTGTGTGGATGTGTGTGTGCATGTGTGTCGCCCTACGATGGATTAGCGCCCTGCCTAGGGTTGCTTCTCGCCTTACAGGCCAGAGTTGCCGCCGCCGGTTGGGCACCGTGCTCACCCAGTGACCCTATTCAGGAATAAGCGGTTTGGAAAATGAATGAATGTTCACGTTTATCCTCCTCGGAGAACACTGGTGGCTTACAATAATGTGTATTAGAGAAGTAACTGTGTTTATTATTTTTCTTATTATGTCCTCTCAATTTAACTTAATATATTTAGAAATGTGTAAATATGTCACTTTATGGGACAGGTTTTACTATGTGTTTAAAATAAATAAATATAAAATGTAAACATGAAAAACAACATACAAGATATACGGTCTTTTATTTGGTTTTCAGTCCAGGTACGTATTTAACACCCCTGCGATTTTATTTCATGCATTTAATGTGAAAATTAGTTATCTCTTCTAAAATCTATAACATGTAAACTCATGTAAGACATTCTGTGTTTTTGAATGGAAAATCATTCCCAACCCTGAACAATGGTGAAAGTAAAACTCCACCCGGCAACTGCGCTGTCACAGTAGAGGTGGTGATACTAGGGAATTTTGGCATTGATCCTGATATCAGAATGTAGCCAGTTTCACTGAGTATCGGATACCGACACTTTTTAATATTTAAACTTCATAGATCCAAAGGATCCAAAAGACCTAGATAGACTTCGTAGATTTTTAGTTTAGAAATAATGGAACCATAAATAAAACAAAGTTTGTTTAACATCAGGATTTTTTTGAGGTAGAAAACGAGAAACACACACACAAAAATAAAATAAAATAAAAATTCTCCTCACTAGACATCTTTCTAATTTTCTGGTAGACAAGCTTACCTATATAATTATTATTTAGAACAGATTGTTTATCAGTATAAGATATGACCACTTTAGAATTTAAAGTACTAAACAACTCATCATAAGATGTATGTCATTTACTTGAGTTGTGCATTTATGATATGTGCAGTTTTAGATCTGAACCAGCCATTAGGTGTAGTTTAGCACTTCTGTGCCGGACCCACTCGATAAATATTAGGCTATAATAGGAAGGGCATTCGAGTTAAACTTGGAGCCGAAAGAAGAAGGCACTTTTAAATAAATGAACAGATTTCACCAAAACAACTTTAAACACAACCTACCTCGAGGTAGAGGGCTTACAAACCACTATACAACAAAATAAAGCACGACAACAAATACTGTAAACAGTCAAACTTATTCTGTTTCTGTCGAACAAAACAATACACTAATACAGAGTGTCTCTGAGTGGAGGCTCTGGATCTGTAGGAACGAGGACGTCTCTCCTTCCGTTTCTGCAGCTCTGTGTTTTCTGCCGTGTGCCTTTCATGTACTGTAGAGGTTTGCTGGGTTTCCACTGATTAATCACTGGTTGAACACTACATCGCTCCTGGACGCTCACTTTCTGCAGTAAACGTGTAACGTGTCGACTAGAGACTGATTGCGCCAGTTGAGTGGCGGCCAGGCTGAGCTTCACCTGCATGGCTGATTGGCTGGCGCTGCGGAGCCAAGTGACGTGAAATAATAAAGACGGAGCTGCTGACAGCGCGCGGTTGTTTGACATGGTTCGCCCGCTTTTTAGACTCACAGGCTTTTACGCACAGTACAGACTTTCCGAGTGCGTGCGCAGCAGTCACGCGGTAGAGAAACACTTATGTCGATCTATTTTAATTTCGTATTTGAGCATTGCTCAATAACAATACGAGCGATATCATATTGTCGATATTTGCTCAATCCAACCACCTTCTACGCCGCGCGACGCAGCGTTGATCATGGAGGAGGCGTTCGCAACCTGTAAAGCAACTCTGCGACAGCGCATGCTCTTCTCCAAGCGCAGAGAGAGGGTGAGGTGTTCAACTTCAGCCTGGATAACAGCATAAACATGTTGTGGTCGGGCTGAGCTCCAACGTGTGTCATACAGCAGAATCCTCCCCATTTAATGGAGATCATTCAAAGAAATGTTAGACTATTTGCACAGGAGGCCCACTTTGCATGTTTAAGGTGCTGTAGTAACTTCCAGACTCCAGCAGATGACGCTGTTTGAGGAGCACTGACCTATAACACTCAAAGAGTGCAACAGGCTCTATAGATTGAGCAAGAGGAACACTTTAAAGTGGCTGCATTTGGTGGTGTATCAAAGCTGCAGGGCTACACAGGTCTACAAACTGTGGCTTTTTCTCTGTCTACAGGTTGGTGGTCTGCACTTCCTGGAGGATCAGTCAGGAATTGGTTGTGAGGACAAGCCGCTGACCTCAGACACAGTCTTTACCAGTGTTGGAAGGGATTTTCATTTGCTAAGCAGGAACGCCTTCCAGTCCTTCACTTGTTTGAGCTGTTGTTGAAACACCGCCCACTTAGTATGAGAGATCCAAAGATCCAAACAGACATATAAACATAATCAATAATGGGAACAACAAATGATAATAGCTAACTTGGTGTTATTCCCAATCACTTATCTTTTACAATCTCAAGCAATTCAAACTATTCACGCTTTTTACAACAAAGGCCGATATTGTCACAAAGGAGATTTATAGAAATCCTGTAGTCCAGCCCTCAACCAGAGGAAGCCAGTGTACCAGGCAAAGCAGAAAACTCCCACAGACTGGAGAGGAGTAGCTTCAGAGGAACCAAGGCTCAAAAGGAGAGCCCATCCTCCTCCTACTGACAGACAGTTGTAACCTATTTCCCCACTTTGGGCTGTTTGAGTGCAGTTTACAGGTGGTGTACAAACAGTCACAATATAGAGCAGTAAACCAGCTATGATGGTCTGTTTGACTTAAAATATCTGCTTCTGATAAAACCTGTTCCACACATTAATATTATCACACTACTTCTTCAATCTATGAACACACCTGCAGATATTTATAACCTGCACATGAGTCACAGCAGGAGCCTGAAATTATTACCACTTCCAAACGTGAGGTTAATTTTGGTGTCAGACGAGCACACACATTTTGTGGGCCATTGTCATTCTGCTTTTTTATTTCTGTACTTTTTTCTGTACAATTTCTTTGTTGCTTACATTTTTTTCTTTCATCCTGTTCTCTTTTTCACACTCTTTCTCTCCATCTATGTTTCCTCTGGCCTTTCTTTTCCTGTTTTTGTCTACATACTGACATTCTATGCTCTCTCTCTCTCTCTCTCTCTCTCTCAGTCCATGGAGAATAGTAGATGACTGTGGTGTGCATTCACGATGGAGCTATCGGTGGGGCGATTTCAGTCCATTAGCGCTCTCAGGAATGCTCCTGTGGTAGCCTCATTATTTGAAATAATAAGAGGCCCTATCTTACATCTGACTTATTTTCATGTTGAGATCATCTGATTATGAGTAATCTCTCTATTTCTCAGGGTATACTGACTAATCGGCTGAAAGAAGGCAGTGTGAACAAGCAGAGAATTGTGAACACTGCAGATTGGTGGTGAGTTTCCCTTTTGTCTTGATTTTGTCTCTATTCATCTCTTGTTCTGCTTCTGTTACTGTCAAGTAGAGCAGCACAGATCTACCTTAGTGTATCAGGAGCACCTCAGTCCACCTCACCCAGGATCTAAATTCTCACCCAGGATTCAATTCCTCACCCAGTGGGCAAAAAGAGAAATGAAGCAGGCATAAAGATACATTAAGACATGATAAGAGAATCTCTTCATTAGCTCTGCTGTGAAAATCACATTGTTACAGCAAATTCACAGAGATATCAAGGAATCTAGCATGGGCAAATAGATGAAAAACAGTACACTATATATTTAGATAGATAGACAGACAGACAGACAAACAGAGATAATTGCATGTGGTGCAGGTCAGCAGTGGACAAGGTGAAGAGTAAACGTGCCAGGACTGTTCCTTGAGGGGGCCCTGTCCTGCTGACCACCTTGTCTGAAAGACAATCCTGTGCCCTCACATACTGTGGTCGGTTGGTGAGGTAGTCCAGGGGTGACTGATCAGCCCTTGAAAATAGATTGGAGGCTGTTCACTCCCTTTTGGTCCACCACCACTTGAAAGTCGAGCTTCTTGCATCTTCTTCACAGAGGGTTTTAAGGCTTTTCTAAACTCCTCCAGCTTCCTCCTGTGGATGTTTTTCCTCCTGATCTTCTCTCATGTCCCAGCTCATCGACATCTTCAGCTCATCCTGTCATCTATTCAAACTCCTTTCTTTTAGGCATTTATACTGGTGGACTGCATCCATGGCCCGTTGTTGGAGTAAAACATTGAATGGTCTTAGTGGGGACAGCAAGGTCCAGCACAGAATAGTGCTGAACTTGAGTGGGAATGAAATGTCAATGTTTGACTAATGTTTCAAACCATCTTGCCGAGCTTCTGTCTCCTCTTAGACCTCTCTTCACCATGCGGTCACTGCTGGCCTGTGGGCAGATGATGATTTAGGTTATGATCATCTCTATCACACTAATGTGCGAGAATTCTGGCAAGAGATGGCCAACAGTTCAATGGTTTTACAGCAGATTTATTATAACAGTTATGTGCCCGGAGTTACACCATGTATCATTCACACATACTGCCAATCCCCTTCCTTTTCTCTTACTGCTCTCCGCTGTCCTTTCTGCCTGGAGGCAGGCTGAACCAGAGAGATATATGAGTATATATATATATGGTATATATATATATACACATACATACACACACACACACACACATGACACACACACACACACACACACAGGCTTGACTCCATAAACATCATGATGTTACACTCCCAGTATTCCCTCTGATGCCACATCAGCACTGTGAGCTCATCCATCTTATTGAGAAGCGATCTAACATTGCCCATAATGACAGAAGGCAGAACAGGCTTGTTGCAGCTCCTCCATGCAAGACTTTATCAGGCCAGCCCTCATCTCCCACAGGAATAAACACATACATACACCAGCAAATGCACCACGTTAGATGGATATAATGACAATTGTTGCTGTGGTATAACAATAGAACTGTGCTTTGAGTACACAGTGGCAGTAACAAATAAACTGACTGACTAAATATCTGATCTAAAATGTATGGCTCAAAGTCAGGTTGCAGGTAGTTTATACTGTGGGGAGGCCTCTTTCTCCAATAATAGACTGTGGTCTGTGCGGCTGGAGGGTGGTGAGGACTCCCTGGAACTCCATCACAAGTGGAGCCATGGACTGAGCCATCCCGGCAGCCCGTAGGCAGCAAAACACCATGAGGTGCACTTACAGGACCCTTGTGTTCTCGCCATACTAAATTCAATGTCCATATCGCCAGTAAAGCTGGTGATTGGAGAAAATAGTGTTAATGAAAATGAAAATATAAAAATACATTTATCTGAGCTGGGATTGCGTGAATTTTCAGACATCCTAAAATAAGTATTGCGTAGACCAATAAACTACAAACACATGCTATGTAATTTCAGGAGATCCCATGTCCAAGAGGAAGAGAAACAAAAACAAGTAAATATATGATAAGGAATCATGATATATATAATATAGAGAATATATAGATTAAAGTTATATAAATCTATGTAGTATGTTTAAAAATATCATCAAAAGCTCTAAACCTTTTCAATGCTAATACAACTGCACTAACCTGACTCTCTTTAATGATATTATTATTTAAAGCAAAATTAAGATCACACCACCTTTTAATAGGTATCTTTTACCGTGACATTTCTATAATTCATGTGTGTTTATCTGTTTTTATGTTTTTTTCTAGGTGGGCCTTTGGCCATGGTGGGTTCTGCATGCAAGGATGGGGACTTGCCATTGCGATTGAGGGCTTTGGCATTGTAGCCACCAGATAAACAGCTCGGCAATTCCAGAACCGTGAGTAATTATTTAACATCTAATTAGCACTTTACCTAAATGGAATCCATGATCAGATGTGTAGTTTGGGTTCTCATCTACAGATAGTGTTTGTTTTATAATTTAGAATAATTATAATAATAATAGAATAAATATGAGCTATAAAATCATCAATTCTATCTATAAAGTTCTTGTTTGACCCATAATCATCTCCCTATTATCTCCAATTATCTTGACCATTAGAATTGTGATTATCCTGGTGATCTACCATTCTTTCAGATTTCTACATCCACCTCTCCTGGCTCCAATATACATACATACCCTTACATACCCTTCTAGCTTTTTTGTTATATGAAATGAAGATTCTTTGAACCTTTAAACGGTTCTTCAACTCTGTTACAAGCATACTTTATGGTACCATTTGGTGCAGTGTCTGGATGTGCATATCAAAGTACTATTTAGCAGGTTCTATACCCCAGTAACAATAACAAATGGTACTTATTTCACCCGCATTATCTGGTTGACAACACTAGACTGAATGGTGTGACCTCACTGCTAGATTAATGTTCCTCTATCCATCTTTCTCCAGCTTAGTCCCAGTTTCACCCGCCTTGACCCCAGTCAGCGTGGTTATGGACAGTACCAGTAGAACTACTGTGTTGCCATGGTGATTTTGGCTGAAGATGGGGAGGCAGAAGAGGATGCCTTAATATCTCCAACCTTCACTCTTCATCTTAAAGTGCCCTCTGAACACTTATTGGGTCTTAAACTCTTATCCTCCTAAGTCTGCATTCATCAAACTCTATGTGTGTGCAGCATCTGCTGGATCAGGCTCAAATGCCAGGCATTTTTGAGCCATTTTATGGGATCAGCCGTGTCAGAAATGCTGTTGATCGAGATAAAGAAAGAAGGTTTTTAAAACTAATCATGTATTGTGTGGACAGTCAGTATTGCTGAAACATACTTCAATGAGCACTAGCACACCATAGTGATATAAACGTATTGTCTATATTTTTTGTTACTTTGAGATAAGCGTCAAATGCTTGCTATTGTATGTAACTATAACATTTTATTGCAGAAATTTATTTAGCTGGAAAGCCTAATACCACTCCCTCTCAGGATCACATCTAAGGGTTGGTTATTTAAAGCTAGTTAACTCACCTTTACAGTTTCACTGTATGCTGCATACCAAGTCATGAAGTCTAAGGAATTGTCTGTGGACCTCAGAGACAGGATTGTATCGAGACACAGGTCTGGGGAAGGGTACAAAAAAATTTCTGCTGCAGGTCGCAATGAGCACAGTTGCCTCCATCATCCATAAATGGAAGATGTTCGGAACCACCAGAACTCATAGAGCTAGCTGCCCAGGCAAACTGAGTGATCATGGAAGAAGGGCCTTAGTCAGGTAGGTGACCAAGAACCTAAGGGCCATACTCTGACAGAGCTCCAGTGTTGCTCAATGAAGAGAGGAGAACGTTACCAGAAGGATAACCATTTCTGTAGCACTCCAACAACCAGGCCTGTATGGCAGAGTGTTCAGATGGAAGCCACCCTTCAAAGTAGAAGGTTGCCACAGCCCCATCTGTTGCTAGAAAGTATCTAAAGGACTCTGGACCATAAGAAACATAAAGAATTGAAATTTCTTGGACTGGAATCTCCAAGCATCATGTCTGAGGAAACCAGCACTGCTCATCACGCTGTATCGCTCCTACAGAAGCATGGTGTTGGCAGCATCATGCTGTGAATGTTCTTCTGCAGCAGAAACTTCGGAGACTAGTCATGTTAAGGAAAAAATGAATGCAGGACGTACAGAGACATCTCTTATGATGACCTGCTCCAGACACTTAAACCTCGAACTGGGATACTTCAGGACAACTCTGTGAACGTCCACGAGGGACCCAGCCAGAGTCTAGATCTGAACCTGATCATCTTTGTGTGCTGACGCTCCCCATTCAATCTGATGGAGCTTGGAGAGGTTCTGTAAATAAGAATGGGGGAAACCTAAAAACAGGTAAAAGTGCTAAGCTTGTATTGTCATACTCAAAATGGTTTGAGACTAATTGCTGCCGAAGATGCTTCAACAAAGTATTGAGTAAAGGCTGTGAATACTTACGTATGTTATTTTTGTGGAAATTTATTAAGATTTAAAATAAAATATTTCCAACAAACTTTTCTCACTTTATCGTGGGGTATTGTGTGAAGAATTTTTAGGGGGAAAAAGATTAAATCCATTTTGGAATAAGGCTCTAACATAATAAAATGTGCAAAAAGTGAAGCTGTGAATACTGTGTATTAGAAATGTAACTTTAAGGGACAAGAACTGTCCATGTGTATTTTAGTCATTTCTGTTTATATTTATTGTGCACTATGAGAAAGGAGAAAATGATGTTTAAATAAAGTATTTATTTTATTTTTGACAACTGGATTTCTCTTTTTTTATTTAAAGCAAGAAAAAAAGTGGTATAACTAACTAGTGTGTAGATATGTAGTAAGAGCACATGCTCTTACTGGGAAGATGGAAATGCTACTAGCCTGTCCTAATATAATATACATTACTCACAAAAAGTTAGGGATATTTGGCTTTTGGGTGAAATTTCAGGACAAGTCTAAAATGCATTCAAAAACTTTACAGGCGCACTTAATTTGACCTTCTCTAAGCTTTTGAATGCACATGTCCAACTGTTAAATGTTTTAGTACTTTTTGCACAAGTTGCTGTTCTCTAACAAAGAGCTTAATGGCAAAATTCACAACAGGTGCTTGATCCTCAAATCGACCAGTAAATGTCCTGGTTCAGTTAAGAGTTGCTGTTTAAACAGTCTCATCATGCTATTCACATGTTGACATCATGAGACGACACCTAACAATGGATCAACATTACCTCGCCATTGTGATGCTTCAAACAGGACGGTCTCAGACGGAAGTGGCCACTGATCTTAGTGTCACAGAGTGTCATTAGCAGGTTGCAACAGAGGTACCGAGAGACTGGAAGAGTCACAGAAAGGCAGACACTAAGCCGACTTGTGAACAGCATGAGACGTCGTCGTCAAGCTGTAGTTGATGCTCATGGGCACATGACGAGTTATTGAGAATTTTTCTAGTGGTGTACCCACCATTGATGTTAGCTTTTGTTTCAATAAATTGTTTGAGATTAAGAAATCACCAGTGCATCCTTCATGATATGATATCACTGTAGCATGAACTTTTTACATTCTCCATCAATTTCACCTGAAAGCCAAATATCCCTAGCTTTTTGTGAGTAGTGTATATACAGGGGTTGGACAATGAAACTGAAACACCTGTCATTTTAATGTGGGAGGTTTCATGGCTAAATTGGAGCAGCCTGGTGGCCAATCTTCATTAACTGCACATTGCACCAGTAAGAGCAGAGTGTGAAGGTTCAATTAGCAGGCAAGAGCACAGTTTTGCTCAAAATATTGCAATGCACACAACATTATGGGTGACATACCAGAGTTCAAAAGAGGACAAATTGTGATCTTGATCCATGCCTCACTGAGGTTGCGTAGCATAAAGAACAAACTAGAGAACAAGTTGCTCTCCAACTTCTCCATTGGGCTGAAGAGGACAGGTATGGAATGCTACTGGAGGCATTGGGTCAGGAGCAAGAAGCAGGGTCATAATATATATATATATATATATATATATATATGAGAGAGAGAGAGAGAAATGTCCTGTGAAAAGCATGTATCTCGATGCTTAGTTTTCTCCAGTAATGTGGGTCAGTCTGTTATATCTGAACCTGTGAATCAAGCAGACACTTTTCCACTGACTCTACATAAGAGCACATGTGGAGAAGTGCTGCTTATGGGAGGTCGGAGCAGCTCTTAGAACAGGACTGACACGGTCCAATCAGCTGAGGCCGCGCGGTGCAAGTTGGGAAATGTAGTGCTGCAGGACGGTTAATAATGGTGGACGTTCAGCCTCCGCCTCTGCGGACCCTGGACGACTTCGTTCTGAGCTCGGCCCGCTTCTCCGCGCCGGACATCCGCGATTTAGAGAGATGTAACAACAGGATCATCAACAACTTACTGTACTACCAGAGTAACTACTTCGCATGCGCCCTGTCATTCGTGCTGCTGGTGGGGTAAGCAGCTCAGGACCACTGTTATTGTGATGATGAGTCTGTAGTCCACTGGTAGACCAGAAAAACACCCACAGGCTCTGCATGTGACGCCCACACAGGGCTGATGAGGCTCTGGTGTTTATTGTCATGTGTTCTGAGCTCCAGGGCCTCCAGGGCTTTAGGAGAGTCCCACAGGAGTGGCAGGGGCAGCAGGAACATGTTCTCCACGATAGAACCCCTCCAACTGCACTGAATCCTGACCCTTTCATCTCCTCTCAGAGCTGTTCTGTTTACATTTCACACTGAACCCATGTGCTTCTATCCTGTATTCATGTCTGGGCCTTCATATCCAACTCTCCTCATCCTTTCTGTCCACTCTCTTACCCCCTACAGGTATTTCCAGCCATTCCAGCTCCTCCTGGGGGCAGTTGTGGTGGTTGTGGTGTTTCTGGGCTTTGTTTGGGCTGCAGAGAACAAGGCTGCAGTCAGGCGCTTTCGGAGGAACCACCCTTCTCTGTGTCTGCTGGGCATCCTGGGCTCCAGCTATCTTCTGCTGTCTGTCCTGGGGGATGTGGCTGTGTTTCTCTTTGGCATCACCTTCCCTGTTTTAAGTGAGTATCATGGTGTAGCACTTTTGATTTGATCTGTTGGGGGGGGGGGGAGTCGGAGGCACACAGGTGGCAAATTGTTGGGCAGTGGGCTTAATGCTCTTAAGAGGAGAAAGAGCTTAATCAAGGCAAACACCTCTTATGTGGCGTTATGGAATTGGAATATAAAAGTAATAGAAGACTTGTGTTTTCACACATGGGAAAGAGCACCAACATCCAACACGATAAGCAACGTGAGAACTTATTGGTTAGATCTGTCTGGGGCGGGAACAAGAAAGTAAATACAGAAGGTCTTCTGCTCCGGACCAGTGCAGATGAAAGGATTATCTGATCAATATACCTAAAGCACACTTGTGGGAGCAGTTTTAGCTGAAACTTGCAGAGGACACCTAATTGGTGGGTTGGATTGAGGTCAGATAATCTCATCACCAAGGAACTCCAGAATTTCTTTGGGTCCAGACTGAGACCACCACCTCTGAAGGGTCTGGCAGGGTTGTTTTGGTCTGCAGGTGATTACTGTATTCATACTTGCTCAGACAATTCACAACAAGGGGGGAAAATAAACCAGAGTCTGATGTCACTAGACTGAAATGCACGTGTGGAAAAACTGTATTGTATTGAATTGATCATCCACCCTCTTTTCCTTCCACCTCTGGAAAGGAGACAGCATTGATGTTCTCCATTTTTCTTCTTTCTCAGTGATCTTGATCCATGCCTCAATGAGGTTACGCAACTTAAAGAACAAACTAGAGAACAGGTTGGAGAGCATCGGGCTGAAGAGGACACCTATGGGAATGCTACTGGAGGCATTGGGTCAGGAGCAAGAAGCAGGGTCATAATCTGAGTGCCTGTCCTAAACCTGTCACGAACAACACGATTAGTGGTGTGTTTTTACTCATGTGCCAGTGTTTGGGGGAAGGAAATGTTTGGGAGGAAGGAGGGACACGTTTAAATGAAGTATAACGGACTTCCGATGTGAAGGCAAAATCACATTTAACGTAACACCTACAGGATGTGTCTAAGCTGTGATGCTTTACTGTAGGTTTTGAGTTAACTCTTGTGATTTGAATCCACTCAAAGTAGGATAAACATTAATATTGTTTTCCATAATAAAACATAACACTTTCATATATGTACTTTATAATTAGTCATTGTTGCACACATACAGTTCATGCCTATACCAGTCCATAATGCCTCCACTTAACATTTCACCAGTTGATGGTCTTGACTCAGTATTTTATCAAACATTGCACTTAAATAACTTGTACAGCCATCATTGTGACCTAAATCACATGCCTTAAAAGTAACACTCAGAGGTTTGGAATCAGTATGTTCAGAGTGTAACTCTTTTAGATAAATCGGGGGCTAGGAGTGCCCCCGATTTATCTAAAACAGTGTTAGCACTCGCGTTTGAATGGTAGTAGTGGTAGATAACAGCACCAGTGAGCCCCCTCGCCATGTGCGAAACTGGGAGAGTGTTTGATCAAACAGATGTGGGAGACTGTGTTTGCTGCTCAGCTACAATGCAATGGCAGCTGCTTGAAACAATGCAGTGGCTTCATATGTATCGGAGGAAGCATTGAACTTGTCTTCACCCTCCTAATGTCTGGAGCATCATATGTGATTGTGGGAGGGAGTCCAGGGTAATTGGAACTTCCCAATTAGAGTGTAAAATTGGGGTAATAAAATAAAAAAAGTATTTTAGATGAATTTCATTGGTGTTTAATGAATCATATGGGCTATATAAACATACATATAACCATTTCTGAAATGATTGTTTATTATTGTTTAATTATTTTTTCATATTTTTTGTTTTCAGCCGTCATGAAAAGCTAAGCTACTTCAGTTTCTGCACCAGAAATGGCATAAAGTCACCCAATAGCCGTCTGAAAGACTGGTGGAGAGCATGACAAAACACGATGGTGAAATAACCTTTTCAATCACAGCTTCCATGTGTTACCATGTCCTTCACCAGTCTTTCAAACTGCTGTTGGGGGACTTTTCTAGCACAGACATGGAAGTAGTTTAGCTTTATATGATGAAATGGCTGGAAAGGAAAGGGTTTAATAGATACAGAGAAACTGATTGGGTAGTCTCTTCATTTTTAAATGAACTGTATTTTTGACTTTGATTTTGTCTGTAAGCCAGAATATTACTGAATATTTAAATGCTGACCAAATCTCTTTGTCACACACCTATCTACATGGAATGGGTTGTGAGAAATTTACCCAATCAGATGTCTTTATAGTGGTGTCACCATGATTTCAATGGAAATCTAGTCCTTTTGTTTAATGGTAATAATAGTAAAATTCTAATTTGGTGACCATTTTGCCCTTTATGTCACAATCCACTTGTATTTTAAAAATTTAGGCTAAGACCTCAAAACTATCCTAAAACACCAACCATTCTTAAAAGCAGGTTTAATGAAGATTCTGAGATTTCATGTCTTCTTATTTTGGAATTTGTTCAGCTTATAAGGGCCGTAGTGTCCATCATAATAATATCAGTTCTGCAGTATTAAAACACATGATGCATCTGATCTATGAATCTTAATCTTTTTGTTAGGAATTTTCTAAAATTTAAGAAAATTCATAGGAAAATATTGGTGAATGAGGCCCAATTCATTCATTAAAAAGTTCTGACACCTGTTCACACAAACCTCTCCACTTTGTTTACTGCTTAACAATAGAATAAATAAGTCTGTGAAATTGCCCTTATATATACAATTGTTTCATTGTAAAAACTTTGGTTTTGATATTGGGAGATTTTGTGCCTACGTGTTTTCTGTTTTGCCAAGTCTGCCTTTTGTATAACTGCCTAAAGGGCGATTTGTTCTGTTCTTTTGTGTATTGTCATGCAGTATGTTGTTAATGTTTACAGTGTACACCACCCTGCCGTCAACTTTTTGAATCTACTGCAGTGATTTTAAATATACTGAACTTTCTGACATGCGCAGTCTGTTTCCTTTTGCGTCCAGAAGAGGGCGTTTTGCCACTTCATAAAGCAGGGGTCACCAACCCTGGCCCTGCAGGTTTCAACTCCAAGCCAAATGTAACAAACACCATTCTGCCAATCAAGAACTTCTGAGGGCAGTTTTTAATTGGATCAGGTGATGTGGATTAGGGTTCAAACTAAAGTCTGCAGGAAGGTAGCCGCCCAGGAGCAGGGTTGGTGACCTCTTTCATAAAGAAACTGATGAAACCCACTAAAAGCAATGTATTATGTAAACATGGTTCAAAATCAAAAATACCTTTCACTCCATAGTTCATACAGTCCATATAGACCCTTTAATAGGGCTGCCTTTCAGAGCATGCCAGTGACATTCTTTGTTATGCTGTTTGGGTTCGGGATTTTCGTCAAATTGCCCACTTGTAATTATGTCACAACTAACAGTGGCCTCCTCTGAAACCTCCAAAGAACCCTGAGAAAGGAGGTGGTGCAAAAAAGCTGCTGGTTTTGCTCTGTAAGGAAATACTTCAGTATAGAAACTAGCAATTTAAATACTGAATACACAACTTTCCCTGGTAAAAACCGTCCTTTAAAGAAAGGAAATCCTCTTGTATGTGGTTTTTAAAAGCAATTGTCTTCAGGCCCACTGCCCTACACATTTTTTTTGTGTTAAAAATGGTTCCACTAGTTACATGACTAAAAGAACCATGGTACCATAAACATAATTATTTATTTTAAGAGATTGTTACTGGTTATGATACATAAAACCACGTAAGCATTAGAACTAAGTGTGCAGGGAGGTAAAATATAAGACAAATGTACAACTCTGGCCCTTTGAGACCTGATTACAGGTCTGTCTTTATCTAGACAATTGCTATTCGCAGTGTTTTGTAAATACTGTAAATTATACTCTCTTCACATTAACTTTTCCACTCAAATAAAAAGACAAGCTTCAAAACAAAACTACCATGTTCATACCTATCCAACCAACCAACTAGAAATGTCCTCTCCCCACCTCCCTGTAGAAGATTTTCATGGTCATCCCAATTAACCGGCTCAGATGGACTAATCTCAAACACAAAGCTTAGCCTACTACAGCAAACTGCTGTGGCGCCTGAGGAAATCCACCTCCATGAGGTGGTGTACATATTTTATATTATATAAAGATATATTGCAAAGAAAAAAAAAATCACCATTATTTTTTCCCCTTTCTTCACATGGAGGTGTAATTTCTGATAGACATGTAAACCTACTCTGGACATGCACCTGTGCCACAAGAGGAACCTCAAGGATCGACCAGGCTATAGTTTTGTTTAATGGATAGGAAGTAGACTGGATGGGTTTGTGTATGGTGTGCGGAAAAGAAGAGCTGCAGTTTCCTCAAGAGGGTGAACATTTCCTGGTGAGAAGAAGCACGGTTGGTCTACTGGGAAGGTAACCAAGCTGAAGAAATGGACACTGCATCTAAAGGTGAGCTCAATGTATATATGTATGTGTTAAAATACAGAATGAATATGACAGGATATTTATTTAGGTTCATACAGAAATGCTCTGAATGTTGTCCTTAATTCTACACAGTCTGGGGATCATGGCTGATTAAGAGTTGATTATTCTATTTATAGTTCAAAAATGATCATGCAAACTCCCACATGGTTGTTTCCACAATTGCAGGTAGTTTTGGAAAGTCCTTACATTATGGATATGTCCCAGAAACATTTCACTCTTGTACTAAAAATGAGTGTCTATAATTGCCGAAAGGCCTGTGTAACCTATAAATGTATGATAGAAAAAACACATGAAACTCTCAACGGCCCAATTATACTTTTGTTATCTAGAAACATGTAACAGAAAATCCCTGAAAATATCTAATACATTCTAATATAATTGATTTGTACATGAATATGAAACTTAAAAGGCTAATTCAAAATACAATTATGATATTGGACAAGCAATAATACTGAATATAAAAATTTGATGTTTGCTTTTCTGTGACTCTAGGGACAGCTAGTTCAGATTTGTATATGTATTTTTTTTGGCTCACCAATGTTTCCATTAAAATCAGTTTGTTTGTCTTTGTAAATATACATATTTTAGGTAATTTCACAGTTAAAGTCCTATAAATTTGGGACAGTGACTTTTATTATTAATTTGATTGAACACACGGGTCATGAATAAAACCATTTCATATATTTTGAATAAAGTGTTCATGCTTCATGCTCTGCATATTCAAAAATTCAACTGCAGAAACACAATGTAATGTTCTCGAAACCTTCAACGGCCTAGAGTTTTTGAGATTTCTCAGGTACCCAGGGTCTAGTGAAGCTCTCATTTGGAACTAGGTCACATCTGTCCCGATCCCACGTAGGGCACCTTTCAGTACAGGTATCCAACTCAGGCCATATGCCTTCTCAGCCTGCCAGTGTTGGTAGTCTGTTATTACCTTACATCAAGTCAAATTTAAACATACTTATTATTATGTCACATGAACAGAGGTGGAAGGGGAGTGAACTGTGTTATACTAGGACTATCAATTCAAAAAACAAAAAACGAATTATTTGGACAGTTTGCTGTGAATAATTACTATAATCACACTGTTTCTTCAGACTGAAGGTTTTAGTAATGGATATTTATACACAAAATTATCCGTTTAAGATAAACTAGTTGGAACTAAATGGAATAATGATTGATTACCAGTTTAAAAAGTACTAGTATCATGTTGTAAAGTACTATTATTGTACAATAACTTTGTAAAACTAATGCAGCTGCAGTGCAGCTTGCAGCTCAAATAATAACAGAGAACTTGCAGAGAGGAGGATCACAGCTCTTCTGATTTTGTCAAACACTAGAGACTCCCGAGAGAGTCCCAAATTAATGGGTTAATATGGAACATTTAAGCAAAACCATAATTTATAAACTTTTAATTATTTAAATCCAGAAAAAATATTTCCCCAACACAGAATAGCATCTAATATTTCAGCACCTCAGTCACATTTAAAAAATGTAATCTCCAGTTTTAAGACTGTGAATGTTTGCTGTAGATAAGTAAAAATATATAGGTACCTTTTCTTATATTTTTAGTGAAATAAAATCATTCTACTTTCCAAAATTAAAGGAGCTGAAAAGTGGTTAGACACTGTTTTTACATTTCTAGCTGTTTAGCTTTATTCACATCCATTTATTTAGAACTCGCTGCCTGTGGTGTTTACTGGCTCTGACAGCATCTCCATAGTCAAATCAGTTCAAGTTCATTTTCACATCACATTACACAGGTCTATAAAAAAAGCTCAGGGGACGAAAATAACAATAATCAATAAAGATAAAAAATATACATATAAATAATATCAATATTGCAGCTTCAGCTAGTTTTTAACAGATAAAGATGGATTAAGTGAGTTAAGAGGGGAGCAGATGTGTGATAGTGAGAGTTTGCTTGAAAGAGATTTATTCCATATTTCAGCAAAATCAATTTAATCATTTGATATGATTAAAATGCGTTTGTTTTATGAGAATGAATGAATTAACTCTTTTAATTCTTTAAAAGATTAGCTACACCCTGTTTAGCAACACCCTACATTACTGGGGTCTGTAAAGAGGTGGATTATCTATAGGAGGAAGTTGGAGCCAAATGTCATAACAATACAATCATAAATTTGACGAACAAAATGCATTAAGGTTTCTCAGATTAATTGTGTGTTAATGCATAATATGGTGTATAACAATTTTGTCAGCCTTAAAAAATATGCAATATACTAAATGGTCTAGTTTAATTTTTATTCAAGAGTACAATGTTTTTGACTCATGCATATTCTTTGCTTGTCTTGACAAATCCCTGCACTTCCAAAATGGTAACCCTAAAGGAGAAGGGAAACATGCATGTTCAATTTTGATTCCAAATTTTAAGAAGTAGTGCAAATTACATTTTTGATGTGTCCCTCTCAGATGGAGCTGCAGTTGGGGTCGTGGGGGACCTCAACAAGTCAGATACCCTCAACTCAACGGGTTCGGCCGGGGGCCGCAAGAGGACTGGAGGGGCCAAGAAGCAAATGCAGACAAAGTCCAAACTGCGAGCCCCTAGAGCACTGTGCTGTCTCACGCTCAGCAACCCCATCCGCATGGCCGCACTCGCCCTCGTGGAGTGGAAATATCCTTCATCTTGCTGTTTTAAAAAACATGTTTAGGCCAAGAGGTTTCCAATATGTTCTTTTAAGGAAAGTTTGGTGAAAAAAAAAATCCCTAAACAGGCATTTAGGCAAAATCTGCTCTTCTTACCAGTGAAGACACTTGCTGAACATGAAGCTGAATGTTACAGAACAGTCAGAATGTAATAAATTAGAATTCCAGGTCAATACTTCTTAATGTAAATATGTGGCAATTCTGAGACCCATGCATTTATAAAAGGGTCTCATCGACATACCTGTAGTAGATTTACAAGCAAATAAAACATTTGTAGAGGGCACACAGTAAACCTGACATGGTTTTCTCATGTCTTATAGCCATGTGCTGTAGGTATTGTATTTGTTTGCGTCAAACAATTCCTATGAAACCCTTTCTGCTTTACCATTCAGTGGAACTGTCTGGCCCTTAACCTCAGCTCTTTAAGCCCTTTGATATATTCATTCTGTTAGCCATCTTTGCGAATTGTGTTGCTCTTGGTGTGTCAAGGCCATTTCCTGAAGATGACTCCAATGCCACCAATCACAATCTGGTTAGTGATTCTAAATGATAAACAGTTTATTGCTATGAATAGAATGAAACGGTCCCTAAACCCTGTAATTGTCCCACAAGGTTGTAGGCACAACACTCATCATCAGAAAAGTGTTGCGTATAGCTTTCTTTAAGGAATCAACTAATTGCATGTAAGTAAAATAAATATACCTGTACACTGGGTTTATACAGGCCTACTGACGTTTGAAACTGTCTGCCCAAGGAGGTCCACACAGTGCACTAATGACATTAGACAGTGAAAGTTCTCTAAACTCTCAACAGGATCAGAGAACTCACCATCTGTTCTATTCGACACAAGCCCCTCACTGTACACACATCACACTCCAGTACTAGTGCATCTCAGAAACGAAACTTTCAAAACCTAAATTGTTGTATTTTATATTCCTTACATTTAAAGTGATATAAAAAGCACTGTGGTTAGTAATCGGTTCAATTTTGAATGAAAATGTTCTAATATTTTGAGATTCTGTTCTTCTGGTTTTGGTGAGCTATAAGCCAAACTGATCAACAGTAAAAGAAAAATATGACCGTTTTGAAATTGTTATGAGATGCACTAGTAGGTCTTCCAGGTGTGGTGTATTTTAGATCCTCTTGTACTTCCTATCCAATGGGAGATAATGTTTTTGCAGTGTTTCTATTTATGAGCCTGTATCTCACAAAACTGAAAAATATTTCGTAAATTTATGGAAAATATTTGCCTATTCTTTTAAATGTGATGACATGTAGCCACTGTAATGCAGTACGTTTTTGTTTTACAGAGTTGAACTGTAATATCTGACACAGACAGGCCTCACAGATAGCATTACCATTTAGTGCTAACAAGCTAAAGAGCTCAGCATGTGTTCTGCAGGGTAAAGCAGACGAGACGTGTGTGTTTGTGTGTGTGTGCGTGCGTGCGTGTGTGTGTGTGTGAGATAAAGAGAAGTAAAGTCAAAGATCAGATGTTCTAATTAGCTATCGCTCCCTTTTTTCAAATGTTACACGTGTTTGGTATCCAAAGTTTTACACTGCCCATGTCCTAGATCAGAGGTCCCAAACCGGGTCAATAACGGGATGGTGGGATTGCAGGTTATCATTCAAAACAACCACAACTAATTCCACTCAATCAAAGAACAGATCGTATGAGTTTCTGATTGGCTGGAATGAAAGCCTGCAGCCACACTGGCCCATTTCTGACCTGGTTTGACACACCTACAATGTCTTCTGAGATATGAGGGAAAATTGAAAAATACAAATTTTATTATTTATTATTTACAAATTTATTATTATTGTTATTGTTTTAAATGTATGTTTAAGTTGTATTTAAAATGTCCAAATGTCCTGTTTTAAAAGTACCTTAAAGAAATAATTTGAAGATAAATATGAGAAACAAACAAAAGTTGAACTTGCACGTTTTCTTAAGCAAAGGTTATGTTATCTTTCAAAGCCACAAGGTGCTTAGACGTCTCAGTACTACCATCTCCTGATCATAACTTGAGAAAACAAATAGAAACTGTGATTTCAACAGAACAACCTCAGGAGCCTGGGAAAATAGCTAGTTCTGTTTGCTAGTTCTTCTCTCATTTCTGCTTTCCAATTTGTCCTCTTTATTCTATTCCATGCATCTCACCTCAGGAACAAGTGGAATACATCTTTCTGGTCATCTTCACTGTTGAGACCTTCACAAAGATCTTGGCCTATGGTCTGGTCATGCACCCCAGCGCTTACATCCGCAGTGGCTGGAACTTGCTGGATTTTGTTATCGTCATTGTGGGGTTTGTGTGATGCTCTGGACACACACCATTACATCATACTGTATTATTCTTAACCCTGTCTGGGAGTAATCAGGAAATAGCAATTTAAATACTCCATAACTACTCATTTTAATCGTATTAAACAATTATCGGTTTCATTTTCTGAACTCTGGCTTTTGACATTTTTCAACTATGTTCCTATTTTGTCATTAATAAATGACCCATAAAGGTGAGTTTTGTTTGGTGTTAGAGATGAGCAAAATACACAGTACAAAATACACCAGTCATACCTCAGTGCTGCATTAATAACATCTACAAGGATAACGTTTCATGCTGTCTTTGCCCTCTGTAGTGTGCAAGTGTATGTGATGGGTTTTGTTCTCGGTAAAGGCACAATGTTAAAGGAGTGTTTTTTCAGTGTATGTGTGTGTTTGTGTTTGCAGGCTCTTCAGTGTGGTAGCAGAGATGGGGG
Source organism: Acestrorhynchus altus (assembly GCA_034509495.1). Classification (NCBI taxonomy): domain Eukaryota; kingdom Metazoa; phylum Chordata; class Actinopteri; order Characiformes; family Acestrorhynchidae; genus Acestrorhynchus; species Acestrorhynchus altus. The sequence continues at coordinate 9,047,233 of CM067515.1, forward strand.
AGGAGCATGGTGATGCTCATCATGCAGCAGGTAAACCTGGAGGACTGGATGTTAAAGCCCTCCGAGCCTTCAGAGTTCTGCGCCCACTCCGACTGGTCTCTGGTGTGCCCAGTAAGTGGAATCATGGATTAATAATGATATGAGAAATGCAGAATGTATTATAATAAGTACAAATATTTCTTCTTCTGCCAAACGTAATGACATGATCACATTGACAGTTAAATGTGTGTGTGTGTGTGTGTGTGTGTGTGTGTGTGTGTGTGTGTGTGTGTGTGTGTGTGTGTAGGTCTGCAGATTGTATTGAACTCCATTATGAAGGCTATGGTTCCTCTGCTGCACATTGGTCTTCTTGTCATGTTTGTGATCATCATTTATGCCATCATTGGTCTGGAGTTGTTCATCGGTAGGATGCACAAGACCTGCTTTTTCGTAGGCACAGGTGATATTCATTGACACACACACACACACACACACGCACACACACACACACAAACACACACACACTCTCTCACAAATAAATACTGTTCTTCTACATAATATTAATTATTAATTCATTTAATGCATGGTTTTCTCATCATCAAAACTTTTTTTCTTGTGATAAATTCAAGTGATAAACTGATGAGATCATGAGATCTTGGTAAACCAATATCTGAATAACCTGTGGCCTTTTCTGAACTTCTGTAAGCACAAGTGTGAGAAATAATTCATATGAAATTATGAATCAAATGAAGATGTTCTTGTATTGACATTATCATATTGATTATTGCCATTTTAAATTGAATCTGTATACACTGAAGTGTCTGTATCAGTGTTTTTTGATCAACAGTTGGAAGCCATTACTATACATTGTTTTCAGTGCCTTTTTGCAGGATTTATTGTTCTCTCATATGTGTCATATAGAACTGTATGTGGATGATGACCCAACACCGTGTGCGTTTGCGGGAAATGGCCGCTTTTGTGTGGGAAACAACACTCAGTGCAGAGGAGGCTGGGAAGGTCCCAATGGTGGCATCACCAACTTTGACAACATCTTCTTCGCCATGCTCACTGTCTTCCAGTGCATCACTATGGAGGGGTGGACCGATGTGTTGTACTGGGTAAGAAACCTCCATTTACTCTCTCTCTCTCTCTCTCTCTCTCTCTCTCTCTCTCTCTTGCTCTCTCTCTCTCTCTCTCTCTGACAGTGAGAGTATTGTATTGCTGTAGGTCAATGGCATCACACTGGCTGATATTTATTTTAATCCTCTGTCTTTCTTTATGTCTCCCCCGCCAGATGAATGATGCTATTGGTTTTGAGCTTCCCTGGGTTTACTTTGTGTCTCTGGTCATCTTCGGCTCCTTCTTTGTCCTGAACCTTGTACTGGGTGTGTTGAGCGGGTGAGAACCTTCACTGCACTTGTCTGTTTAGAGCAGAAGGCCAACGTGATATCTCCAGTTGTACCGAGAACACTACACAACATGATATATAAAGTAGGTGAATGCATTATTTAGAGGGGATGTCCACAAACATTTGGACATAGACTGACTTTGTTGTTTTCTGTTTTACATGTCCCTTTACAGCCCTCTTATTTGGCCTCAGAATGAAATTGCCTCACATTGATTTGCCTTTTGAAATGAAGGCTTGTAAAAAAAAAAAATCACAGTCACTGCAAAGACTTATATAGCTGACTTTAACATTGTTTTCAGCACGGTGTCTAGAAGTGTATAATTGTATTATTGCTGTATTGTGTTATAATTGTTATATTGTTGTAATAATTTAGAGTTTTTAAATAATTTAGAATAATTTAAAAACTGTTAGTTTTTAGCCTTTAACAACGGCGTTACCCTGAAGAGTGCTTTTTCCAGTGGGCTGCTTTACACAGCTTTTGGTCCTGGCTTGCAGAATTACAACTACTACTCTTACTACTTGTGATAATTAGCAGAGCTTAGGTAGGTGGCAATGTGCATCCTCGGAAAAGATCATCTCAGAATACTAGCTACAGGTATCCAAAACAGCATATTTTCTCCTATAGTGGCATCTTGAAAGACTTTCAGTAGCGTGTGGGTGTGAATATAATGAGTCATGACTGTTACATAACAGTTTTGGGGTTTTGGCACTGGTCTGTTTTACAGCTCTCTTTTGATTATGCTGGAATTACTTTTTCTGTGAAGAGAAAACAGTGTCTGAGGTTATTATTCAACCATGACAGGATATATATATATATATATATGTGTGTGTGTGTGTGTGTGTATGTGTGTGTGTGTGTGTGTGTGTGTGTGTGTGTGTGTGTGTGTGTGCCCTCAGTGAGTTCTCTAAGGAAAGAGAGAAGGCTGTGTGTCGTGGAGAGCTGCAGAAAGCTCAGGAAAAGCAGCAGATGGAGCAGGACATGGTGGGCTACATGGACTGGCTCATTGAGGCTGAGGATATGGATGAAGACGGCAATAAACGTGAGGAAGTTTGCTAGTTTGGCTAAAAATAGAGTGTACATACTCTTTTCCCCTTACTCCAAATATATTTGTTCTCCCAAGACACGAGGCTAATGTTGCTCATAAGTAATAGAAGCATATGGATGCCAGTTGGCATTGTGCAAACTGCCTCCGGTCTGAATTTTGTCAATCTGTTTTGGTCTCAATGCTGTGTGTGTGTTTTTATTTTTTAAGGCGCTGTGGTGGCAAAGAAAAAGATGATGAAGAAATACGGCTGGTATAAACACAGTGAAGATGGAGGTATTATAAAAGCTCTTCATTTGCTGCTTTAATAATATGGAAAGTTGCGTTCGTGACTCTACAGTATGTAGCACATCTGCGAAGGTTTGGTGTCATACCATAAAAATATTATATTGAGATATTTAAAGACATTTTCATAATATACTGTATTTATTTTATTTTAACAAGCATACAAAGTAATGAGTAGTGTCAGTTTTAGAAAACTGCTGTCTTAATACTGTTTTGTACTTAATACAATGATTTTAATTCAGATTTGCTGAATAATTAAATCTGCCCTTTGTAATGAAACGTACAGTTCACTGATGTTCACAATGCTGCAACAAGAGCACTAAAGGCCGTTACACGCCGTCATGACATGAATAAACAAGACACATGAAAATGCAGCATATTTGTTTATGATTGATTTTTTTTTCATCCAATTATTCACAAGGCTTTTAAAGAAAGTGAGAGCATATATTACACCATCATTATCGTGGCTGCATGTCATCTTTAGAATTGGTTTATAAGATTATTTATGGCTTTTAAAGCTTTTCATGAGTTAGCCTCTTCATGCATTATTGTTTTTTTTTTATTACTCTATGTTGTGAAGCACTTTCAGCTGCATTGTGTACAAAATATTCCATAAATAAAATGATTATTCTTTAAGCACACAGTATGCTCAAAAAGCATACTGTACATCATGATACAGAAATATATTCACAGGTATTGGGTTTACTGGGTAAAATAGTCATATTGCCCACAACTAGATGCAGCAGTTCTTTATCACCCATAATAATCGTACCATCCCCTCAAAATGAAAAATACTGAACCAGCTATTTTGAGTGAGCAAAACTGGTAGTAAATTGCTGATGTCATGCACAAGCCTAATATCTCCATTTTGTAAAAAATGAATACAAAATATTGATTGATTTGACTCTGGAAAGCTCATTTTTTGGAATTAATATGGCAAGAATTGGTGGTAAATTTAAGTATCTGCTATTGAACAATTTTACTGTATTTTATCTACAAAAATAATTATCCATGTAATCCATTCATATGTAATCATAATCCATTATTGTGCTGAACTATTTACTCAATTTACCAACAATGATAGTTAATACTAACTTGATGATTTTACATAATATTTCATACAGATTTATTACTAGTCTCTGCATTTTGTAGATGTTTAAGTATTTGCATTGTCGGATATAAAAAATAGAAAGATTAGCCAACAGTTCTCTAGCCCTGCTTGTTATCACATGTAAGTGTACTATCTTAAAGACCATTTTCATTATTCACATTTGACACTCAAATAACCCACAAACCTATTTAGTCCCACTGTATGTAGACCACCTTTGATGTTGTCTTTTAGTAAATTTGTCCCTGCTGAAGAAAATCTAAATGATACAATCTTTCCACAGAATCGGATTCTGACTCTGAGTTTGAAGCTTTTCTGGATGATGACAATGGCTGCTGTGCCTCTATACAGTAATGTCACATAATTATCTGTAGCATCATTTAAATATGATGGGTGATTTCAGAGTTTTGAACAGTATTGTGTGTGTGAGTTGCTGCTGTACTGTAATAGAACTGAATACTGGCTGAATTGTGTTTTGTTCTTTCAGGGCAAAGTTGTTGGCTATAAGTTTCTGGTAAGTCACAGTCATCCTTAGGGGTGTAAGAAAACAGCAATATATCAAGGTGTTGGGATATTGTATCAATTTTCACAAACAGAATTGATCTTTAAACTACAACCACTAGATAACAATGTGGTACTTCAGATCCCACTGATCTAATTTGATAAAAAAAAGTGAACTTTTCTGTTTCTGAGATTTTATGTATATGATGTTTAGACTATTTTCCTAAAATTATCTAAAAAATAGCACTGTATCACCAATATTCTGCAGTAAACTGAATCTTAACCCCTGTATTGTCTTACGCATTGTATCTCCAGGCCCTATTCACTTTATTTGTTAATTGACATCATCTCCAGAACTCCCTGCTTAAGTTTTCATTGACTGGTCTTCCCTCTTGTCTGTCAGCGAGCAGCTGTACCATCTGAACCTGGTCATGAGGAAGAACTGTCGGGTGGCGGTTAAGTCCAGCAACTTCTACTGGCTGGTGCTGCTGCTGGTGTTCCTCAACACGGCTGCAAGCGCCTCTGAACATTATGATCAGCCACAGTGGCTCACTGACATCCAGGGTCAGTGTGTTTCCTTTCACATAAACTGCATTTACATCTTCTAGATTGATTTTTCACCACCTGCTTCTTTTTTCTTTCAGAGCGAGCTAACAAAATCCTGCTGGCTTTGTTCACCATGGAAATGCTCATGAAAATGTACAGCTTCGGCTTCCAGGTCTACTTCATAGCTCTGTTTAATCGCTTTGACTGCTTTGTGGTCTGTGGTGGGATTCTTGAGACTGTGCTGGTGGAGATGGACGTGATCCCACCCATTGGAATCTCTGTGCTGCGCTGTGTCCGCCTGCTCCGAATCTTCAAAGTCACTCGGTGAGTCCATTCTCTATCTATCTATCTATCTATCTATCTATCTATCTATCTATCTATCTATCTATCTATCTATATGTGTATATCTGTCTATCTATCTATCTCTCTTTATATATCCCCTTCTTCTCACTCTCTCTTTCTCTCAGTCACTGGGCAGCTCTCTCAGATCTGGTCACTTCTCTGTTGAACTCAATGAAGGCCATCTGCTCTCTGCTATTGCTGCTCTTCCTCTTCCTCATTATCTTTGCTCTGCTGGGCATGCAGCTGTTCGGAGGCAAGTTCAACTTCGATGAGACCCAGATGAAGAGAAGCACCTTCGACACCTTTCCCTCCGCCTTGCTCACCTGCTTCCAGGTAACTGCTTCTGTCGCCATGCAACCACCAGTATTACTGTTAATGCACTGAGAGAATGTCTGTGCTTCTTGCCATGACTTGTGGCTAGGAAATCCAAATGTACATGCTTTTGTTATTGCCTGCCTTTACGGGTAAATATGATGAAAGCACAGTGCTTGAATAAATGCACGAGTGGCAAAGTCTGAGCCGATCTGTGGCTGTAGATTCTCACAGGAGAAGACTGGAACTCAGTGATGTATGATGGCATCATGGCATATGGCGGACCTGTTTTCCCCAACATGATCGTCTGCATCTACTTCGTCATTCTTTTCGTCTGTGGCAACTGTATCCTTTCAAACATTTTCTGTTCAATGAAGCAACAATGTGATCATTTTTTCATTTTCAACTTTACTTGCTATACTTGTTGCTTTTGCCTGAGGAGATTTTCTTGTGACTGAACAGTTGCCAGTTTGATTCCCTGAACCGGCAGGACATGACTGAAGTACCCCTGCTCATAGCACTTAGCTGCCCAGCTGCACACCTGGTGTTATGGATAGGGTTGCCGAACATGCTCACTGCCCCTAGTGTGCGAATTCACTAGTGTGTATATATGTTTTTCCCTGCATGGATGGATAAAATACAGAAGACAAATTCCCTTGTTTAGAAGCACAGTGGGTATATATGCACAGTGATTAATGACAGGAATGGTGGAGGTCAAGTTGTGGTCTGGAAGTCAGAAATCATTCAGACATTTTTATCCATTTAATAGAAACACAAATCCCAACCTTTGTCTGATGACAAAGACCTTCTGGAAGATTGCGTCCGTCATGGTGGTGCATTCTTTTACTGTGCAGCAACACTTTTACACACTTGACTTTTTTAGAAGAGGCATCAGATGAAAACCTGCTGAAAGAAACTTCTACTGTATGAGAGAAGATGTGTTCCTTTCAAAATGTAGGACTTTGAACCATAAATATCAAACATACATGATATGCTACCAGACCAGGAGTAAGCAGTCCTGATCCTGAAGCAGTTTAGTGCTCCTCCTTCTCAAGCACCCCTGATTCAACTCACCTGTTAATTGCCAGGCTTAGTAGTTCTGTACGAACTTGACTGTCATGCCCTTGACTGTTGCCCAGACATCCTGCTGAACGTCTTCTTGGCTATCGCTGTAGATAATTTGGCTGGAAGTGGCAGCAAAAAGAAAAAAGAGTGAGTGCCTTACCCCAAATATCTGTAATAAAAATGATCTGAATTCGCAAAACTAGCATAATTTCTTTTAGCACTGCGATAAAAGTAAATGTTGGGCTGTCTCCATTGTTATTAGCCTTTAATCTGTGTTATTTGACGATTATGATTTTAAATAATATTAAATTTAATATTTTTTAATTCTGTAAGTTCGTAATAATTGTACACTGCTGGCAGTTGTGTGACATTAAGACAATGTTACAATGAATACATTTGAACTGTTTTAAAGAGAGACAAAACCAGAAGAGGAAGAGTGGGAGGATGAAGAAGACCGGGAGGATGATGAAGCTGGAGTAAGACCTTTTATCCTTCTGTTAGGTCTCTCTGTTTTATCCTCAGGTTCCTCCCAACCTCTTATGTAGAACCATTTGGGAATCAACTATGTGTATACAGATCCCAATTGGGTGTATAGTGCACTGTTTAAATATAGTTTCATCTAAGCCTCTGTGCCTGTTTCACTGCGATCAGCTATAGATGATTCTCGTTTCTCTTATTGTCATCTCTTTTTCTTCTGTCCAGAATGATGCAGATGACTGGGAGGAAAATGAGGAGCTGAGAGCGATTGAGGGGCTTGAGGGTAAATCGTTGCTGTAGTTTGTAAAGGACTGGAGATGTAGATGTAGATTGTAGTCGATAAGAGGAACAGAAAAGCTGGGGTAGACCACAATTCATAGCAGTGCATCAGAATTTAACCCATATATGGCAAGTGAACACACACTGACACCAGTGATTAGGGGCTGTGAACACACACATATAGAGGTGGGTCGCCACCTCAGTGCACAGACACGAACTGGGAGTTGTGTAGCTTCTTTACATCAGCTCTAAATATTGAGGGATTCCCCTAATTGGGGATCAAACCAGTGAACACCAGGTCACATGCCTGCTTCTTTAACCTTTAGTACCTTATAAAAGTGGTCCAAGGAAAGATAACCAGTGAACCAGCTACTGGGTTATGAGTGCCCAAAGCTCACTGATGCTCATGGAAGCCCCACCTCACAACTTACAAGGGTTTGCTGTAACATCTTGGTGCCAGATACCACAGGACAGCTTTGGAGATCTTGTAGAATCCATACCCCATTAAAACAGGCTAGGGCTGACCAAGAAAAAGTACTTCAGAAGGTGGATGAATGAAGATGCTTCTTGAGATTAAATAACGTATGTGTCATATGTTTGCTTTGCACCCTTCAGGTAGTGTTCCAATGAAAGTGGAAAGTTTTCAACCCAAAGAGAAAATCATTCCAATTCCTGACGGCAGCTCCTTCTTTATCCTTGGCAAGAAAAACTGGTACGTTATTGGACTTCCATGTATTCGATACTATAGTAATTGCAATAAATGGAACACAAATCTCATCACAATAAAAATATCTTGTGTGTCCAGCCTCCGGGTGGCATGCCACAACCTGATTTACCATCCTTACTTCACCAACTTCATCCTCATCTTCATCATCCTCAGTAGTTTCTCTCTGGCTGCAGAGGATCCCATCAAAACTCATTCTGTCCGGAACATTGTAAGTCTGTGAGGGCGTATACAAGACCAGACAAAGTGAGGTCTGAATTTCTGTTTAGAGTTCTGTTACAGGGGATGGACGACGTCCAAGCTGAAAGGTGTTCAGATTAAGCGTTTAGATCTCATTGTGTTGTACAGTGTCGTAAAGTACACAAGCAAGTCTATTTACATAACTTTCTATCTGTGTCTAGATGCTGGGATATGCTGATTATGTCTTCACCACGGTATTCACCATCGAGATTGTACTGAAGGTAAACTGTCTGACTAAACAGCTCGGTGTCTTTATTATTGTGTGAAACTTTAGTTCTACAGTGTTGTATATTGTGCATGTCATACAGCTCAGACTGTGAACATGACTCTCAGTGTCTTCATGTAAATTACAGATGTAATACTGATGTATTTACAATAGTGTTTTGTGGGTTTTTTTTGTGTGACTGTAGATGACAGTATATGGAGCTTTCCTTCATCCTGGCTCTTTCTGCAGAAATGCCTTCAATCTATTGGATCTATTGGTTGTCAGTGTATCTCTGACGTCTTTCTTTCTGCAGTGAGTGTTGCATATTCATTTATTCTGCCCTTTCAACACCAGCAAAACATTCAGCATCAGAATATTATCACTGTCAAAAACCTGGGATCTCCAAATAGGCAGCTTTATTTGTCAAGCAAAAATCTTGATTTTGCTATTTTTCACTTTTTGACGCATATAATCTGGTAGTTGTTCTTTACATTATGTCAAAAGTTGACAATGAATGGACGAATAAAATATGTCAGATTTACCTGGAAAAAAATATAAAATATAGGTACTTAATAAGAGTAAAGGAACATAATAAAATAATAATAATAATAATAACAACAACAACAACAACAATAATAATAATAATAATAATAATTATTATTATTATTATTGCTATTGTTATTATTATTATTATTTAATAAATAATGATTATTTATTTATTGCTTATTTATCCATCCATCCATCCATCCATCCATCCATCCATCCATCCATCCATCCATCCATCCATCCATCCATCCATCCATAACTTTAGCTTTACCATCAGTCCACTCTTGTTTTCTTCACTGAGGTGTTTCTTTGTTGTTGTCTTGTAGTTCGAGTGCTATCTCTGTGGTGAAGATTTTGAGAGTGCTTCGAGTGCTCAGGCCACTGAGAGCCATCAACCGAGCAAAAGGACTAAAGGTAAAATTACTGACCACTGATTCAACTTTTTTAACCTGTACACAGTTGCTCTCCTATCTCAAATGTAGCCCAATAGCCCAGGGCATGTTTGGTGTCTTTAGTTTTGCACTGGAGCTACAAGGCATATGTGACTAACAATTTATAATATAATAAGCTTGAGGGAAGTCACTCATCACACATTTGCTGGGTAATCTTGAATAGATTTGTAATTTCTGAGACTAAAATGGACAAACATTTGGCAGTACTTAGCAATCTTGAAGCCTGTTTGTTTGTCTATGCTCTTGTAGAATTTATTATTAGTGACCTTAGCCTCGTAATACGAGTATAAAACTAAAACTAAAAACTAAAATGCCAAACATGTCTTTGCTGATTGACTACATTTCATTTTGGATAGAAAAACTCGGAATTGTGAATTGAAGTGAATTTAATAATTTGCTGAACTGTTGCTTTGGCATCTGAAGTCTTCAGCCTCTGTGCTCCTCAGTTTGAGTTCTGAGTTCATGTTTCTGCTCTCAGAGTGTGATCCAGTGTGTGTTCGTGGCTATTCGCACCATCGGCAACATCCTCATCGTCACCACTCTTCTGCAGTTCATGTTTGCCTGTATTGGAGTTCAGCTGTTTAAGGTAATATTTATATTATTTATATTATTATTTTATTCTGGGCAGGGCACTTTCTGCAGGTGGCCCCCAGGCCTTCGCAGTTTATCACTGCATTGTCTGCGTTGAATTATGTGTGCTTAAGTGCTTGGATGGTTTTTTTTTACCTACCGAAACTATGCTCCTCCTGGAACATAGTCTGGGTGTGTTTTTTTTCTTCCTTCCTTACCTCATGTTTTTCTAATTCATTATTTCCGGTTAAGTGAACGCTGTGCGTGTATGGCTGCCACTGCTCTCCAATGTTTGTTGTTTATTTGTTTTGTTTGTTGTTTATTTGTTTTGTATTTTGTAAAGCATCCTTGAGTGTCCAGAAAGGCGCTTAATAAATAAAATGCATTATTATTATTATTATTATTATTATTATTATTATTATTATTATTATTATTATTATTATTATTATTATTATAAATATTATTATATATTACAATAGCATTACATTGTTACTTGCAGCAGACATGAGCAGGTCTGATGTTGCTGTTTTCTGTTGCAGGGCCGTTTCTACCGGTGTACAGATGAGGCAAAACACACACCGGAAGAGTGCAAGTATGTATGTGTCCGTACTAGTCATTTCATCTATCAATCAATTGAAATTAAGTGCTGTACATGAAATGGTTTGATCTAATTTCGATTCTATTCTGTTTTCTGTTCTTTATATATATATATATATATATATATATATATATATATATATATATATATATATATATATATAGTTTTTTGTTTTTTGTTTTTTTTACCACACATACAGTACTGTTTATTAGTCATACTATGTATGTTATTCTGTTATTCAAATTACAAATATGCAATTGCATAATTCATTTATAATAATTTAGCAATTATTTTTATTTGTAGATTCTGATTCAAATGGTTCTTTGAGAGATGGTAATAAGTTTTTTATTACTGATGTTTAAAGAATATTTTAAGCTTTTAAAATGCTCCTCACTCTAAATGTGAGTACTTTATGGAACAGTGGAATGGCTCAAAGAACCATTTGAAGCATGATTATACACCAAGTATCCAAATGTTTGTGGACATCCCTTCAAATGATTACATTCAGCTACATTAGGTTGCACCCATTTCAGACATAGATGTGCAAATGCACACAGCTTGTCAAGTCCCTGTAGGGAAGTGGAACTGTGTTCTCTGGAAAGATGGTGCTCCGTTCAGTGGAGAGTTGGGGATGAGAGGAGGTGGCGATCATCCGACATCCTGATCATACTATCACTCATCAGTGAATGCAGTCAACCCTACATTGATGGAGCTTCTTATATGGATTCCATCTTCTACAGTGTAGCTGAGAGTAATCGGAATAAACAAAATGAGGGATCAAATAAGAGAATGAATGCAAGAATATAAAATTAAGAATCGAGATCATTAGAAATGAAACATTTGTTTGTATTTGTTTAATGTGATACATTAAGGCTGCTCACTCAGAACTGTGTTTGTGTGTTGTGCAGGGGCACGTTTGTGGTGTATAAGGACGGGGACATGAATCACCCAATGGTGAAGGAGAGGTTTTGGGTGAACAGTGACTTTAACTTTGATAATGTGCTGATGGGCATGCTGGCACTCTTCACCGTCTCCACGTTTGAAGGCTGGCCTCAGTGAGTTCATAAGCAACCTATTAATACGGAATACAGAAATGTATCATTGTGAAGTTCAACTGCATCGATCCTCAATTGTTGAAATATTCAGCACAGTTCAGAGACTAATAAACAGTTCATAAGACTACATACGGTGCTGTGTTAAAGTACCACCCCCCCTCCACCCACAACTACAACTTTGAACATTTTATTTTTATTGTAAAGCAAACAATAGGACAAAATACCAGACAATATTGTGCATAACTATTCACCCCCTAAAGTCTTTAGGGTAGAGCCTAAAGTACTTTGTAGAGCCTCTTTTGTGGCAATTACAGCTTTTGTGGCAAGCACAGATGTGCCAAGGTTGTAGCATCATTCTCAAAAAGACTTTAGGCTGTAATTGCTGCCAAACATGCTTCAAAAAGCATTTGTGTTTGATTTATTTAGTTTTAATAAATTTGCAAAGCTTTCAAACACACTTCTCTTACGTTCTCATTGTGGGATATTGCGTGTAGATGTTTGAGGAGAAAAAAATTGTTGAATCCATTTTGAAATAAAGCTGTAACATAAAATGCAAACCCATGCAAAGGCTGATTCGTTAAACAAAACCTGCTCAAATAGGATCGAAATTGACAAAACACTCATCAGTTGATATTTGTAACTGTTTCTGTAGGTCTGAGTCTGCAGAAATGACAGGCTTATGTAGTTCATGCAGCTTTATCAATCATGCACTTCAGAGAAGTATTACCAAAAGTTACATTAAGGTGCCCAAGAATGAGAAAACTGTATTTATCTTGGTATGGTTGGATAATGTGACTTTGGTACATGGAAATCACAAACTGCGAACCTTAAACTCTGGTGTCTCTTAATTGAAAGGAGATCAGAGAGAACCAGAAACACATCTGTAAAACTGGTCAATTCAGGTCAAGTCAAATTGATGCAATCTTTGGATTCACCTAGAACACTGGGAAAGCCTTTTAAGATTAGACACATCTGCTACTTTAGAAGGCTAGAGGGCTTAAAACTATGCTTTTAGGCAAATCAGAGAATGCACAGCTGCAGGTATCCAACCAACTGGCTACAATCTCTTTAGCTGGGTAATGGCACTGACAGCACACGGGGAGAACAGCAACACTTTCCACTGAGACAATGCATTAATTCTAATATTTATGTATCTGTTTCTTAATAAAAGCAAACTGTTCTCACCTGCAGGCTTCTGTATAAAGCTATTGATGCCAATGCTGAGAACAGAGGCCCCATCTACAACTACCGTGTAGAAATCTCCATCTTCTTCATCATCTACATTATTATCATTGCCTTCTTCATGATGAACATCTTCGTGGGCTTCGTCATCATCACGTTCCGCGAACAGGGAGAGGCCGAGTTCAAAAACTGCGAGCTCAACAAAAATCAAGTCAGTATGAATTTAAACCGAGGACTAAAAATGATCTTTAAAATGACACACACATTCTATATATTCTATTAGCATCTGTGCTTGGAGTCTCAATCTACTTTCTCTCTTTGTACTGTATCCAGAGGCAGTGTGTGTATTACGCTCTGAAAGCTCAACCTATAAAGATCTACATACCCAAAAACCCATCACAGTTAAAGTTCTGGAAGATCATCAACTCCTCTCAGTTTGAGTACATCATGTTTGTTCTCATTCTGCTCAACACACTTACGCTGGCTGTTCAGGTGTGTGGCGTACACATGCACACACATGCATGCACACGTGCTCCTTTACTCACATGCACAGTATATAGTACAGTTTAAAAGTTTAGATACAGTGGATTGAACGGATGTATGTAAAAGACTTAATAACACTTTAATTGACATAAAATAAAACCACATAATGCGTGTGATAATGTATTATTTACAAAGCAATCCATGAAAGTGGTGGTTAGTGTTTTAGGTCAGTTCTCAGAGGGTTGTTGGCTCGATTGCGAGGTCTACTAAGCTGCCATTGTTGGGCGCTTGAGCATGGCTGACCCTGTGCTCTGAGTTCTGTTTCATAACTGGCATATACACAGAGAAGATTTTGATTGTACTGTAAGTCCATTGTACTGTATTGTACGCTAGTCCATCGCAGGGCACACACACACACATCCACACACTAAGGGCCCCTTTAGAGTCGCCAATTCACCTACCGTGCATGTCTTTGGACTGTGGGGGAAACCGGAATACCCGGAGGAAACCCATGCGAACATGGGGAGAACATGCAAACTCCACACAGAAACTTCCCAGGTCGCCCCACCCGGGCACTTCACATCATCTTGTAAAAATTGAGATAAGCTGTTCCTAAATAAGTATGATGTTTTTACATGTTATGATGTCCCAATGTGCCTTTATGTCTAAAATGAGGAAATGAGTAGGCATAAGCATTTCAACTGGTAGTAAACAGGTGTGTGAGCAGTATTACCTTGATCTTGCAGTGTGTGGAGGTGTAAACATAATTGCGGGTCCATATATAATACTTTCACCTGTTTACACTGATCTCAGTCTGTTTCTTTCTGATATTACTTCAGGATATCTTCTAAATATCTTTGCCCCAACAGCACTATGAGCAGTCCAAGCTTTTTAACTTTGTCATGGACATCCTCAACATGATCTTTACCACACTCTTCACCATTGAGATGGTCATCAAGCTGCTCGCTTTGAGGCCATATGTAAGTCACACTTCACTTGGTGTTTCATTATGGTTTTAAAAGCCTGTTTGATGGCCCAGTTGGTAGATATGAACAATATAGTTAATGTGTATTAGCTTGGGGACAACGTAACATAACTGGGGAATTGAACCCCAGTCGCCTACATGAGGGGGTGGTGTTATCTTTGGTGGTGTTATCTGTTGCGTCACACTTTTCTGTCTTGAAATATATATATATATATATATATATCAAATCTAGGCACCACTGTTGAAAAGTGAATTGGTCTAACCCTAGCAGGCAGTGATGATTATCCACCCTTTCTTATTTACTTTATGTCTTTTGTGCAGCACTATTTCATAGATGCCTGGAATTCCTTTGACGCTTTGATAGTGGTGGGAAGTTTGGTGGACATCATGATTGCAGAGTTTAGTGTGAGTATTTCATTTTCATATTTTGCACATTCAGCATATATTTTGTGTAGTCTTCCCCCGTCTCATGTATTTTCTTTGTCTTCCATGTTGTCCGAACTTTCTGCCCCACTTTCAGGGTGGAGGAGGTCACGGAGAGGTAAGTGCCAGATGAGAATTTTACATGTCATGTCAAAACAGTGTGAACTTTGAATAATGACGTTAAACAATATTAAGCTGTCATTTTATAAATGTAAACTAAAACAAATATACCAATCGGGAATGGTTAGTACTTTCGGGACTTGGATTTGGTATGGATTCCTTGGACAGGATCAGGACATCTCTATATATCTATTTATGTGTTTACTCCATGTTTGTCTCATTATGCCGTTTCTCTTTTTCAGGGAAAAGGTGATGGAGAGAGTTCCAAAGTATCCATTACATTCTTCCGTCTCTTCCGAGTCATGCGTTTGGTCAAGCTGCTCAGTAAAGGGGAGGGCATTCGCACTCTTCTCTGGACCTTTGTTAAATCCTTACAGGTAAATTGGACAGATGCCTGCAACTTCAATGTTCTGTGAAAGTCCACCTCATTACAGCTGTACATTTGTTTATGTCAGCCGTGGAATATGAATTACGCTTGGTTTGCCTCATTGTTTTGATTTATATCATAGTAGTATTTTATTTCAGTGTTTATGATTTACATTTGCTCTGCCTCACAGGCCTTACCATACGTCGGCCTTCTTATCGCAATGATCTTCTTCATTTACGGCGTAATTGGGATGCAGGTCGGTTCATCTTTGTCATCTCCTCTTTGTCTTTTTCTCATTCCCTTTCTTTGTCATCTGTGTTTAACACTTGTTCCCTCTGTCTGGATGACAGACATTTGGGAAGATTGCCATTGATGACAACACAGAGCTTAATCGGAACAACAACTTCCAGACCTTCTTTATGGCAGTGCTGCTGCTGTTCAGGTGAAAAATAGCCACGTTGTTGAAAATGGGATCTAGCTTTGTTTAGCTTTTGAAATTTGGTACATAAAGTTCTAATCATGCATTTAAACATGTTGACACATTTAATGAAAGCCACTGGGCTATTAAAACTGAGATATGACATATATAATAATGTTACATACATTAAAAATACTCAAAATTTTCACTGAACAAGATGCATCTGGCTTTGTCAAGAATACACATTTCCATCATGCATGTATTCTATCAACATATGTTCTATCAGTGTTATTGAAGAAAAATATACGTGTATGTATTGCTCTTGTGAGGTCACCTCCAAAACAGGTATAAATGACATTCTATGGTTGGTGTATAACGAAAAGCGGTTAATAATGACTGTGTACTGGACTGACTGACTGACACATTGACTCTCTTTCTTTGCTTAAGATGTGCCACAGGAGAGCAGTGGCAGGAGATCATGCTGGCAGCCCTGCCAGGGCGACGTTGTGACCCAGAATCAGATTTTGAGCCGGGAGAGGAGTTCAGTTGTGGCAGTAACTTGGCCTACCTGTACTTCATCAGCTTCTTTGCTCTCTGCGCCTTTCTGGTAAGAGAAATATAAATATATAGAGTCAAAACTAAATATATAGAAGTGAAGTCATGTACTTAAAACGTTAGGACACCCTATGCTCTAACAGGTGTTTCCTACTTTGGCTGAAATAATGTCAATTTAGATGTTTCTTTTAAGTAGTCTCTGATATCAACTGGAAGACAGATATTGCCACTCCTCCATGCAGAATTCTTTCAGCCCCCTCTGATACAATAAAGATTTCATGAAGGTTTCTATGAGGGAGAGCTCTCCAGGCGCTGCTGCAGCAAAGCTGTTCACAGTCCATAATTGGTTTGAGGCTCTTGTGCTGAAATGCTATTTGGTTTGTGCCAAACATGTCTTCTGATACTGTCCCCAAATAATTAAACTTTGGTTGTATCTGTCCAAAGCACGTTGTCCCAGAAGTCCTGGTCATTGTCTAGGTGTTCTCTGGCAAATTTCAGTTGTGGCCTATTTGGTAGATGCATGGACTTTTCAGGATTGTTGGTGATTACTTTATGCATATTATGGTCTGCTCTTGGGCTGAACTTGCTAGAACGGCTCGACTTGGTGGTGCGGTTTTAAATGTTCTCCACTTGTAAATTGTTTTCTGGACAGTGGAACATCAGATTTCTAACTGTTTAGAGAAATTTGTAATTCCTTCCCAAGATGCTCAAAAGCATCTAGTGTCTTTCTGAAGGCCTCAGAGACCCTAACTCAAAATGTCCTGTCTAATGCTGCCCTAATCATCTGCAGCTGATTTGTTGGACCTGGTTCTGATTTTAGGCATTTTAAGTATTAATAAATGGGAGGGTGTCCTAATCTTTCCTCACAAGAAAAATAATTCCAATATATTCATTGTAGCCTGTTTACGGTGACTTATGTGTTTCTTTATCTTCTCAGATCATTAACTTGTTCATTGCTGTTATCATGGACAACTTTGAGTATCTGACCAGAGATTGGACTGTGCTGGGCACCCACCATCTGGATGAGTTTAAGAGAGTGTGGTCAGACTATGATCCAGAAGCCACGTAAGAGATACAAGTTTGACAGTCTATACAGACATTCCTACAAACGAGCCTTTACAGTTAGGGTCGTCCTGATATTAGTAACTACACAAAACTACACAAAATATCGAAATGTATATACACCAAATGACTGAAATGACGGCTACAACAATATGAGATTATTACAGTATGATAACCATCTTAGATAGTACATATAATGGTTTTATGGTATCAAATGATATTTCACAAATCCTCTTCTTCTTAGGATCATTTATTATAGTTATATTATAGAGATTATTTGAAAAAATAATGAATGTATTGGATTAAAAATCATTCTTCTGGAAAAAAAACAATTTTGAACAATTTTGTATCCAGCTAATGATCATTTTCATTATGGATTAATCCACTGATTATTGTATCAAAACTCTGATGATTGTAAGAAATTGGTGTGATTTTCAGTTCAGTTAATTTTATTCAATACCAGTATTAAGCAAATGTTTGCGGTATAATAAAACTGGTGTAGCACTGTAATCTGATTGTCTAAGCAATGCAAAATCTGGAGATTTATTGAGTCATTTATTGAGTCTAACTGTATACCATTGGCTCCCACTTTGGTGACAAATGTTACTTAAATGTGCAAACCTTCACTTTGTTCATGACTTTCTTACATACAGCGTCTAACAGGTTAATTACTGTACTTGGACATAAGCTTTGCTATGCTGAACAGCAGTATGCAAACTGCATATGTTAGTGTTATAGTTCGTAAAGCCTGTTTTTATGTTTGTTGCAGGGGAAGAATAAAGCACTTAGATGTTGTGACCTTACTGCGTAGAATTCAGCCACCACTGGGCTTTGGCAAACTCTGTCCTCATCGGGTGGCCTGCAGGGTGAGTACTTCCTAAATAACAAGGCTGTGTGAGAAGACTGAATGTATGGGTTGAACAGTGTGTGTACCAAGTCCCAAGCAGCAAGCAGCTGACACACTCACTCTGTCAACAGTACTTAACTCTCAGTGTCCTCTTCCTGCCTCTGCAATCCTATTACAATCTCTCTCTCTCTCTCTTCCTGTCTCTCTCTCTCATTCTCTCCATCCCATAATTCCTGCAGAGGCTGGTTGCTATGAACGTCCCGCTTCATGCTGATGGTACAGTGTCCTTCAATGCCACCTTGTTCGCACTTGTCAGGAATTCACTCAAGATTAAAACTGAAGGTTAGCATGTACAGAGGCATTGTTATATGCATAAACACACACACACACACACACACACACACACACACACACACACACACACACACACACACAGACTTTCACTGCACATAAACATGGTGTAGAGCTTCAAGATCAATAAAAGCACATTAAAAGTAATGTTGCACACCTGGCAAACAAGAATCCAGCACATTAAACATGAAAACGCATCATTAACAGTGAATAACCTTGGTTTTGTTTGACTGATGTAACAACCTAATTGAATTTGTACTTGGTTTGAACACACACTTTCCCTCAGGACCAATTGACCAAGAAAATGAAGAGCTGAGAGCCATTATTAAGAAGATTTGGAAGCGCACCAAGCCTAAGCTCTTAGATGAAGTTATACCGCCCCCTGCAGGTACAAAAAAAAAACATTTTACCTTCTCAGAATAGAATAGAACTTTATTGATCCCTTGGGAGGGTTCCTTTCTCAGTACCTTCACCCCTTCTCATTCTGAAACCCCTTTAAATCTGGGTTTATAGATTTTAGCAATGATATACTTTCATGTATGTGTATCTTGGCATTTTTGTACTTTACCAAACTATGTTTCCCTTCTTTTTACATTTTTTTTTATTTCTCTTTCTTCTAGGAGATGAAGTGACAGCTGGAAAGTTCTATGCCAGCTTCCTCATCCAGGATTACTTTAAGAAGTACCGTAAGAGGAAGGAGAAGGAGAAGAAGAAGAAGGGAAAGGACAAGTCAGCCTCACTCCAGGTGCACAGTGTGTGTTTTAATGTCGTAAAATAAATTAAGCTGCATTTACCAGCATGACTGAAGCCCGCGCCAGTATACTGTATAAAGTGGCACGCAAAAATTTGGGCACCCTGAAGAAAAGTTCTGTCACTGTGAATACAGGCGAGTAGAGGGTGAACTGATCTCCAAAAGCTTTAAAGTTAAAGATACAACCACAGTTTCTTTTTAGCATCTTAAGCAAGACTGATGTATTATTTTGTTTTGCACCGTTTTAGAGTGAAAAAGGAAAGGAGAACCATGTAAAAGTATTGCACTTTCAGATCATTAAATCTCAGACCTTAATTAGTTTCTGGACATTATGGCTTCTTCACAGTTATGTTTAGGAAAGTCCATGTGACAGACTTTTACCACTGATTTAAAGTTGTTGATGCCCACAAAACAGGAGAAATAAGAATAACAGTGCAATAACATGTACAGAGAAGTTGAGGTCTAGAAAACCAAGAAGTCCTTTTGAGAGAAGTGCTAATAGTACTGCTACAAATGCTTAGAGCAAGATATGGTAGTGATAGTAGTGTGATGATGTTCATGGAAGAAAACCATTCATATGTCGTCACCACAAAATTTGATCTCAGAAATAATTTGATCTACTGTAAACTAAATAGGCACGATATGTCTAAAATGTTTGGATGGAAAGACCACCTCTCCTGGTTGACAGTGCTTTGGGCTTGTGTTGCAGCCAGTGGAATCAGAAACATTTTATTGGTCATTGATGATGCCAGGATTTTTCTGTAAAAGCTGGAAATAAAAAGGTCATCTTATTTCAAATATTAAAGAATTATCATTAATTTTAATCAAGTCATCTTTATACTTGCGTATATATTCACATAACACATATTTACATTTTTACTATATATGTATACATATACTATATGTATAGCCTCTGTAATACACTCTGTTTTTAACCACTGCAGGTTCAATTTAGATGTAAAAACGCTGCAGGATTTTCTTACCCTTTATATGCCTATTTATGCTGCTGTTGCAGGCTGGGCTGCGGACCCTGCAGGATCTGGCCCCAGAGATGCGTCTGGCCATGGAAATGGAGGAAGGTCAGGAGGAGGGTTTTGAGGGTGAGATGATGGAGGACGAGGAGTTCTTTAGGGTGAGTTGCATTTTTCACTGCAATGTGAAATGAATAATTGGCCTATTTTGAAAATATGTGATCTCAGATGTTAGATGAAGTATCAAAGAAGTGTCACAAAGCAGCAAACCAGTTGCACAGACTCAAGGTATCAACACTATTTTAACTCCAGATTGACATCCCCCAAATATCCCCCAAATATCCCCCAAATACGTTTGTGCATCCTTCTTATGTTGCGTTGATTAAAATGCATGATAAACCACTTGCCCACACTCTAGCAACTACCTGTCATACCATAGCAACCAACTGGGATGCTATACAAACCACTTAGCAAAAACGATTCCCACCATTGACCACTAGTTAGCTGAGGTTTTTCTCTAGATGGAGGTGGAAGAAGAGGAAGGTGAAACATGATTTTATTAGATTAATTGATTTTGCTCTGCCCACAGGTGCACAGTACAGTAATCTAAAACAGAGATAATAGGAAAACAAGACTTTGGTCTTTTAAAATGATATAATGAGTGGTACTTAATGCTACCAGCAGAAAGTAAAAATGTCCCTTTTGTCCCCAGGTTTCTTGGCAGACAGTGTGTGATACTGAATATGACTATAGTGGTACTATTAAAATATTTATATATAATGCCATCACCTTTACCTCACCATCCCTTTTTGTCTGTCTGCCACAGAGTGACAGTGTGTTCAGCGATGCGGCATCAATGTCCACCCCAGGTGGCACACCTCTGCCTATGCACCCTAACGAAGTGATGGTCAACATGGAGCCGATGCCCAGATTCCCCAATGGAACCCTAATGCTGGAGGAGGCTCTGGATGACTCACGGCCTGTCTCTGCTCTCTCAGATATCGAGGTGGTGATGAAGCAGCCTTTGAGGCGCTCGCCTCTGCCCAGAAGGTGGGCCGCCAGTCACTACAAAATCAACTCAATCTGGGCACTAAATATCGGCTCAAGGCAAGCACAGTAAATATGAGGACAAACAAAGGAGATGAAAACCCTCCAATTAGAGGCTAGCATTCAAATTGAGCTGCTACTAACTAAAACTAGAACCATTTTGCTTTGCAAAATTAATATGTCATCCAAAAATACTACATTTACTAATAAATGAGGAAACTGGTGGGAACCAGTTAGTATTTGCCAGTAAGGTCATACTAGCTGTAGATCCACACTAGTTTTATTGATGTTATTAGTAATGTGAGCATTTTCAGGTGATATATTTCTTTAAAGCTGTGATTTGAACTGAGAGCTGCATTGTTGGGTAGTCAATATTTGGCACAGAGATGTTGTACCTGTTACTCACAACATCTGGCCGAGCACAGCATGATGCATCTTAACAATCTCAGCCTCTCAGGAACACAGCTTTAAGATCTTTTAAAGTAAAAGTAAACCAGCTGGGCAATTTTTGGGCAAATATTGGGCAACAGTGTATTAAAACTGTATAAACGCATTAACTGCTGTATAAAGTAGCGATATCAGCCAGAATCAGAAGATTACTCCAGTACTTGCACAGGATGCTACTAGTTTTACCATTTAGAGACATGAGAGCATGTTGTATGGTGGCAACTTAGGCTGCAGAAACCCTTCAACAGTATCTGTGCATTCAGGATGCACTGTCCTTTTTTTGTGACATTGGATGACATTGAAAATTGATGAATAGAAGCATGCTTATTGCTTATATTAAGATTACATGTAATTATCATGGGATTCATAAATTACTGCACTACTAAGATGCCACCATGTTTTACTGTTTCTATGTTTTTTGAGATATTTCGGAGCAGTGTGAATGACAGATCTATGATTTGCAATGGTGGTGGTAATCCACCATTAAAGAATATACCTTGACATACTTTCAAGGTGTTTTGTTTTGTACCAGTTAGGTCATACGTTTCCCATATCTATACCACTATAAGTCTGTGGTGGAATTTTATCTATTAATTGGAGTCAGACACCTTCGGTTTTGTCAAGTAATAAGTTTATAATATTCTGCAGAAGAGAGCATGCTGGATAGCAGCAGTACTCTGAAGAGGTGAGCCGAGAGAGATGGCTCTTATACACATGAGAGATGGAATTTCACAACATAGACACAACGCAGCTGCGTGGAGTCGCTTGCGCACATACATAGTCCATTCGATGTCAGTACGTTCCCCGTAACTATCAACAAGAGGCCAGCAAGGTGCAGCAGGAAGGTCAGCGCTTCTGCTACTGATGACTTACAGTTGAGCACTGACATCCTGTTCTGCTGGTCTGGTGTCAGCATCTCCAAAGGAGAAGAAACAACTTCATAGTATCACACAATTAAAGAATACAATATAATAAATGCAACTTGTAATTAATCATTAATTGCCATTACAAAGGATAAAGACAGGTGTATTGGTCATTCTTCAAATGGGGCCTTTTCTTAACTTTAGAAATGTTTAATTGAATTGAATTATGTCAAGTCAATGTTTGCTTGCTATAAAGTAAAGACTTAATGATGGCTAAGATGTGTACACTGATAATGTATGCCCTTCTTGAGACTGTCTTGGGTGAAAAACTAACATGTGGCACCCCTTTGTGAATGAGGTTTTACTGAGTCATGATCTGAGTCACATCTTATTGTTTATTTATTTGGGACACACCTTAAGGCTCCATAAATAAAATCCCTCGGCCATGGACTTCTTATCAGTACTCAACAGTTAGTATAAGATGCACTTTAAATAATGTGAGCATATTTATTTATACACAAGCACACACTAGATTTTCCTGTTGATCAGGATGGCTTATAGGTCATGAAAATCAGAAATCCAGAATCTCGTATTATTAATACAGAACCACATTCAATTTATATTTGGATAGATATAGGACATAACATAACATATGATATATATATATATATATATATATATATATATATATATATATATATATATATATGGGCATTAAAAATACATCATTTGTCATTTTAAGACAAATTAACACATTTGTCATTTGGCATTTTTTCTTAAATGTACATTGTGATATTTATAATATATTGATAATTTGTTAACATTTTTTTGGTGCAGACACATTTTAATGATTTTGGGACAAGGGACAATTGACAAAGTTTTGATGTTTAAAACATTTTTAAAAATGAATTTTTCCATCATTTTTTTGGTGGTGCAGTAAATACACTGTTTTTGTAGTTCCCCAAAGTTCCCCTAACTGAAGAATCACCTGAATACATCTGCCTACTCCTTAAAAGGACAATATTCTACATTATTCTTGTATTTTGTTTTCTCTGAGGTACCACAACCATTTCTCACATAGAAATAGTCCAGGCCAATGCTTTAAAATATATATGTAAATTACCATTGCTTTTATTGGCAATCTCGTAAGCTCAGGATTTGGCAAGCTTGCTTTGTGAAATTCTCCCACTAATGTTTGTCATTCAAGCAAGGAACCCTCCCATAAACTGCCCTGATTGGTGATGTGTGATTAAAGTGTTGTTTTCCTGAAACGTTATTAGTGAAATCCTCACGGTTTTGTCTATGTGCTGGAATATTCCTTTAACACAATTTAAGAAGTCCTTAATAGCTCTCCCTACTCATGAATATTCAACCCATCATAGGTTGCTTTTGACATTATGAAATCTGAATGGCTCTGCACGGTCTCCCCTGAATTGTTAAATGCACTTGTGCTCCCAGTTGTATGGTGGATGTCAGGCAAAGAGATTTTGTCACCCTTCTAAGGTGGTCCATTGCATCTGTTGCATGGCCCATGGCATCTACGAACTTCAAACACAGCTATGAAAGATTGCAAGCAGCTTGTATATGTGGTCCTACAATCAAAAACAGAATTTAACCTCTCCATGCTGCTTGTTCTGATGTTGCACCTAATCCCTGTAGTCATCTAAAGTTTCTTTGTGTAACTGTAGTGGATGGAAACCCAGCTCACGTCTCACCACATTCCTCACCTTTCATGTCTGGTTTATATGTATTGAAGTCGGTTCCCAATCTAGGTGTCTCAACCTCATTTCTTGGTGGGCCAAAGTTCTGCAGAGATAAGCGTTTTCCCTCTTCTGACATCCTGAATTCATTAGCTGATTAGCTCTTGGATTAAATCAGGAGCGTTAATGGAGGTAGAAAGCTGAACTGCTGCGCTGCTTTGGCTCACCAGCACTGGAGTTTGAAATATGTGACTTAAACTATAACCTTTAGGCCATCCAGTGCTGATGTTCCACCTACTACGGATGCAGTGGCACAAGGTGGAGCAGTCGCTGGAGAAGGAGGAGTTGTTGGAGGAGGAGGAGCAGCTGTTGTCGCAGAAGCAGCTGTTGGAGGAGGAGATCTCGGAGGAGTTGCTGCAGGAGGAGCAGCGGCAGGAGGAGGAGTTCTGGGAGGAGTTGCTGCAGGAGGAGGAGGGCAGGTGTCAGGAGGAGAAACAGCATCAGTAACAAGTGCAGCAGAACAGACCCACGTCAGTGTGCAAAGGACTGAGAGCAGCACAGTGCCACAAGAGAGGTGAGGAAAGCTGTCAGTCAGCAGGTTCCAGGGGGAGGCAAACACATTTAAACAGTTTAAGCAGCATTATGAGAGAACTGTATTTTTTTGGATACCCTGGGCTCCCTGTGCAGTTTGGGAGTGAAGTACACTTTGACTCCACTGACATAAATACAAATCCCACAATAAACATGCATTTGCTGACAAGCTGAGAGATGCAGAACTGGGAGTTCTGAAGTGAAGGATTGAGGAAAAGTAATACTACAAGACTGTACACAAAAATGACTCTCCTGAGATCTTGTGCAGCTCTGATTAGATTTGGGATGGACTTGACAAGTTTCTGGATGTACTGGCTGACCACTCTTTCATCAAAGAATTGTGGAGTTCAGCCAGATTTTGTAGATTCCATCGTTTTTACTAATTTTCCAAGTAGTCCCATAGATTTTTAGAGGATTCAGATCTGGGGATTTTGTGGGCCAGTCCAGATGTGTGAATGCTCCTGAATGTCTTCATGCCAATCTGATGATGAGCAAAACCTAGTTGTCCAATAGCTCATAGCATTGTAATTCAAATTTATCAATTAATTCAATTTCCACATAATCAAAACACCCCCAGACTGTCTCCTCTGGTTAAACAACACCTAGCATACAGTCATCACTGAAGGCTTCCTCAGGTCTATCATGAACACTACACCTACAAGTAGTATTCCCAGTCATGAACAGTCCAGTTTGGTGCCTCACACACTGAAACTGGGCAACCTTATGAGCAAAAGTGGGCAAAGGACTCTTGCAGGCCACTGTGCTTATATGTTCCAGGTCTGCAACTCTCCTGTGAAGTGTTGTTGGTTGTGAAATTGGTTGTGAAGGTCCTGCATTAAGTTCTCGAAAGAATTCTTGACTGGAAGTGAAAGTATTTTTAAATAGAACAGACAGACAGACAGACAGACAGACATGTAGATAGGCAGACACAGACAGACAGACAGACAGACAGACAGACAGACAGACAGACAGACAGACAGACAGATAGATAGATAGATAAATAGATAGATAGATAGATAGATAGATAGATAGATAGATAGATAGATAGATAGATCATTAAGTTGGTAGAAACGTATGTTAACTTGTAACAATGTGTGTAAACCCTCTCTTCTACAGACAATGGCCCCAAGAACAGATTATATCTTCTCCTGTCCCAAGTATTGCTAATGGCAATGTGAGCCCAGTACAGCCAGCAAATGTCACACCAGCCACCAATGTTTGCCAGGGCAGTGGGCAACCTGCAAATGGATACAGTGGGAATGCCAACCCTGGAAATGCATACAATGGAAACGCTTTCCCTGGAAATGGCCACACCAGGAACGCTTCCCCTGGAAATGGCTGCAGTGAGAATGCTTATTCTGCAAATGGTTATAACGGGAATGCTTACCAAAGCAATAGTTACTCTGGGAATGGTTACTCTAGCAATGGGTACAGTGCCAATGGACACAGCACTAATGGTTACAGCGGCAACGGACAAAATGGTAAAGGCTATCCAGCTCAACGACGCCTCCTTCCTCCGACTCCTTTAGGTAAAAAAGTTCTTTATTTTTATTGCAAATTTGCTTTTTGTAAATAGACACATCCTATACATTCCAGTTACATTACATTGTCAGTCACCTCACAATCATTTCACTGCCACTGAATCCCTCCATCATTGATTGTGTTAGGACGGAAGCCAAATTTTACAATCCAGTGTTTAAGGAGACAAGATAGCATGGATGACATACCTATTCCCGGCACATACCACCAGAACTCACCTCCTTGCAGAGCACAAGCACAGGTAATGCACTGCTGCAAATGCATTTTGAGTGTGTTGTCATGGCAGTAGTATTATCATTTTTATCATTAAATCATTAAATTCTCTTCATGGCCTAGAATTAAATGCTGTGGTTAACTCACAATTTCAGTTTCATTTTCAATTTTATAGACAAACATAATGTAGTTCAATGGCAACTGCACAAGTCCATGCTATTTGAGTTATGAGCCCTTTTTTTTCTTCTCCAGGTACAATTTATTCTTAGTTCCTGTCTTTACAGTACACATTAATCCTGTTTTCTTTTGTATAAAGGAATCCTGTTCCAGAACCAGGCAGGCTTTTAGCAGTTTCACAGCAAAAAGCAGTTTGATATGGAATTTTGTAAAAAAAAATAAAATAAAATAAATAAATAAATAAATAAATAAATAAATAAATACTGTAAATAGAATATTAAAAAAAATGCAATAGATTTGCAAAATCCCAACCTGCAAATTTTTAAACCCCTAGAATTATGTAAAATCTTGAAGTCTACAATTTAGTTTAGTGTTATGACTGAAATAATACAATAATTTTAATGCATTATAATATGTCATCCTGCTCACAGACTCAAAATAGTTACGACTCCCGGCGCAGCAGTGTGTCCTCAGCTTCATCAGCCTCCTGGGTAAACAACCAGGTGAAGAAGAGCCGTATGCTCTATGCACCCCTCATCCTGGTGGACGAGGTGGGGGGTACTCAGCCTGTGTGGGGTGCCACTGATGGCAGCTCCAGCCTGCCAGCCTCTGCCCGGGTCGGTTGGAATCCAGGCCAAGGTGTCCCTGTGTCCCAGCAGCAGCGGGCATATACCAGCCTGAGGGTGCCCTCCCAGCACAGCCCTGGCTATGTGGAGAAGGGAAGTGCTGACAGCCTTGTGGAGTCGGTCAGTACAGCTGTGTTATCAGATTAAGAAACAGTTCATTGAAACATCTAATATAGAGTTTTTTTTAACTTCAAAAGTACACCATCATGCACGACACGATTAGTGTCAAAGACATGGAACTCGGAGATGAGACCTTCATGCACAAAGTAGCCAGTTTAAGACAGTTATAGTAATGTGTCGTGTCTGAATTTAACTTCTTCATTTGCCATATGAGTTTATTCATCTCAAACGAATTGTTAAATTGTTAATTGCTAAAGCTTTGAGTTTGAGTTAGTTTCATTAGCTTCATAGCTCCAGTGAGAAAACTCCAGAAGCAATCTTGTAACACCAGATATGTTTTGGCTGATCCACTACATTTGAGGTAATTCGTGTAAATTAGGGTGATATAGGGTGGTTGATGTAGATGTGGGTACACGTAAGCCAAAAGTGGTGGTGAGAAGGTGGGACTGAAACAGAAGCATTTTAAGCTGTACAAATCTGCACTCAGAAAGTACGCTGACTCTAGAAATCAATGCAAAATCTGACATTTTACACAATTTGCACAATACCGAGCTGGATGCAATTTTTCACATCTCAAAAATGGGATAGCTCAGCGAATGAATTGGTTTCCACATGTTAATGTCTAGGTCAAACTTGAGTGAATTGTAGAAAAGAAGTCTTAATGATGACATGGATTCTTGTGGAGACTCATGCATCTGTATCTTCCTGTTGTCTTCTTCTCCCAACTTCTCCTCAGATCCTGATTTCCGAGGGCTTGGGTGTCTATGCCAAAGATCCAAAGTTTGTAAACTTTGCAAAGCGAGAGATAGCCGATGCATGTCACATGACACTGGACGAAATGGAGACGGCTGCAACTGACTTGCTGAGTCGAGGCACGACAGGGCAGCCAGCCAGACACTTTGAGGAAGACCTGTCTGATGAGATGAACTGTGTGATTTCATACTGAGGCATTTCACTTTAGGAGAGGGCACGAGAAAATGCTGAAGAAAGGAGGATAAATACATATTATGCACTATTGGAGCTGGATTTGTTGCAGAACAAGAGGTTATGTAATGCCCTTTGTCATGGATGTGACTGGCTGAATCACGAGAGGTGAAGTGTCAGTGTGGAAACAGGTGTATTCCTTTAAAGTCTTAACAGTAGTCTGGATTGAACGGTCATAGCCTGAATGTAGACACAAGCAATGTGCAATAACTATATGGTGCCCTTCTGAACTTAGGTTAGTTTTACGGTGGGAGCTCCAGGTTCAGCCAGTTGCTGACAGGTGTTTACTTGCAGATTTGCACCGGATTAAAACTAGAGACATTACACTACCTCATCTGGTTAAAACAGCATTAAGAATTTATACTGCATTCCTTGCTCCTGTGCTCCCGCTTCAGAATTGGAACTGGAATTCATGCTTTGAGACCCTCCTCAAGAAGGATGTGTTTACATGCATTTTTGGACTTTTGAGAGATACAGAACAGTCACTGTTGAATATTCTGTTAGACATTGCAGAATTTTACATGAACATATGCACGAAATTGGCTTGCACAGTTCTCATTGACATTGTCCTGTAAACCTCTTCAAAACTACACTGTGCAGTTAACAGTGTGCTGAGGGCATGGCGGTAATGACAATATTATTTTGAAGCTGTTCATATAAAGTAAGATGCAGTATAATGTTGCTTTAAACAAATCCAACTCAAATAGGCACGGCAGGGAAAGAAAACAAAGAAGCTGAGGCTAAAGTGGTTAAATGGATTACTTATGCTACTCTTATTTCACTTCAGTGTCTTGACTTGTGCTTGTTCAACACTTTGATTATTCCACAGCCCCTCCTGGGCTGCATTAGGTGTCTCCATTTGGAATGGATGTGAATTTAGTTTTTGAACTGGTACAGACTGGTACTGGGGAAGAAGTCACTGGTCAATATTATCATACAGCACTGCTTAACAGATGTTTTCAGGGAATCTGAACACTACTTGAACTGAGAAAAGCAAAATCATGAGCAAAAGTTGCAGATATTATGTGCTCTATAAGGTTTTCAGTTTTTTTGTCAGTCTTACTGCATTTATTTATATCATCTGTTTTTATCAGTTTATTCTGATTGCACTGTTTTACACAGCACTAGTTTTCACACTTTTAAAAGCACTCATACTCCCACCTAACAATCAGTCAATGGAACAGGAACTCGGGTAGTTTACATGAGATATCAATGCCCAAATCAGGAACATTATCATTTTACTGTAACATTAATGTAGGACATTAGAGTAGAAAATAGTTTAAGTACACATCATCAACTGCAAAAATATCTTTTTTTATTATTTCTGTGGCACAAAATGTAAAACATATTAGCTTTGCTCTTGTAACTACTGATACTCCAGGTTATTGTTTAATAAAATGTTCTGTCTTTTTCTGAGCTTCGATAGTTCTTTCACATACATTCATACTCCTCTTTGCAATGAATGCGGAGAGGTTTAAGGCATCTGAGTGGTATAGCTAACCTGTTCATATATTATGGAAACTGTATGGATATTTATTTTATTGCATTATGAGATGTTCTGATTTATGTTTATATGCATTGAACAACCATAACTTGACCACTTCTTGGTTTCCACTTACATTCACTGTCCATTTTATCAGCTCCTCTTACCATAAAGGAGCACTTTGTTGTTCTGTAATTACTATAATTCTACTATATTAGTCCACCTGTTTCTTAAACAATTGTTAGATTAACTGATTATTCTCTGAACCAAGTGCAGCTGTTCTGCCTCCAGAACCATATGATCAGTGATTTTGCACACAGGCCGACAAGAGGACCCTAGAGGACTGGCAGCTTGTGGTGTGGTCCACATGTCGCGAGTCATAGAACCAGTTGTTTAGAGCTGATGGTTGGCCTTGCTAACTAGGCACTATGTAGGCTGGTGATGGTTCCTTAGTGTTGTGGGTTGTATTCTAACAATTTGGGTTGGGTCCAGTGTTTCCCAGTATATCAAGTCATCTCCTCAAGTAACACCACTTTATAACAAATTCACATACTTTTATCCTATGACTTTTGGCATACACACAAAAAATAAATGTATGTACAAAGCAGCTCCATGGGTTCATATTTGTGAAGGAAAACAAGTATCTTGGGATTTTGTTCACAAGTAAGGGTAAAATTGAGTGAAAGGGTGACAGGCAGATCTGTGCAGACTCTGCACATGGTGAAGAGAGAGCTGAGTCAAAAGGCAAGGCTCTCAATTTACTGGTCTCCTATGGCCACAAGCTTTTTGAGACAATGAGATCCTGAGTACAAGTGACTGAAATGAGCTTCCTCAGCAGGGTAGTAGCAGGCTCGGAGTAGAGCCGCTGCTCCTCCACATCGAGAAGGAGTCAGCTGAGGTGGTTTGGGCATCTGGTTCAGTGTTCTGAGAGATTTATCTCTCGGCTGGCCTGGGAACACCTTGGAATCCTCCCGGAAGAGCTGGAAGAGGTGGCCAGGTAGAAGGTCTGGGCCTCTTTGCTTAGGGTGACCTAATGACCTTGACCCAGGATAAGCGGCAGATGATGAATGGATGGATGTATAAACATAAATAATAAAGTCGTCTGAGCAAATGCACACAGACACTATAAACAGAGCTGATTTCAGTACTTTATGGTCCTATTAGTACCAACTGGAAGGAAGGTATGTGGTTTTGGATGCAGCCTACAATCTGTCTTGAAAAACAAAACAAAAACAAAACAAAGCATTTATATTAAATCCTCAGCAGAATAAATATTATATTTGCTATCCAGCCAATAAGTCATCAAATCTGACGTCTGATTCACTGAATCGAACCGTGTAAATCGGTTCCTTACGCTCGAACTGAATCATCCCTCTCCTTCACCAGCATCGCAGATGGTCGCCCCCTACCGGCGGCTCTGTGCGCAACCCCCGTCCGCGCGCTCTTCCCAACACTGCGGCGTCCTCCCCCCGCTTTCCTGATCCTCTTATCACCGAAGAGGCGCCTAAGATGGATACTGTCAACCAGGTAGGCTCTCAATTACAGCTATTCTCGCCATAAATCACACTGTAGCGCGCGTTTGCCTTCAGGCTGCGCGCGCTGCCAGAGCAACGGTTATTAGAAGGCGTTTGGGGCAGAAACGGGGGAAAGAGCAGCAGACTGTGTCTGTCTGCAGACAGGCTGTGAAATCAGTGCAGAAAAGGACGTCGTGCAGTGCAGCGGGCCGGCCGGACACCTCCGCTCTTCGCTCTGTGATGAAATGTAGGGATGAAGGCGACCGTTAAACGAGCGCGCTCGCGCTGCGCAGCTGCTCCAAACCCACCGCAGCCTGAAGGTCACGTACCGCCTGCGGGACACGTCCGTACTGGACGTTTAAACGTGTGTGTGTGTGTGTGTGTGTTTTCTGTCTGCTGGTCCCTCACCCTTAAACCGTGTGTGTGTGTGTGTGAGGGACTAACAGGGAATAAACCCATACACCCAAATAAATAGTGTCCTTTTATTACACACTGACATCCTCATTTACTCTAATGTATGTTCTCATAAGAATCTCCTGTCCTCAGGGAGACCACCTCCACCTGAAGACTTGTTAAGGTGTCATTCCACCTTAAATGGTGCGGCAGCTGCGTCCCGGCTCCTGCGCTCGCTTAATACACTTAAGGTGGAATGTGAAGTGTGCTGGTCTCAGTCCATACAGCTGGTAGCGTTGGCTTTCCAGTCCCCCTTAAATGGTGCTTTACCTGCAATCAGAGCCCGCTCATTTAAGGTGGAACTGTGAAATTCAAGTAAGCCAAGTGCATCTTCAGCCTGTAGGAATGACATTGTGTTTTGTCCTGATACAGACATGTTCCTCTAGAAGATGATGTATTGGACTTCAACAGTCCACCTTAAATGGTGCGGCAGCGGGATTCCGAACCAGCTCATTTAAGGTGGAACGGAGAAATTCCAACTGCGTCTTCAACCGTCTGTAGGCATTAAAAACAGACTGGTCACCTGCTACAAATATGTCCTTCCACCTTAAATTGCGCTGGATTGCTAGTGCATTTAAGGTGGTACGGAAGATTGGAATGGAAAGTTTTCTGCAGCT
The DNA here is from genome assembly GCA_034509495.1 of Acestrorhynchus altus. Classification (NCBI taxonomy): domain Eukaryota; kingdom Metazoa; phylum Chordata; class Actinopteri; order Characiformes; family Acestrorhynchidae; genus Acestrorhynchus; species Acestrorhynchus altus. The sequence goes on from CM067515.1 coordinate 9,079,857, forward strand.
TCAGCATCATAAGGCATCTTCATGAAGTGCTCTTTTTTAGCTGAGAACGCAACCAGGGACACGTCCTCTCACGGCGTGGCCTCACCTCACATTTACAAGCAGTATTTTGTGCTGGCCAGCAAATGGTAGCTGTTTGGCCTCTCGCAGATAAGCAGCTTTGTGTAATTCTGATGCTGGCGGAGAGGCACGCTGCTCTCCTGCGCCCTCTAACGGTGGATTCACACACACACACACACACATACGCACGCACGCACGCGCACACAGTTAAGCATCATAAATCACTGTGTAATACACTGTGGTTGCCAATCCAGGTCCTTGGGGAGCAATACCTTGTTCTGTGTGTTTCTAAGGGTGAGAAGGCTGTAATACAGAATGATAATATCTTCCGTATAAGCTTCCAACCTGGATCAAAATTTTAATCCTCTCTCATCTGAGATGCTCACGTATGGCATCGTTTGGGGGAAGGCCTCATGTTCACTAACAAACCACAGCAACACCACTGTGCCTGGTTTAGTCACGCAGACACACTACCACTACACTACCACTGCTGTCTGCAGACAGTAACCAGTGACAAATGAGGTAGAGGATGATTGACAAATGATATGTGACAGCAGATGGACTTCAGGGTGTAAGTGTACAGGAATATGATGAGTACATAGATGTATTGTTTAATGTTGCATCTGTGCACCTGGACACTGGCTGCTTCCAGACTCACTAGCCTGGTGTTAGAATGCTGACTACGGGCCTTGTCCACTGTCCTGAACCCTGAGTTAACAAGCTGATTAAAGGTCTTATCTGGAATTCGTTACCATGTCGGCCCGGGCCCCCTGACCTTTGATCCTGATATTTTTTTTGTAATTTTTGTGTAAAGTAATACATTATGAAAAAACACAACTGATTCACAGACTGTGCTTTTGCTACATTTTTCAGTAAGTTCACTGGTGTTGTCCTTTAATTGTGTATACTCACCGATAAAGATTAATTATATAGACTATATTAGATACAATATATATATATATATGAGTGTCTGGTGTCATATAATATTGTTAAAGTTTAATCATCAACTTGTCATCTTGCTGTTTCATTTCTGTGTGCAGAACCTTTAACGTGTTTGCAGTATGAATGAAACAAGACATGTATTTTGATTCATTGACAGCTTCAAAGTTTAGAGGATGACACATATCTGGTTTAGAGCCTGTTTGTTTACCACAGGGTGTGTCGGGGGGAAATCCAACTGTTTTCTGTCACTGAGCGGGATGTTTCTCGTTTTTATGAAGAATATAAGGCATGTTGTACATGTGTTTTCACAGTTGGTTGCCACTGGGCAGTTCACAATCGTCAAACAGCCTTTAGGATTTATAAAGATTCTACAATGGGTGAGTAAATCCATCCTTATTCTATTATTTTAAAAAGAAATGCATACCATTATCAGCTTCCATGGGCAGAACTATAGATTTTTTCTAAAGGAAGTGATAGGAATTTTAGCCACACAGTTAAGTATGACCATATTATGGAATGTCTTGTAGGTGTATCACTTTCCATTATGTTGAATGGACCAATAGAAATGCTCCAAAACAATCTTGAATAAAAACATTTTACCTTGATGTTTTTACAATTAAATTTTTATAATTTATTAGTTTATTAGTTTTGCTGTAAATGGCAATGGCCAATTGGACATCAAGGTTTTTGCATGACAGCAATGATATACCAAATCATATAGCAGATGAAGCGGATGCTCATACACTGCCTATACATTGACTGAAATGTTGACTAAAGATCACTAGGCTTTACATAAAATGAATGGTTTAATTTGATGCAAAGATATTTAGTACCTTATGTACATACCCACAGTGAACACACAGATATAAAACATACTGATTTAATGACAAAGGCTGGTTAGTGAATACTCTCTATAGACATATACTACAGTCTTCTTTTCCTCACTGAAAGACAGAAGAAGCAGTGGTTTAGCAGTGGTTTAGCAGGGAAACTTGGTGCCATTTCATATTATGTGCTGCAGCCTTCCACCATCTCGTTTTCTGTACTGACGGGACAGCGCAGTGTGTACACATGGCCAGACCGTGGACAAGTTCAGTGTGCATTTTGAAGCCATTACAAGGCTACAAAGGACAGATAAAAAGGTACAGATAAAATGAAGCGTCCAACCATTACAAGGATAATTCCATAAAAATTAAGCTTACTTCAGTCTTACTGTTTTATATATATATATATATATATATATATATATATATATATATATATATATATATATCACAACTTACCTTTTGGAATGAAACTGTGATATTTTTTTTAGATGCATTAGTATATATACACACACACACACACACACACACACACACACACACACACACACACACACACACACACACACACACCTCTCCACACAGCAATGTTGGGTGGCCAGCTCTATGATGAGTCCTGGTGGTTCCAAACTTCTTCCATTTATGGATGATGGAGGCCAATGTGCTCATTGAGACTTTTCAGTACCCTTTCCCAGATCTGTGTCAATAGAATCCTTTCTCTGAGATCTACAGATAATTCCTCAGACTTCATGGCTTGGTTTGTGCTCTGACATGCACTCTCTACTATGGGACCTTATATAAACAGGTGTGTGTCTTTCCAAATCATGTTCAATCAAGTGAATTTACCACAGTTGTAGAAACATCTGAAGGAAATATCAGTGGAAACAAGATACAACTGACCTGTAAACCTGACCTGTGACCTGTGTTAAACATTGAAATATTGTGTTCTATTTATTTATTTATAACTGTTTTCTAACTTTTTATTTATTTATTAATGGTAATAGTATTCCTGTGTAGGAAGGAATACTAATAATACTAATACATAGTATCAATGTACTGGCATGAAATCCCTGCAACTGTTATATTATTTCTAAAAATGGACCTGCGGGTGTTTTTTTTTTTTTTTTTTTTTTTTTTTTTTTTTTGCAGGGTTCTTTCTGACTGTATCACATCTTTATATGACACTTGCACCACCTCTGAGAGTTGATTCAGTAATCGTCTGCAGCACTTCTAGCTAATGGTGCTCAAAAATACATGAACTACTGCAAACATGCTCATTATTTTCAATGGGACGTGCAGTGCGGATGCAGACTTTCACTGTGTGGTGTGCAGTCACACCAGTTTTGCATCCAGCCAGCAAGTGCAGTGTGTACAGCAAGTGGTTTTGACAGCAGCCTGTGTGGACATGAGTGAGGAGTGAAGCGCTTAACCACATTCAGTGTGAAAACTGCTTGACTGAACTTGTGATGATTAGATTCATCCACTCTGAAAGGAGACCTCTTCACTTTCTGAGAATCCAATCCAGACAATTTACAATAATATCTAAATGTGTTTGGTATGTGTTCCCCCACGTCCCAGTATTAAGGCTGTCCTGTTCTCAGCAATTCTGTCTTTAAGATAAACAACATTCTGTATCTTCACAAAGTAAACACCTTCTTTGACACGACCCCGCAGATCAGACGAACATGGAGGCCGTTTTCCTCATTCAGTTACAGCTTGTGTCTAAAATGGCATCACCTGCCAAACCACTTTCATTTTGTTCATGGGCATTTCCTAAATAAAAAATATAAATAAAATGTAATATATAAATAAATAACACAGTTAACATGCAAAGAAAACATTTCCTACATCATTATGCCACCTCCACCAGCCTGGCCTGTTGATGCAAGGCAGGTTGCTTCCGTTAATTTATGCTGATGGTACAAAATTCTTACTCTGTGAGCCTTTGAATTTTAGATTAATGAGGTCAGGCTATGTTTTTCCAGTCTTCAGATGTCCAGCATAGTTGAGCCTCTGCACACTGTGGCCTCAGCTTTCTGTTCTTGACTAGCGGAACCCCAAATACTCATCTACCTCAATGTTGTACATGTTGTTGTTGTACATAATGTTTCTGAACTACAGTAGCTTTTCTGTCAGCTCAAAACAGTCTGGCCATTCTCCAACAATCATGTCATGTGCATCACATTTCTATTCATTGGTGTGAATATTATCTGAAGCCTTAATGAAAAGCCTTGTGCTCATACAACATAAATTTGCTTTATTGTTCTGCTGCTGTGAGAGGTCCCTTAGCTGCACAGTCAATACTGCAGTCATTAAGATCTACACCGGCTATGCAGTGTTTGCTCTTCCTCCCAGTTACAGTTGAGAAGATGAACATATGGTTACTACAATATTATACAGGTACTATATCACTTCTCTCTTTCTACAACATCCCCTTGAGTTCAGATCATTTACACACCACCTCTATATATAGCATTGATGTATGGTTTAGAAGGTCACAAGAAGGTTGGTGGTCTTCTAGAATTGAATAATTAATTTGTCCACCTCCATGCTGTGTGTGTAGTGGGGGATGGACAAATGGTGTGTGTGTGTGTGTGTGTGTGTGTGTGTGTGTGTGTGTGTGTGTGTGTGTGTGTGTTTTGAGGGATGAGGAATGCTGTAGGTGAGTCACTCAGTCTTAAAAAATGTCCAGTTATTCCAAGCTATTTTTAGGTTGCTCTTTTTTTGCCCGTGAAGAGCCATTGTTTTTGCGAAGCAGCTAGAGATTCATACAGTGAAGGTTCTGTAGGTTTTTACAACAGGGTGGAGCCCAGTGGTCCATACCTGATACTTATACACTCATTGACAAAAAATTCACAAAGATTTGCTGGAATGAAACATTGTATATGTGTGATGACAATATTAGAGTAAAGGGATAAGGTTTTTGGGGACAGCTGTACAAATGAAAGGATGATCTGGGCTTCTCTAGCCTGGTTACAAGATGACATATGGTTGGTCATGGAGGTTCCATATGGCATCGTGTGGGACATTTGTCCACAGATGCTGCAGCTGTGCCTGTAGATCTTGCACACTCGTAGGTTGCTGAAGCTGGTGTTCCAACTGGTCCCATAAATGACCATCTGATTACCAGGCAGGCCAAGGAAGTGTTGAAGCCTGGCTGAGACATTCCTGGGAAACCATGGTTGCATGTGGATGAGTGTTATCCTGCTGAAAATGCCACGAGGCAAAACGTGGCTGTAGGATATCCTGCACAAATTGCTGAGCTGTTTCTGTGTCACTCGTATCACTACTAGAGGTGCACGACTGTCGTATGCAAATAGCACAAGACTTCCATACTCTTACCTGATTGTGATCAGATTCCAAACAGAACCTGGTTTTGTCACCAAAGTTAAGTTAACTTTCAATTCCGTAGAAGGGCAGATTTCTCTGTGGCAGTGGCTTGGTCAGAAAAGCCTAGATGGTGAGCAATTTGTCAAATTTGTCAAATCCCCAGAGCAGTGGGACCTGAAAACATCACTGTTTTTAGGGCTTTAAAGTGAATCTTTATAAAACTGTTCTTTAAAATCAATACTGTGTTTTTGAGAATTGATACAGTATAAAAAACATGATATATCAGTATTAATATATCAGTATTTTCTTACACCAAGTATGAACACTGTTAACAGCATCAGCGCAGATCCCCTTTTCTCACTGCCCCTGAAGTAGCTGAAGTAGAAGTGAAGTAGAAGTAGAAGTGCTGTGAGAGTTGGAGATTACTCAGAGATGTACACAAGAATCAGAGTGATACTGAAGTATGTGTAAGCAAGTCAGTGAATGCGTTCCCCTCCTCCACAGCTCGACTCTGTGATTGTTTGAGTAACAGTTAATTTTAGAGGTGTGAGCTTTGCCGTCTTCTTCTTTGTCTCTATAGAAACCACAGCACCCAGCGTCGCCATGGCATCTATGGAGCCGGATATATTCTCCATGACCACATTTCTCTGCAGCTCCTATACCTTCTTTACTCAGTAGTAGTAGCGTTATGTGTGCTGTTGGTTGTAGTTCTATTATTCTTTCATTTGTATATGAGCCATTTAGAAAATTATTATTATTATTCTATTACTAATAATTCATTAATAGTATAAAAATGCATCCAGAAGGTATTCACAGTGCTTCATTTTTTTGCACATTTTATGTTACAGCCTTATTTCAAAATGGATTAAATTATTGTTTTCCACTCAGAATTCTACACGTAATACCCCACAATGACAAACTTTGTTGAAATCTTTGCAGACAGTACATCTCAGAGCACAAACCAAGCCATGAGTTCTACAGAATTTTCTATACATCTCCAAGAAGGGTACAGAAAAAGTTCTGCTGCGTTGAAGGTCCCAATGAGCACAGTGGCCTCCATCATCCTCAAATGGAAGAAGTTTGGAACCACCAGGGCTCTTCGTAGAGCTGGCCGCCTGGCCAAACTGAGAGGTCATGACAGAAGGGCCTTAGTCAGGGAAGGGACCAAGAACTTAGTGGTCAGGCTGAGACACACAGCCAAGATAACAAAGGAGTGACTTATAAAGCTCCAGTGTTGCTCTGTGGACAGAAGAGATCCTTCCAGAAGGACAACCATTTCTGCAGCACTCCATCTATCAGGCCTGTATGGTAGTGTGGCCAGACAGAAGCCACTCCTCAAAGGCACATGACAGCCCATCTGGACCTCAGACTGGGATAGAGAAAGTTTATCTTCCATCAGGCTAACAACCCTTAGCACACAGCCAAGATAACAAAGGAGTGACTTTGGGACAACTCTGTGAACGTCCTTGAGTGGCCCAGCCAGATGCCAATACTTTCCGGGTGAACTGTATATACCGCTGCACCCCCACTGCCAACTCTAATGAGCAAAATCACCATAGACAATGCGAGTAGTCAAGGTCAGCTTACAGGCCACGCAGACCACAGTGATGTTTTTCAGATATGGCATTTTTCTTTTCGTTTATGAAGTAATATATATATAGTTCATGATTAAATTGTGAATATAAACATATGCTACAATTAGATTTATATTACTGCAGTGTTTTGTTTTGTGTACAAGATACCATTTTCAGCAGTGAGCTGTGAAGCAGGTGCACTGACATTGTTTGTGTGTAGCTGAAAATATCAATAATTGGCTGGGTGGACAGACTGCTTTGGCAGCTGCTTTTGGCCTAGAGCGGAACTCACTATAAAAATACCAGTATAGCTGTCCAGCCCGGCCTCAGCGCTCATGCTTTTGTTAGTAATTAGGTGTAGGACTTAGGGGGGAGGTAGTATTCTCTAATGCAGGACTGGCTCAGGTCTGTAGTTACCATATGGTCTGAGATGTCTCCAGCTGGCACCGTGACACATAGATCTACGATACAGAATTGATTTAATAAACATAGGAGCCAACAGTATGGCATTTAAACAGTGAAATGAGGGAATTGAAAGTACTATATAATTACTGTACAGTATTGTCAGTGTTTTTGTTTTTAGACACTATGTAATTGGTGTCATGATTGACAATAATGATATTTTTTCCAGCATCACTAGATTAATTGAATGTTCTACCTGTACATACTGAAACAGTATGTGGGCAGACACTTCAGTTAGATACAGTTGGGTTAGGTGGCTTTCTCAAGGGTACCTTTAAGCCACAACTGCTGCTTAAATGCTATATTGAACCCATAGCACCACCCATCTATAGAGGTTATGCACTGCAGATAATAGAGATGAAACCCATTTAACCAGATAAAGAACAATTTAAGTATATAAATTATTCTATACAGAACTATTGCCTTTAATAGAGAACCCTGGAAACCCTTTCTAAAGAGTATGCAAAACTGAATTGTCATTGCTAGTTGTATAACAAGCTTAGTTTAGTCTAATTGAAATAAGGTATAATATTTGATTAATAAAATGATATTTCCTGCAATACTTTTACAATAATAATATTTTATTTAATTTAATATTTTAATTATAATTTATAACAATAATAATAATAATACATAATCTTATTGCCAATCAAATAGGACTTGCTCAATTTCTCTTAAGTGAACCCATAGGCAACATATGGAACCCATAGGACCATCTACCAGAGGTACCTTTGGGCTATGGGTGCCCCTAATTGCTACATTTAACCCACAGAACTATCTACTAGATGTATCAACCTCTACCAGAAGTGGGCCATGAGTGCCCCCTTAAGGCTACATAAAATCCACAGCACCATCTACCAGCTGTATCATCCTGTACCAGAGGTAAATTTGGGCCATGATTGCCCCCTAAGTGCTACATAGAACCTACAGCACCATCTACCAAACATAACTCCATCTAGTAGAGGTAGGCCATGCCTGCCCCGTAAAGGCAGAACCCATGGTGCCATATACCAGACCCTCTGCCAGGTAATGACAGCCCTTTAAGTGCTAAATTGAACCAACATTAACATCTACCAGAGGTAGAGAAGAACCATTTAAGTGAAATAGTGTGACTGGACTGTTCAGTGCAGCTTTCAGCACAGGATGCTTTCCTGCATTCATTTCTCTCCTCTGCGTTGTTCACACCTTCCTTCTCCCTCTTATTGTGCTGCGCCCACACTCAGCATCATTTAAAGCTGTTAATGATCTGATTTTAATTCCAGGCTGAGCTCAGCTAGTTAGTCATGGATGCACACCTGACTGCTGATATTGCTTTTGTTTTGCTTTTGTGTGTGTGTGTGTGTGTGTGTGTGTGTGTGTGTGTGTGTGTGTGTGTGTGTGTTGTTGTGTGTGTGTGTGTGTGTGTGTGTGTGTGTGTGTGTGTGTGTGTGTGTTTGTGCGTGTGTGTGTGTCTGTGTGTGTGTGTGTGTGTGTGTGTGTGTGTGCGAGACAGTGCATGTTTTTGGAGTGTAGGGAGAGAATGGGTTTATGTGTGTGTACTGTTCAGTGTGTGATCAGACTATGTAATAACAACAGCACACTAAAATTGCAACACTATTGTGGTTTAACTCTGTTATGGTTTATAATACCTTAATCACACTTATTAAACCGTATTGGTAGTGGCTTGATTTATGCCAACATTCAAAGGTGGACAGCCAACATGCTTGGAGGAATGCGCCAGGTCCCCAGCTCTGATACAATGGCTAACAGATGCCTGTGTGCCGACCAGCATCATAATGAGTGTGATGTAGGGAGAGAGCACCATCTACCCATCCAGAGAGGGAGAGCAGGCCAATTTCCCTCTCCCTCTTCAGGTGCTGAGGCAAGCTGCATGATCCTCAGATCACAGTGCTAGTATTAGACAGCTGAGCTACTCTGAGCCTACAACAGGCTCAACAACACTATTATTATTATTATTACTACTACATTTCTTGCTATATTTCTATATTGTTGTGTCCTTTTTGACCCTGGCCCACCAGAAACACTCCAATTTATTCAATAAAGTGTGCAGAATTGTCTTTGCATATTGCAGAATATTATGAAGTTAGACAAAAAGACAAATATCTATGAATGTTAGTCTTGAAGACCATTATCCTGCATGAATGTCATAAGTGGACCCCATACGTTTTCAGATGAAATACATTACATCATCATACATTAAATCACTTTGCTCTTTGATCAATTGGTCAAACAAGGTATATTTGGTGTTTGAAGAATGTTTCTGTGGTTTTCTAGTGAAGTGCCGAACAGATTTATGGTCAGATTTACATTACTTTATCAGCTACTTTAGACTTGTGGCATTAAAGCAAAACAAAGGTAGCACATCTCAGACACCAAGAGCTTCTTGGCCTGACTGACAGTTTGGGTAAGAGTATGTTTACGTAAATTTCATTTTTGGTGAATTGTTCTATTAAATTGGTACATATAATGGTACATATAATGTAAGAATTATAATATACATATAATGATGACCTTTTATTGAGGAATCCTTAAAAATGTGTAGGGTTGAAATGTATATGTGTGTTGGTCAAATGCCAGTTTTGTGTGTTTGTGTGTGTATGTGTGTGTGTGTGTGGGGGGGGGGGGGGTGGGGGTGGTACAGTACATAGTGTGGTGACAGATGGTGAATCACCTCAGTTGGTTTTATAGCCGGATTTTCCATTCAATCGGATCTGCCTGTGGGGATGGAGGGAGGAGGGGTGGTAAATATAGTCTGACCGACTAATCTGTGTGTGTGGAGGGGTAGAGAAAGGCACGTGCATGTCACTATTTGTCGGTTAAAAGTGAGATAGTTAATGCAATGCAAGCGATTACAGTATTACACTATAGAGATTCAAGCGATTTACACACACGCACACACGCACACACACACACACACACACACACACACACACACACACACACACACAGGCAGCTTAAAGTCTTAGTAGCCATGGCAACAGGTGCAGCATGGTAACCTGTGGCTGTCGCCCCATTGATTTGCACCTTTGTTGTGCTTGCCATGAGTTCAGGAATAGTCTAGTAGAGCAAGGGCGGATCTGAACGAGGCACTTTGATTGGCTTAAAAGTGACATTCCTGAAGACACTGCAGATGGTGAGCCACCATGCATACATTCAGACACCCCCCTGGATTCGAAGCTAAAGATGATCCCATTCCAGTCCGTAGCAGTCCAGATGTTCATGTTCATGACAACACTGCAAGCAAAGGTGATGGTGCCTTTGCTGAAGGGCAGTTTTTTGAAATGACCATCCTGCTTCTCTCAGTCCCTGTCAAAGTCTGTCAACTTTATATTTTGTTGAAAAACAGAATGAATGAACCAGTAGATATGTCTGAAAATTAATTTTCCTCTTTGGAGATTTTTGGATGCATTACAGAAATTACCAATAGTACCGGACAATATATCATAAATATCGGTTTATTAATATTTTGTATTAGATATAAAAAAACAACCATATCATAATCACTTCTGTTACACAGGTTACCATTTATGTACAATTTATGTTCAAAACAGAATGTGAGTGGGTCATTTATGTGTACAACAGTGTACATTTGTAAGGTTTGTATCATTGTATCACATATGTTGCCATTTCTCTTGATCACATCAATATATGATGTACCTATAGCTTACACTTTCTTAGGCTAGCTTTGAGTGTTTGGTTGGATACAAATGTGTGTTGGCACTCTTCATCTGGATGAACTATACATTTTACTCTCCACTGGAGAGCAGTTCTCATGTACAGTTTGCCTGTTTTCTTTGCAAGAAGCACAGCATTGTTTATACAGTATATATAGTTAGAGACCTGGTATTTATAGCCTAGAATTAAACAGTTAATTGTAGCCATTTCTATTATATACATTTGTGAAATAACTATACATTACCATAAGTGCATTTCTCAGTGCTGGTCACTCATTCTGTCTGTTCACATATGTAAGTGTAGGCCTGTGTCTGTCCTGTCTTAGCAGTCATTTTTAAAGTGGCACTTGGAGCATACCTGATTAAGATGTTTCAGGAAGTCATTGTGAAAATGGTCCATGTTTTATATGTTTATGAACTTGTCATGACTTGTCATTTCAATCGTGTACATTTGCAATGTATTAATGTACTGTATATTAACACACGTCTCTCTGTTTCTCTCAGTTTTTCGCCATCTTTGCATTCTCCACCTGTGGCTCTTACTCTGGCATCTTCCGGATGAGTGTGGAATGCAAGAACCGAACGGAGAGTGACCTTAACATTGAAGTGGAATTCGAATACCCGTTCAGGTCAGAGCTCCATCTCCATTACTGGCCACTCCCTTCGGCCACAGGAAAGCAACCATTAATTACTATTGATGTTCTGCCATTGCTCAGTCATTAGGCTTGATTCAACCAGTTTTGAAGCAGGTTCACAAATCAGTGACAAGTGACAAGTACAAATTGAGCTTTTGATCAGAGCTACATGAGAATTATACAGGAGTGTCTCATACGGCTCCACCAGGCATTTTTGTTGCCTCTGTGTCACTGAATTGTAATCACAGACATATTAATATTACACACTGTTACTAAACAGCCTCTGCTGAAAATGAAGTTGAATTTTGGTCCCACATCAATGTACTACACTATATGTTTTGGGACAACAACAGGTTTTATGATATCCAATTCTAAATGATGCATATAATATATAATAATAACATTGCACTGCATCCAAAGGCATGTGTGTGCCATACTGTTTTTCCTTAATGAGCTTATCACTACTTGTCCTTTTCTTTCAGAAAGAGACATGTTTGCAGCATGAAATCCTGAACCTGCTATTGAACAGTTGCATTTCTTTAGACAATTCAGCCAAATCACATATAATCAGCAACCGAATCACTGAGTAACAAAAAACCCTACATTAATCATTACAAACAACCTCTGTCAGAGCTGTTAGTTTGCTGAGTTTCACCACCACAGAATGGTTACAATCAAGTTTGTTGGACTGGTTAACCAGTGTTGTCAAGCTCTTCAACCAACATGGTTGTTATGTTCATGCTGGTCATACTGCAATACTATTTGGGTCAGGTAGTACATTGTGGACATAGGATAGGATAGGATATAACTTTATTGATCCCTTGGGAGGGTTCCCTCAGGGAAATTAAGGTTCCAGCCGCAACATAAGTACTGAAAGGTAGAACGAGATAATTTAGTAAAGAAACACTATATAAATATAAAGAATATATAATATAGAGACTATATTACAATGTACATTATATAAATAGTGCATGAGGAAAAGTAGAAAAAGAGAAAAAGAGTCCAGTAGAACGGGGTATTGCACATGGAAGACAAGCTAAACCATTACCTTCCCAAGAGAACTTGACTAATCTATGACAGCCCTGGTCCATAGAAATTCAGACATATTTCTAACCATTCACCTCCAGAAATCTGCCAATTACATATATACGCAATGCATGACACTTTTATCTACATTATATACTGACAGCTTTTCCATTTGTCTCTCTCTCTCTCTCTCTCTCTCTCTCTCTCTCTCTCTCTCCCCTCTCTCTGGAGACAGGCTTCATCAGGTGTGGTTCGATGTACCAACATGTAAAGGGCCGGAAACGGAGCGGCTGTTCCTGGAGGGAGATTATTCTTCCTCTGCTGAGTTCTTTGTCACGATCGGTGTATTCTCTTTCCTGTACTGCATGGCAGCTATGTACATCTATGTCTTCCTCTTGGAGAAATACCGTGAGGGCAACCGAGGCGCACAGGCTGTAAGTCTCTTCTCTGTTTCAATTTCAGAATTAACAGACAGACATATTCAAGTGTTAAAGCTGCTGATTTTACTGATATTATCTGCATCTGCATTATCTGTTGTGTTTCATTGATAATCCCAACCCAGTGTACCTCAGTCATAAACAAATTTCATCATGTGGCAGTAGAGGAAAACTTTTTTTTTATCATGAGCACCTCATTGTCATCACTGTGTGATAAATTATCAGTGAGTAATCAAACTCAGAAAACAGCTAAAATTTACTCGTTTCTAACTGAAGTAATTCCAAGTTTAAATGTATGTTTACTGCTTTGTCAACATACTCTATCACACTGTACATGCTCCACCTGCGTGCAGCCTCTATAAACTTATTTTGAATAATCCTTGTCATTCTAATCATTACAAATAATTTGTCAAAATTCCTGCATTTTCAGCCTTTTGTTTTTAATCTTTGCAAGCAAGTGCAAGTGTTTATCAAAACAGATTCATACAAATATTAAAATTCTCTTAATTTTTACATCTCAAATGAAGACAAATTTGAGTTGAGTAACCTAGGATCTGAAAATATCTGGTTTGTGTGACTGTCTCCTATAACTCTCTACTGTGAATTTTATTTTGGTGCATAAAATACAAAACTATCCCACTAAATTGTTCTGTATGTTAAAGGAGACATACTGTAAAAAAGTGTAAGAGTCTGCTTTAAATATAAATACAGAGTGTAAGGCTAGGTGCTTGGTTTTATACATCTGTGACATCAAGACTGTGTCACGGGCGAGCAGGAACAAACTGACAGAAACATCACATTGACTGAGGTAACAAAGCAGAAACAAAGGACTGACAAAGACAGACTGAAACAAAGGGTCTTAAATACCAAACACTAGACACACCTGAAACTACTAATTACAAAGGGGCGTGGTTACACATGAGACACAGGTGGGAATGGGCGGAGCAAGGGAGGAGACAGAACCAAAACAAACACAAACCATGTGCTAAGGAGCACATGGGGGGGAAAACTGACAGGGAAGACAGGGCTCACAAGAGACAGACATGACAGACTGAAGGAAACATCTGAATTCACTGACTAAGAGGTGTGTCCCAAAACCTTTCTCCATGTAATGTGGAATGTATATAGCAAATATTTTACTCATAAGAAAAACAAAAGGACAAATAAGCAAATTCCACAGCCATTTTGGCACTTTAGGGCTGTAGCAGTACATGTATTCAAACTAAACTGTCATGATTTGTGGTTTGGTTGTACAGAAAATATGTGTCTATGTGAAAAGGGTGATGAATGGACCATGATACCAAAAACATACGCTTAAGCTGGTAGTAAGTCAGCAACAAGTCAGACTAAGCATAGCTCAAACTGAGTGGTGTCTTGACTACGGTGGGTACAGATGACACAAAGGAGCTAGATTCTTCTTCTTTCTAATAAGCAAGGGTCTTTTCTTTGGGAGGGTTGGGTTTAAGCTTTGGAAGTATAATCCAAGTGGAACAAGCTTGAACGAGCTGAATTTTATTTATGCTGTACTTTTTGAACAGTAGCCATTTGTAATCTCCTGCCAATCTTTTAACAGCCTGAGTACTGAACATCCACTCACTCCATAATAAAGGGGGGTGTGAGAGTGTAGCATGATTAGCCCTATCCCCCTATCAGTGGCCCACAACCTATAGTGGTCCACTGGGACTTTTCCTAGTTGTTCCGATGGCCAGTCCATGACTGCTTCACTGTAAAATAATTAGAAATTAAGGGATATTAATCCACAGAAAACAAAATACAAAAAAAATAAATATATGATCACTGAGTGGATTCAAACGCAAGAGCCAAACGTGATCAGAAGCCATGTTTATTGCTACCATAGTGTCTAAAGAAACATGAGAAAAGCAATCTGCCAGCAAATGTGCTTACCTTAGTGAAAACTCTTGCTGTTATAAAACAGTGATGTTTATTGGGTGAGTGTTGTGCCATCTGATCCTTGTGTTTTTGCTCTTACAGGATTTTGTGGCGACAGCTCTGTTTACCTTTTTTTGGCTTGTGAGTTCATCAGCATGGGCTAAAGGCCTCTCAGATGTTAAGAAAGCTACTGACCCGGATGAGGTCATCAACCTCATTGCAGCCTGTGATCGCCAGGAGAACCGGTGCCGAGAAGTGCATGAACCCGTCGTCTCTGGCCTGAACACCTCTGTGGTCAGTGCTCTGTGTACAACCACTGTTCTAATTTATCAAATTCAGGAAATCTGTATTCACAGTAACAGACCAAAAACAAGTCTTAGCAGTCTTAGTATGTGTGTTGTTCATGAAGAAAAACAAATATGGTGATAGATGGCTTAGTAACTGGTCCTCTTCTGCAGGCTTTTGGCTTCTGTAACCTGGTGCTGTGGGGAGGAAACCTCTGGTTTGTCTTCAAGGAGACTGGCTGGCTGGGCGCTTTTGCTGGTACCTATGTGCCCTCTGGAGAGAAGCAGCCAGCTCCAGACTCCTATGGGCAGCAAGGTGAGTGCGGGATATTGAGCACGGAAAGGGCTGGAGAACAATCAAAGTCATGTTCCAACATTATCCTACTTCTTGCTCAGGTTCAGATAGAAGGTCCTAACTGTTTGAACTGTTTTGGTCCTGACTAGATCCCGACTCTATAATACTCTCTAATATTAGCCCGTTGGGCTTCCCAAATGGGCCTATCATTGCAACCAACCTTAATCTCACAGTTCCCATCTAGGCCCCATGGGCAGTGTGCAACCTCATTGTTACCCATCAGGGACCCATGTTGCCCATCAGGGACCCCAGTGGGCATTTATATGTGGGGAACTTGTGTTTAGTTTATTTTTATATAAAATAAAAATAATTAACTCAAAAAAGAGTAAATCTTAGATGTTAGTCATTTATATTTAATTAATTTATATGATCATATTCTACATGAACTTATAAGTTGTTTTTAGTGTTGGTGAATGGAATGAGACATCTGAAAAGGTTAATGCATTTAAAAGGTACATAGGAAATGCTATTACATGAAATATACTATATAGACTAAAGTACTGGAATGCCTGTCCATTCATGTTCACCTCATTCTCAACTCCCCAACTCATCAAAAGTACTGGATGAAACACCATCATTCAAGAGTACTAACCAGACTTTTTTTGGTTATTGCCTTTCTCAAACCACATGACCTGTTTGCTATTTGATAGGTGGTCTGTCGTGGGTTCTCTACACATCCCTAGAGAAAGATTAAATATAGTGGGAAAAATTCAAAGAATATGGAGGTCTGTAATTTGTATCGTAGGTACATTTCAACTGTGAGAGACAGAATAAAACAAATCCAAAAAGTCACATTGCATACATTTTAAATAATTAATATTTTATTGCATGAAATAAGTATTTGATCACCTACCAACCAGCAAGAAATCTGGCTCTTATGGCGGAGTGGACTAAAATCCCTGCTGCAGTGTGTGTAAACTTGGTCAAGAACTACAGGAAACTCTGTAATTGCAAACAAAGGTTTCTGTATCAAATATTTAGTTTTGTTTGGTTTAATATTATTAAGTATCAAATACTTATTTCAAGTGTAACTGCATTCTTTCCATTCTTTGTGGTGGGAAAACTTGCAAAATCGGCAGTCTATCAAATACTTATTTTCCCCACTTTTATATACTTCTTTGTTAAATCACTGTTCTGTGATTTCATGTCAGGCTATGGCCAGGACCCTTATGCCGGATCCCAGGGTGGCTACCAGCCCGACTACGGCCAGCAAGGAGGCGGATATGAGGGTGGAAGCTACAACCAGGGAGGCTATGATCAGGGAGGCCCTACCTCTTTCTCCAATGAGATATGAGGTAGTACACACAGGACGGCAGCTCTGCACAGGTAAGAGGAATGGGTGGGTGCCAATGCTTGCTTGTCTCATTCTTATATTCAGACAGAAATGTTTCCAGAGAGCATTTTTTTTACCATTTAAAATTGTAAAAAACAAAAATAATACACTAATCTTGTTTAAAAGTTTTAAAATAATGTTTCAGTTAAACTGTTAGAGTTATGTAATTTGGAGATCAGTTCATCTCCTACTCACACTATTCACAGTGACCCAGACCTTTGCTTTTGCTCTAACTGCATTGCATAAACACGTGTTAAGTGAATTATATTTGCATGGTTTTTGTTTTAAATTCTGGATAATTCCCATTCTTACTATTAACATTCATTAACATTACTGATACTAGCATGCATACTCCCCTGTCATTGTCCCCACAGATCACAGGAGAGGCAGTTAGATGACCAAGGAGTGCGGAGCCTGACTATTCCCCACAATTCCACACTCTCCTGAGTTTCCCTAAATGAACAGTGAGTGTACAGTCTAAGGTGGGTGGGGTGGGCAACATGGGTTGGGGGTTGTTAATATCATATCCTCTGGAAATGTGGAAATGTGTTGGGTTGAAAAAATCATTTAACCATGCTCTCTACTCTTGTTTTGAGTTTTTTGCTGCAGAATTCATGGGGGGGGGGTTGCTTATCTTCTAATAAAGAATGACTTGAACACCAAAATAAAAAAAAAAGAATTATAAAGCATATTATATGTAAGGGATTGAAGCCAGTTGGAATGAATTCTAATAATATTAATCATGAAGGAATGTATTTGTCTGTGCTGTGTAAATAATAATTATAATACATATAAATATATTTAAATAGCTCTATATTGTGAATAAATGCTCAGATGAATGGTTTTGTCTGTTCCTGATTTGAGAACAGAAGGACTTGCCGTGTGTTAAACCAGTTTGTTTGGTAGTTCAATAGTACATCCCACTTTTGTTTTCTTTTACTGCTTTTTTGTTTATTGTGTCTTTTTCTCTCTCTTGTCTATCACTACTACATTCTCACTGTAGCAAGAGGGATGTGTGTGAACCTTCAGTATGAATGTGTGGTTTTATTTCTTTTTTTTATTTGTTTGAAACATTCTTCTAGGAACTAAAGATAAATAGATGGATACAGAATGTGGGAAGAAAAAGGTACCAATAGATTGAAGGAGAAATGGAAGAAAATTTCCACATGAGAGGGAGAGAAAATGAGGAACACAGAGGAAGGCTTATACAGTATAGCTGATTATCCTTGAAAATGACATATAGACTCTTAACCCTTAAGATGTCTTCATTTATTAATGTCGTTTTGCTTAAACAAGTGCATGCGTAATGACAGTTACCCGAAGAAGTACATTTATATTCTAATTACATTCTATATTGACAGATCCGAGACTGCTTTTCCTGCATTCCTTGTTTGTTTCAATATCAAGAGATGGTAAAAATGTAAAGGGGACTTTTGTTTATGCAAATCAAGACTGTCTGTATTGCCACACTGAGCCGAGTGACGTATATACTGTACTGTCCTGTGTGAATGTTTTCGTTATTATTTTATTACATTACATTAAAGCACCATATATTATTAGAAATGAAGCAAATAAAACACAAGACTTATACTGCATTCTCCTGTTAGGTAGTTTAAAGAGCAAAGATTGCTCTGCTTCCAGATTTCTCCTGGATGCCCCCAGCCAGCACATGAATCACCAGCACACTTAATTTAACATAATGAAGTGTTTGCAAGCCAAACTGGATTTTGGACAAGGACAAGCAAATTGGTGTTTAATGGTGCCTAAATCTCTTGTGCAGTTGTGTAAATGCTGCTGAATACCGTCTGTGCATCAGCTGGGGTAAATGGTTGGCATAGTGCAATATGTAACAACCACCCTCTCTGTGGCCTGGCTAGGGTTTGGTTTCCAGGAAGGGCAAGTTCCACACTACACTAATAAGAGTCCTTGGGCAAGACTCCTCTCTTCTGGCTGTGTGTAATGATTCAGATTACATGAATGTAAACATAAATAAAAACGAATATAGATGTTTCAGTTAAAATATCTCCAGAGAGAAAGGATTTTTCTCTCTTTTGGAAAATGCTGAATATTTGTTAAAAATAAGACGAAACTTCAAACAGCTTTCTGATTTAGTTTCACCTCACCCGATTTTGCCCAGTTTTGCCGTGCTTTGGTGAAAGGTGTCTCATATAACTGTACAATTCTTGTTTAAGTGAAACATCAGTGCTAATTTGCCAGGGCGTCATTTGATGGACAAGACAGGCTTCTTATTTTTAAGCTTGGTTGTTGCTGTTTTTAACTGCTGGTTGCCACTGGGTTCTGTACATCTGAACCAATCACATCGAGAGAGTGGAAGTAATAATGCTCTCTTAATATGAAGGTTTTGATTATTATTAAGGTGATTATTTTAATCACCTTTTCAAAACTTTTCAGAGTGTCATATAAAATACAGCAAATAAATTAAAATCATCTCCTATTACCTTATTCCTGTAAATACAAACTTGGTGTATTCATTGGAATATTAGCGTCTGGAACTATAAGCAACATGCTTTGTTACTGGCAACTGTTATTTAGACTTCTCAGGGTTGAATGTTAAGGATCAGTATGTTTTGGTTATATTTCATTTGACACTTTGATCGGAATAATGTCGTGTTGATTGCTATCAAGATGCTAGCATTTCAACAAAAGATCTGTTTAGCTTCCAGCAGGTGTTGAATCGAGCAGACGGGGCAGGATTGGCAAAAAAACAACCAGATTTTAATGAAAACATACTCAAAACTTTAAACCCTCCTGCTGTACTCCATTGCAACATGTTAGAAAAAGGCAAAATGGTAAAGTAATAAAAATTATCACAGCAGTTTAGCTTACCAGATTTTGAGTTCCACAGGGTTCTATTTTAGAGCCTATGAAATTGTTGCTGTAATGAAGTGTGGATATAGTTGTTGTATGGTTTTAGGGGGTTAAACAACATTTAAATTATTTAAATTATATAAATCTGCAGACAAAATGGGCTTAATGCGCAAAAGTGAGAGCAAGTATTGAGTATTGTAACAAGTGGTTTGCATTCCATAACTTATTCTAATTATGCATCTACTGAACACAGTTTTCTTGCTCATGTTCTTATTCAAAGATAAATTGTGAATGGGAGGGAATGGTTGACTCCTACTCAGTATGTACACTGTACTCCCAAGTGTTAAGATTATGCTGTTCACTTTGAAACAGTGTGGTTGTCCCCTTCTCTTCTTTGCCGCTTTGTTCCTCCCTCCTCTCTCTCTCTCCTTGTGTATCTTCTTTCATGTTTAATAAAGTATTGTCAGTAGAAACTGGATGTTGTGGTGTCAGCGCTTATTCTTTTACTGTACTTCAAATGGTTCTGTGAGCGATACCATAGAAGAACCACAAATCAGAGAACCATGTCTGTAGAAGAGATGTGTGAGTATGCTCTGCTAAGACTAAGAATTCAGATAGGAAATGTCTACCTTTCAAAAGAACTTTAAAAGGGAACAGGAATAGTCTGGCAAAATATACACAATTTTCCAATTACAGTCAAAGTATGACACTGTACTGGAGGGATGGAGAACCATCCTGCCATCTGTGCACAAGTAATAAGCCTTCTGTTCAAAGTCAGGGGTGTTACACATATAAAGGGCATAATTTGACTTGATACGATGTGGTGGTCTCTCTAATAATTTTTTGATTCAGCAATATTTCATAATAAACATGGCTTGGGAACACAAATGCCTGTATAAGTTAAGGTGTTACCTTGTGAGTGAGGTTGACATGAAATCCAGGAAAGGCTGCAAATGGAATGAAATATAGTGGGCACCATGATGTGTTCAGGTCATGGGCCCATGATGTGTTCATCCACAATAGGCTGGTGTTGCTGCAGGTTTTTCATTCCCAAAAAGCTGAAGCACACCTCATTTTACTTCTTTAATCCGTTGGCCTCAGTCTACAGACAGATGAAGAGGTGAACTCCTGATTGTTGGACTGAAAACCTGCATCTGCACCAGCCGTTTGCAGATAAGATTAAGTACCTTGGGGACAACTGGGGTCCATGGCTTCATGGGGTCTGCACCACACATGAACCCAACCATCAGCCGAAACAACTGGTGCTGTGACTCATCAGATTTCACCACATGTTGCCAGCACTAGGTTCCAGTCACAAGCCCAGGTGCGGTGCTGAGTCTGGTGTTGTAGGGTTAACAGAGGCGTTCTGGTGGGCCTTCTGCTCCCATATCCAATTAATGTTAAAGAACTGTCCTGTGGGGTATGTTTGTGGTGCTTGTGCATTGAATGGATTTCTGCCACAGTTGCTTGTCTGTTCACATGCACATTCCTAGCCAGATGCCACTGGTCAAGGTCATTAAGCATCTGTGGGTGGCCCCTGTGCTGTGCACTGTGGGTAGTAATGCCTTCTATGACATACTTCCAGTGCACACTTGACATTGTTGATCAAGTCATCTAAAATGCTTCCATCTGGAACTACTATCGTTCCTTACTCAAACTGATAATTCATGTGACCTTTCCATTAACATGGTGGCCAGTGTTCAACAAAAGATATCAGCCCAAATTGTACAGGTGTGGATGTTCCCAAATCCATCCGGTGAGGGGATTCCAGTGTATGAGGAGTATGCTTACCTCTGTATACTTGATTTTGAGGTCAAATAGAAGCATAATCTGAATATAACCAGTATTAGAAGTAAAAAAGCTCCAGCCTGATGAATGTATTGCTTAATGCATAACAATTTAAGATGCATGTACTGTCACACTTCAGTCTAGTTCCGTCTCTTTCCTTGCCTGTCTCTGTTCTGTCACTTTTCAACACATGGCTCTTTTGCATTAATATTCCTGTCTCTGCCCTAGCTCCGCCCCTGCTCTAGCTCATCAGTGTTTCGACCTTAGGAGTGGGAAAATCTTTTTTCCAGTCGATGGCAGAGACTGGTAGACAGTTATAGGAAACCTCAAATTTACATAATTTCAGCCACAAGAGGAAATACCAGCAATTAGTGTTTAGTTATATTGCCTTAATCATTCCTATATCTATCCAGTGCTGAAACACAATAAGCTCTGTAATTATGTGTATACACCAATCAGTGAATTTATTAAAATTGATCAATTAACATTGATTATCTGGTTACTCTAACACCTGTCAAGATGGGGGGGATCTACATATTAGAGAGAAAATGAACAGTCGGGAAAGGAACAGTCAGAGGCAGGAAAATTAGGCCAAATTATGATGTCTAGATGACTGTGTCAGAGCATTTCCAAAACAGCAGGTCTTGTGGGGTGTTCTTAGTGTGTATTGACCAGTACCTACCAAAAGTAGTCCGAGATTTAAAACTTGATAATACAGAAGTAGATGCATTTTAGCTTAATGGCCCAGTGGGCGCCAATGACACTGGCAGTGCTTACTGAGGGTTCCCAGTCTGTATCCTTTATGTTGGGTTTACTGCAGCCTGCTCCTCAGTTTTGTTTTGTTTTTTGTTTGTTTTCTAATTATTTCTGTATTTTTGCTGCCAAATATTCTGATGTTCCATCTTATTTTGTAAACAATGAACTCACCCAACAACATCTGTAAACCTATTTGTGGGTTTTGGCTTGGCTTTCTTCATTTCAGGTTGACCGTAAAAGGAAGATGACTGTTTTCTTCACAGAAATGATCACACCTTTTAGCTCGCTGAGGGAAGCAGTTTCCTCTGAGGATGTGAAACGCAGCTGTTATGATCATCGGCCTGTTGCCAAAACAGAGCAGGTCTCCACAGATGTGCTGTTTCAGAGAGGGGGCAGCAGAGAAGCACAGTGTTTGGGGGTCGAGGGTGAGGAATAAAGAGGCTGTTCTCTACAGAATAGTTGTGTCCTTCAGTGGAAAACTGGAACCAAAACCATTTATCACACTTTCTGCCACTGCACCTTCACAAATGGCGTTCTGTTCATTCTATAATCAGAGATAAATGAAAACAGCCCATTCAGGACACAGCACTGCACAGTGTGTGTTAACCTGCTAAATTTAACAGACTGGAGAAGAGTAAAACAGAACAAAAGTCTTATTCTCTCAGTCTGATCTGTTCAGTGTTAGTTCCCCTTTACACTTACAATGCATATTCGATCAGAAATGCATGTTAAACCATTTTTCATTTAGAAAAACAACAATATTATGTATTTTATCAGAAATCCCTAATGTGTTAACCTGTTTAACTTGTATTTAACCAGGCATGTCTAATGTAGTAACCTTTTATTGCTTAGAAAATCAAGAACAATATGTATTTAATCAGAAAGGCCTATATTGTTAACATGATTTACTTCAGAAAAATGTATTTAACCAGAAACATGCAATATAGTAACCGTTTTATTTCTTAAAAATAATCAAGAAATATTTGTATTTCACCAATACAGTGCATCCAGAAGGTATTCACAGTTCTTCCCGTTTGCACATTTTATGTTACAGCCTTCTTTCAAAATGGATTCTCACCATGACAATGTGAGAAAAGTTTACTTGATAATTTTGCTAATTTATTAAAAAAAAGAAGTTTGGAACCACCAGGACTCATCATAGAGCTGGCCACCCAGCTACTCCTCAGTAAAAGGCATATGAAAGGCCATCTTTAACTTTTTGGACAGAATATCAAGCATCATGTCTGGAGGAAACCAGGCACTGCTCATCACCTAACCAATACCATTTCTACAGTGAAGCACGGTGGTGGCAGCATCATGCTCTGGGGATGTTTTTTTCTGCAGCAGGAACTGGGAGACTAGTCAGGGTGGAGGGAAAGATGACTGCAGTGATGTACAGAGACATGATGATAACCTGCTCCAGAGCACTCTGGACCTCAGACTGGGATGAAGTTAATGACTCTAGGCAAACAGCCAAGATGACAAAGGAGTGGCTTTGGGACAACTCTGTGAATGTCCTTAAGGGGCCCAGCCAAAGTCCAGACTTGAACCCAATTGAACATCTCTGGAGATATTTAAAAATGGCTGTGCACTGACATTCCCATCTAATCTGTTGTAGTTTGAGAGGTTCTGCAAAGAAGAATGGGAGAAACGTCCTAAAAACAGGTGTGCCAAGCTTGTAGCATCAATACTCAAAAAGATTTGAGACTGTAATTGCTGCCAAAAGTGCTTCAACAAAGTATTAAGCAAAGGATGTGACAAATATTTTTGTACGTTATATTTTTGTGTTTTTATCATTATTTATTTTATTTTTTGCAAAGATTTCAAATTGTCTTTTCTCAGTTTGTCTTTGTGGGGTATTGTGTGTAGAGGTTTGAGGGGGAAAATGAATTGAATCCATTTGGAAATGAACTACGTTGTGAATACTTTCGGAAGCACATTAAGGCCAATATTTTTAGCATGATTTACTTCTCAAAACATAAAAACAACTTGTATTTAAGCTGAAATGTCTGTGTTAACTGACTTCCACCTATAAAGTCACTAAAATGCATATTTGAGCAGAAATGCACTTGTTTAATCAATATAAATAATAATAATAATGATACTACTACAAATAAGAATAATAATATGAAGCTGTTTATAATACTATTAAGGATAGTGATAATCAACGATTATCATCATATCAATGATCATCATCAAAGATTATAATAATGATAATACTAATAATGATAATAGTAATTATACTACTACTACTACTAATAATAATAATAATAATAATAAATGTGATAAGGGCCATTGAAAGGATATTGTACAATAACAATAATATATATTAAGCATAATAACATTTAAACACTAAATTCTGGCTCTCACGTTTGTTCCCTTTGGTTTTATCATCATAAACATGTAATTTTGCAGAAATGCTGAAGTGTAAACTCACTAAAAACAACAAAGAGTGTATGTATGGAAACTTCCAGTGGTGGGTAAAATGTACTGTTACCCGGAAGTCTTATTTACCTAATTCACTTTGTTTTTCAAAGTCGGTAATAAAAAAGAACCAACGCCCCACTGCTCTCTCTCTCTCTCTCTCTCTCTCTCTCTCACTCACTCTCTTTCACTCACTCTCTCTCTCTCACTCACTCTCTCTCTCACTCACTCACTCACTCTCTTTCACTCACTCTCTCTCTCTCACTCTCTCACTCACTCACTCTCTTTCACTCACTCTCTCTCACACTCTCACTCACTCTCTCTCTCTCTCTCTCTCTCTCTCTCTCTCTCTCTCTCTCTCTTTCTTTCACTCCTCTGAGTCGAGTCGCTGCGCGAAGAGGAGCTGAGAGTGTTTACTGTAAGGCTCTGCTCTTTTTCTCTCGCAGACATGGCAGACACAGACCCCAGCCCTGCGGCCAGCTTCGTGGAGAAGTTGAAGACCTACATCCGCACTCGGAAAGGAAGTATTCTGGCTGCAGAGATAGTAAGTCCACTGCTACACTGCTACTTTCTATTTTAACTATTTTAAAGCGCACACACACACACACACACACACACACACACACATACCCCCACGCGTACGCTCTCTCTCTCTCTCTCTCTCTCTCTCTCTCTCTCTCTCTCTCTCTCACACACACACACACACACACACAGTGGACAGTCAGTAGCTGTGAGGGTGGGCGATGCATGGTGTGTGTTTTTCTGCTGTATTTTGTATCCAGGATGTGGTAGTTAACTGCTTATCTGGGGTATATTACTGACTGGGGCATTTAGCTTAATGACTGGAAATGAGCATTTAGCTTCATTTAATAGATGAAGAGAACATAACAGAGTAGAGCATTACTACAGAAATCAGAAAGGATACATTATCTTAAGTGACAAGTCTTATATTCATATATATATATATATATATATATATATATATATATATATATATATATATATATATAATGTTTAACAATGAAGCTTGAAATGTATTATCTTGGCAAATTTACTTTTATTCAACCAGCATATTTATTTATTTATTTCATTTCATTTCATTTCATTTAGTTAGTTAGTTCGTTAGTTTGGACCGGAAATGACACACTGATCTACCTAATGAACTAACTGACAAGCCCTGACTGAGCCGAACTGTTGTAAAGCATCCTAATTACCCCGATACCCTGATTATAATCAACTCAACAGGTGGTAAACAGCAGCTCTCTGCAGTTGTTTTGTGGACAGTCATGGCACAGTAAGACAAAGAAGCTCACTAAGGACCTTCAGCTGCACATTGTGGTGTCTCACAAGTCAGGAAAGAAAGTCAGTTCCAGTGGCCGCAGTGCAAAGTGTTATTAAAAAATACAAGACGTTCCACACTGGAAAATGACATGGCAGAAGCCAAAAGGGACCCCTCTGCCAGAAGAATAGTCAGAGAGATGATTACCACCAAAGCCATCCTTGAGAATCTGGGCTCTGCTGGGTGGCAACGTCTCGAGGTAGACAGTCCAACGGTCAATGCACACTGCTGGGTTCCATGGGCGCAGACCTAGGAGGACACCACTTTTACCAGAAAAGGCACACAACAGCTCACTTGATCTTTGCAAATGCTCATCTGGACAAAGAAGAAGACTTCTTGTCTTCTGTTTTAATGGTCAAATGAAACAAAAATTGAATTGTCTGGCCATAATGAGGTTTCCTTCATTTGGTGTTGGGTGGAGAAGCCTTCAACCCTAAGAACATTATCCCCACTGTCAAACATGGTGGTGGGAACCTAATGATTTGGGGGTGTTTGTTTTTTCCCCCAGTGGTTCAGAATACCTAATCACAGCAAATGGCTGCATGAAGAAAGAGCCATGCATCAAGATTCTCAACATTAGGACGTCTGCAGAGAAATTTGGCCTGTGGTACCAGTGGACATTTCAGCATGACAACAACCCCAAACGGTTAGCACGGTTAGAAATGGTTAGCAACTGAGAATCTGTGGAGAGAGCTAAAGATCAGTAATGGTGAGGACACCCTCTTTAGCTTATCCCTACAGATGAATGGGCAGAAGTACCAGTGGAGACATGCAAAAAGCTCGTCAGCTGTTATAGGAAGTGTTTGATCCCTGTAATAGCCAATGAAGGCTTTTCTGTTGATTACTGAGGAGGGTAAATAAAAGCTAAGAAATATTTTTTCCACAATCGTGCCTCTTGTACATTGTATCTTTGGAGAGACCCCTGTCGTGTCTGTTTAAAAAAATTGCTGGTTGAATCAATTTTGCCAGGGGGAATGAACGATTTTGGGCTTCAAGAGTTTATAAATTGACAGAGCCAAGTCAGTAACAATGGACAGACAGTAGTACTACTAAGAGAAGGAATGTCACTCTCTGGAATGTGGGGGTGGAGTGGTGAGAAATTTCAACTGGCACACCGTAAAAAGGGCTAGTTTCACCTGTCCAATTTTGTCAACAGCCCACAGGCTTTATTTTGCTTTCACTTGCATTGCATTTTGAGGTCAGGGTGAGGGTGGCGGACACTAATGCTAAAGTAAACCTGTGTTTGGGTTAACACACATGCTCAAATTTGGCACTAGGCGATATAGCAGAAATTGAAGATATGATACTCTGAGTACATGCCTTGCTGCCAAGTTTTTATCTGCATTCTATTTTTCACTGCTGTGTCACGGAGTAAGAGGCGCTATAATCATGCAGTTCTCACAGAGGTTGTGAGATGTGTGTTCACGAGGATACAAAGTGTCCTTTACTGTTTCTCAGTGGAAAGTGAAACCTTCAGGTTTCAGGTTCAGGTGTTGTTGCTGCCATCCCCGCAGATATGGTTTGTGTCATTTTTGGACATGCCAGCAGAATGGAATATACTAACATCATGTCTTTCGGTCTCTCTAATCTGCATTCTAGTTAGGGACCAACTACAGTGCAGTTATGAAATAACTACAGTGGTGAAATGTAATCTCGCACATCCTAATCTAACATCATAAAAATTCCATATCGATCTTGTTCACAACCTTAGTAACTCTCCCTACCCTGGCTTGTCCCTTTCAACACTGTCATCTATCATTTCTTTCACCCCATCATCATAACCTGAAGGCATGGTTCTAGCTAGCAGAATGCATTTTTATGTTTTTAAGTGTGCTGAGAGGGCAGGAGAACAGCTCAGTTGGATATACTCTTCATGAAACCAATATCATCTGGCTGCAGTTCTTCAGTGAGAGGCCACTGTGATGTCATCTGGAATCTCTTGCAAGAAGCAGAAGTTAGCTTCGTTTTAAGGCTCCACAGTATTTGTTGCTTATTGCGTTAGATTATTTCTAGCTAATGCATTTATATGGATTGAGTAGTGCACTTCCTGTGAGCTTTGAATGATTATGCCATTAGTTGATATATGGAAAATAAGTACGTAAGCAGGGAAAGTAGATGAAGTTTAATTCTACACAGGTCCAAAAGATTGTTATCTTTACACAGAATGATAGAAGAACATATACAGTACAGAATAAAGTGTGGCCTGCACAACCCATTACCACCAGAAAGCACAATTTGAAAACCATTGGTGAATGTAGTACATAATATATAAACCATGAACCCATATAACTGTAACACACTTCTTTTGGATCTACTTTTTTTTTTTTTTACACAAGAAGTACAATTATATTAGTAACATTATTCAGGGCATCTTTGATTTATTTAGTTTTTTTTATTTTGTTAAAACTGTTGGATAAAAGCCATAGAACACTCAAGGTCATGTGTTATCGCAGCTTTGCCTTCGGCTCATGCCTGCCAACAATCTCTGCAGCAATATTACAGTAATTTTTAGTGTTCAGTTGTTTAATTAAACATGTTGCTCAGCAGACTTAAGGCACTGGCACTGTGGCCCGAGGATCGCAAGAAAGGTCCTGCCTCTTGCAGTTGCAGCCCAAAATTTGTTAGGGGGCTTGAAAATAATGGCTTCCATTTATGTTGCGGTGCAGTTCTTTTTCCTTTTTCATAGTATGTGTGCAGAGACCTGTTGATAACTGAGGCCTGTAAATGATACGTCGGCTGCATTTCTCAGCAGCATACGAAGGGGCCTTTACGTTGGAACAGCTTTCTGTGACGTAGTGGCTGAGAAAGGCAGTGTAGGCGAAGGGATGTAGCTACAGTAAGCAATGCTGTGCAACTTTAAAAGCAAATCTTCCAATTTTCAGATGACATCACAGGTCCGAGACAAGGGGCTCTCAATGGAGATCTGCGGCCTGACCCATCTCAAGGAAACAACCCAAATCTAAGAATAAAGAAAAGTTGGAAAATAGTTGTGGAAATGTGAAATGTGTATTTTTATGGAACATAAAGCCGCACAAATGTTATAAGTGGCAATGTAGGCCAGAGTGTATCTCCACCCTGTCTAAGTGGTGCAGACTCACACTAATGTAGTGTGTAAAAATAAGCCTTAAGAGTTTCAACAGGGAAGGAAGTGTCTTAAATAGGAGCTGATGCAGGGAAAATGTGCAAAAAGTATACTTTCCATTCTCCAAAGAGCTCTGTAAACTGCTGTAAACTGACTGCTTCTTTCCATGTGCTGCACAACGTCTGCTTTGGTTTAACTGGGTTGAGTGTGCACATACTGTATGTGTAGTTACTGATATAAGAGATGTATAATAAGAGCTGCTCCCATCTGTTATCTGTTCTTCCGCACAGGCTGTTTTCTGTTTAGGCTGACAAAGTAATCTGTGTTCAGTGATATCACCTTCTCACCGTCTGGTTTCTACTTCGAGCTAACTGAAAGGAAGAGTACAGGACTGAAAACAGATTTGCATTACTTTCATACTTTCCTCTAGCTTACTTTATATGTAGTTTATCAGCCGAGACACGGTTCTGCGCAGGAGTTATTTGTAGGCAAATGGAGCTAATGGGGTTGATCAGTAAAGTACAGCCACAGTAACAGAATCTGAAGTAACATCAGCTGGATGTGTTCCTGTGGTTTCTCACACTGTAAATATGGCCAAAACAGTAGCATCCTTTGAGTTTCTTTTTTCTTTTTTTTTCTCTCTTTTTTTCATTTTTGTCTGAAGTGTTTCTGGAGTCTCACTCATCCACCCGTCATTTATTTGTTTGTTTGTTTTATTTATTTATTTATTTATTTATTGTTTAACAGGGCAATGGACTGGGTAGTGCTGGGCAATATGACCTCAAATTAATATTGTGAATACTTTAATATATATATATATATATATATATATATATATCTTTTTAATTTAATAATTTAATATTTTTATTTTTTACTTTTATTAATTTCTTAATAAATTAATTAATTCATTAATATCTTCTTGCCTACTGCATTTCTTGCAAAATAAATATTTCAAGATGCAATTGATACCAAATAAATATTTGTCTTTATTGAAAATACCAAAGAAAAAGTAGTGAAATATAAACCTCCATTTTTATAACAGTGGTGAGGACAGTTCAGCTCACCCTGAATCATTACATCCCCACTGTTATCAGGATTCTCTGAATGTTAAACACTTTCTGATTCTTCTTCAGTCCTTTGAAAAACATCAGATGTAATCTTGTTCATAGTCAGACAGCTTTTATTACATTTGTCAGTCCACCTTAAGTGAGGCATCAGTTACCTTAACGAGGCACTGTCGGCAGACTGCGACTGCTGGGCCAGTTAAGGTGGAAAGAAAAGAGGAATAAGATGATGTTTATCTTCTTTATCTTCCTTTCCACAGCTCCCGGTCAAGAACATTGTTTTGGATTCATTCCTTGAGCCATTTGTAGTAATTAGTTGTTGTGAATCGTAAAGCGAATGGTCTGTCTGATCTGTAGGACGTACTGAAAGTGTTTTTTCTGATCCAAACTCTCTCCTGCTGCTTTATGAAAGAGCTGCTTATTCAATGATGTGATTGTGAAGTGCTGAAGCAGGCTTATGGTGTGTCCTTTGATTGCTGTATTGGTGTGTCCTGCTCTGTGTTTACTTTTCATTGCTTTTTGTTCAGTACAACCATCACTAAAGCCAACTTCTCGGCTTCTCTTCGCTAGACAGAGCAGAGTCACGTGACTTCGTGCATGGTATTGTGTTTTTGTGTGAACATCTGCAGTGTGAGGAAAATATTAAAAGCATTTCAGACCCGACTTAACCAACATGAAAATCAGTTGTGGTTACTTCTCGATTAATTGCACAGCCCCTGGGTTTCATATTTCATAGTCAGACCAGTACACGTTAAAGCATAGTGTTTAGCATAATATTTGTTCTGTAGTATTACATTTCCATTTTACTTCATTTATTTGCAATAAAAACCTGATTCATGTTGTATAATTCCTGTATCAAAGGGTTAAACCCTTAATATAAATCAGTATATTTCAAGATCTAGATGCAAAAAAAACCAAAACCATATTGTAATATCACCCAATATCTGTGTGTGACTTAATATTCAAAAGCATGTGTCGGTGGGTCGTTTGTTTAGAGATTTTTGGTTTCTTCTTTAACTCTCAATTAAAGAAGAAGTATCACAAAAAATAATCCAGTGCAGTTTGCTGAGTCAGTGGATACATTTACACGCACCCTAGTAATACAATAATAATCTGACTAATCAGAATAGAATGTGTCTAATGTATACACTTTAAAACGAATAGTCTGATTGAGGCTGTTCCAGTTACATTTCTATCCAATTGAATGAGGTGGATAATCCTTTAAATAAGCAGTTAAATAGA
The DNA here is from genome assembly GCA_034509495.1 of Acestrorhynchus altus. Taxonomy (NCBI): domain Eukaryota; kingdom Metazoa; phylum Chordata; class Actinopteri; order Characiformes; family Acestrorhynchidae; genus Acestrorhynchus; species Acestrorhynchus altus. The sequence goes on from CM067515.1 coordinate 9,111,204, forward strand.
AGAATAATAGACATGTGAACACCTGTATCTGATCACATTACCAATCAGAAAGTGTTTGAGAACTTGATGACCTAAATGACCTAAAAATTGTTGTCCCACGTAAAGCCAGCAATAACGAGCTATTCAGACAAGTATTTGAGCAGATGAAGGACAGTGGGTTCAAACGAACTGTAGAACAAATTAAGGACAGATGGACGTTTCTAAAGCCAGAAAAGCATGTGGATTTTGGGTTTGCTGACGACCTTTAGCCCCTTCGGCCCTCAGCCTTCACTGTGAGGCTGAATCACACCTTGTGTTCTCAGCTTTATATGTCAGGAATTCCTTGATATACTGGCACAAATCACATATGGTTAGAAAGTGCAGAACCTGCTTTTTAAGTAATTATGTCATGGTGCAGTGAAGCTTCTGTGAGAAATTCATTGTGGAATATCATACTTTTATAAAATTATAACTGTTTTAGAAGCTCCTGTTTTTAAAACCCAATATAATAAAGCAGTTTTTATTACCTGAGATGTTGGTCAAGTTGGCCCTGAACAAATAATTTCAGGTTTTGGCCTTCTGTGACAAGCAGTTTTAGAGATTGACATGAATCCAAGAGGCATAATCAGCCAAAAAATTAAAACCGCCTGAATTTTTGAATACATTTTTTACAGTAATAAGCTATATTACACAATATATATATTTTTTGATTCTCAAATTATACACACCAATCTGCAACTTTTTTGTTCAGACATCTAATCCTAAATCTCCACAATCTAAAATAAGTAAAAAAAAAAATCATTTTGGCAATTTTTGATAAAAACTTCATCACTTTCATCAAGATATTAAACTTCTGATAGTATATACACATCAAGTAATTACATATTTAAGAATCCAAAGGCCTTCTATAAAGATATCATCATATGCCATGTGACTATCTCATGTAATTACTGTGTTATTACGAAAAAAGAGACACAACTTGTATAGTGAGGGCTCAAAGGGTTAAGGAAGGTACGGAAGGCATTTTTGAGTAACTTCAGTTAGTTGTTATGTTGCTGAAAAATCTGAAGGTCAGCTTTAGCTGGTAGTTGGTTTTGGATGGTTTAAGACAGTTACGATGCTTTAATGGTCAGAGTGGTTGAAAAGCTGGTCATCTAGACAAAACATACCCTATGATGGTCAGAAAGCTGGTAGATTGTTGAGGAGAGTATGTATATAAACCACGCAGGTCTGAATATTGAATCGGAATGAAATCAATCAGACTGGGGAAAATCTTTACCAAGAAGCTGCTGCCTTATATTTATTATAAAAAAATAATACCCAGACACCCAGTTAGATATTTACTCATATTTTAGTATTACACATCTTGGTGTTATATATGAATACTGACTTTTATTTCCTTTTTAATGTTTTTTTTTATCATATTGTACCATATATCGCCATTTCATCCAGATATTTAGTCATGTCGCCCAGCCCTGCTACACACAGAGTGAAATTAGAATCAGACGATTGTACTGGAAGTGATTGATTATCTGTTCTTTCAAAAGGATGAAGTCAGTGTGTCACTAAAGAGCAGCAGTAGCGTGCTATTCAACCAGCTTTAGTACATAAACAGGACATACAATTTCAGGTAAGATCCACAAAAGATGTCTCACTGGAGGAGTTTTGATTTTACATGCTTGCAAACAGTGCAGACATGCCAGCCATGACGAAAACCAAACCCAGGCTGGTTAAGGAACCTTTGAATGTTGAGACATTTTTGGCACAAAACTGTATGGACTCAGCTCCATTCCTTCAAGCTCTTTTTCTATTACTCTACCAACCAAGTATTTTTTTATTACAGCCCTAATAAATAGATAGTTATACTCCCAGTGACTGCTTCCAGTACTCAGTACAGTAAGTCTTGTGTAGAAATATGCTGACCTCTGCATGAGGGCATTTAGCTGTGTGAAGCCAGTGGGTGTGGCATTAGCATTAGTCACTGTGTCAGCTCTTTGGCTTTTGCCATTGTTTAGGTGTAAAGTTCATAGAGCTGTGCACTATGTTCTGTGTACATATGAGATTCATAAGGCTCGGTCTAAGTGGACGTGTGACCTTCAGAGCTCTGCGTGTCATTGTGGAGTAATGGGGTGTTGAGCAGATGGGGTGGAGGAATGGGGCATTGAGGAGATGGAGGTGGAGGAATGGGGCATTGAGGAGATGGAGGTGGAGGAATGGGGTGTTGAGATGGAAGTAAAATGATGGGGTGGATTAATGGGGGATTGAAGAAATGGGGTGTGGTAATGGGTTGTTGTGGAGTAATGGGGTGTTGAAGTTTAGGAAATCAGTGTAAACACAGGCAAACCACCAGGCCAGAGAACTGTTTTTCCGACAGTTGTTTTTCAGGCACCACATAGACATGTTCTGATACCATTGCTAACATAATCCTTTTTATTATGTTCTAGTTTTGAATGAGAAAATTAATAAAAAAATGGGGAGAGACAAGAAACAAATGCTCCTTTAATAGAAGCAAGAAGCATGTTCTTTAATGTAATACCTGTTGATGAAGCACGATTTTAGCTGTTGTTTTTACATGGTGTTAAAATATCAAATGAGGGTTTGATATGACAGTTATGATATGTGTTCCCTTCTTTGTGCATGCAAAGCTTTGTGTGTTCCTCTGTTTGTGTTTGACGTCTTGTGGCCTTGCTCAGTGTGTGTGGTACAGGCAGGCGGGTGCTGATCCTTCAGTGGTGGGTGTCCTTAAAGGGGCCGAAACAGCAGTTCCGAATAGAGGCTCATTGTGTGCTAGCTAGAGTTCAGTCAGCCACTGGGCTTCACAGAGGCAGCTTGTGCCAGTCCCCACAACTCATAAAGCTCTGATACATATGAGCCGAAGGGAAGACTGACTGTTTACATCACCTCACCCCGCCCCTGGAGTCCCTCTGGCTTATACTGGTCTTCTGACTGGGCTGCTGGAGCTCACAGAGCTGATCCCTGTATGTTGGGGGTCATAGTCATACTCTCTTTAATTGTGTAACCTGCTGAATGAAGTTCAAAAGAAGTTTAAAGGATATGTGAGGTCTGTAAAGCATTTCTGGATACGTTGGAAGTTGAACACACATTTTTGGAAGTACAGCAAAAAATCCAGTTTTGGTGGGACTTCTAAATGTTGGCCCTATCATTGGGGTTGGGGGTGTTGTTACAGGTTTATTAACTGGTAATGCAACAGACATTTAGATGATGCTCTTATGCAGAGCAACTTATATTTGACTATCTTTTACACAGATAGGAATATTAGGAATCCTGCCCAATTTCAGCAAAAGTGATTGAGGTCTTGTCATGTTGTATGATAAGTCAGTAGTTAGAATATCACAATATATACAGTAGTTTCAGCTTTGTCATCACAATGTGTACAGGTGCAATCGTCACATCATAGGATGTGCAGTGTCAAGTAAGGCAGATTACAGAATGCTTGTCATGCTACAGTTTTCTTCTTCTTCTTTCGGCTGCTCCCTTTAGGGGTTGCCACAGCGGATCATCTGCCTCAATCTTGCCCTATACCCTGCCTCCTCTACTGTTACAATCATGCTACAATTTTCTAAAAAATTGCTCATTTTCCATTAGATTGTATTTGGCCAGAAATATGGACATTAGCACAATTGAGTCTCAATCATTGAAACTTTCATTACAGAGTAAAGTGACATTAACTTTTGTAGCGTTGTACAGAATATACTGTAAACTGAATTAAATAACCTAAACCAGGGGTTCTCATCCTGTGGGCCAATAGGGTGAAGTGCTTTCTAGTGGTCCCCCAGCTTGTCCATACTGGTCTGGTAAAAGCACTTTAAATAATAAATGTGGGGAAAAATGATTTAGTATAAGTGAAAATCAAGAGATCAATTAATACATTAATAGAAATGAACCAATAATATCACAGAAATGTTACAGTTAAACGGTATCAGTTTGAGACAACGCAGCCCAACAGTTGGGCCATGAGCTGCAAAGAGAACCTCTGATTATTGAATCTATCGCATGCCAAGATATTATCTGCTGTCATCGCTCTGATTCCAGTATCATCACACAGTCTGAAATGTTCACTTAAGTCTTATCATTTACTTATCATATCATATTAACACACAACATTCTCATGTAACCAACCCTGGGTTAACTGAACGTGAAGCATGCTTTCAGTATCTCAGCCTTGGCTGATGGTATGCTACAGTAGTTGTGTTTTAAGTTACTACAGGGAGTGTGTTGACAGTGTTAAACATTTGTCAGGCCCAGCGGATTGACACAGGTCAGGGGGGTTGTGGAGAAAATAGGGCTGGCCATAATTTATGAGCCTACCCCATACTGGCATCAGTTCAAAAGTGTGGGTAGATAAGAATGCCTGGCTCCCTTTTTCTTTTTTTCATGCATTGGCCTCCATAGTGGAAAATCCTTTTTTAGCCTGTCTAGAATGTCTGACTTGGAAAAAAAAAGTGAAAGTGGTGTGTTTTCTACTGAAATGATAACGTTTAAAAGTGCTCGTTCCAGTTCTCTTGGAGGGCTGTTGAATATTAGAGCCAGGTATTTCAGCTTGGGGCTGCTAGGCTTTTGCAAATGCCAAGTGACGTTTGTCCTTTGGGTGTGGCGTACTCTGTGTGATTGGTATGTCTGTGTTCAGTGTTTTTTACGGAGCTTAAACAACGTTCTCTTCCAAAATTTGACAGCTTTGCAGAAAGTCATAACGAGGCTGAGATGAAGCAGAGTTTCAGTTGAACTGTAGGAGTTGTGGACTGTGCTACCTAGGCAACCCTTATGTTGTGGCACTGGACTTCCCCTGATCTCCACTTATAGAACTCCATCTCACTTAACGTCTGCTGAGAAACCTGCCGGGGCTGTGACTGTAGATTAGGTTACTAACAAAGTAGTTAACTGTTGACCATGACAATTGAGTAATCAGAGACCAAACCTTTATAATAGATGTAACCGAATGATAATGATACTCATGTAAGTTTCATTCATATAGCAGCTTATAGTGTCTGATTCGGTAGTAATAATACACACCCAACAATAAACACAAGCGCCTACAATACACGTACTGTTCTGCAGCGGGCAGAGTCTCTTAGCTGGCCTAAATAGAGTCTGTAGGCAGGGAGAAAAAAATGGATGATATCAATTATTGGATGAAGACAAAAATAAAAGTAAAAAGAATGCGCCATAAAGGAGTTGTTAGAATTCAATAACTAGTGAAATATATGTGAGTGCAGTATTAGAATGGGAGGATTGTTGGGAATGCTGTAACTGAAAGGAGCCTGAAGCCTGCAGCTGGGCCTGTAGATCTTGCACACTCATAGGTTGCCGAAGCTGGTGGCCCAGCTGGTCCCAAAAATGCTGAATTGGTTATGAATCTGGAGACATTCCGGAGAAACCCTTACTGTGTGTGGATGAGCATTATTTTGCCTGGATAGGCCTCAGATTGTCCTGCACATATCACTGAGCTGTCAGTGTCCCTAATCACTACTAGGAGTGACCGACTGTTGTATGTGAAGGCTCCCGAGATCATCACAGTTTGGGCAGTGTGTCACTTCAGAGCATAAACAGGATAAAAGTTCCCAACACAAAGCCGCCCATCATCAAATCCCAAAGAGAACCTGGACTAAAGACAACTAAAGACGGTTCCAGTCCTGTTGTGTGGGTGTGCCCTTATCGTAACCACTGCTCCCAGCACCTCCTAACTTAGTCAGAATGACCTAAATGGTGTGTGATTAGGTCATTCCGACTAAGTTAGAAGGTGAAACAACCATTATGTTTCTCAAAGACATTTTGGCCAGTTGACAGACTTTAAGAGGGGGTGCATCATTAGGGTGCATCATAAATAAACACGAACCTATGGACACCACACCTAATACCAGGCGTGGACTTAAGGCCTGTAAAGCCCCCCAGCATTGAGCTGTGGAGCAGTGCAACTGTGTTCTCTGGAATGATGGTGCTCCGTCCAGTACTTTTAGGAAGAGTTGAAGAGTTGGGCATGAGGAAAAGGTGGTGTCCATCCTGCTCTCACTAACACTCTTGTTACTGAATGCAATCAAATAATTTGTCACAACAATAGTCAAAAATCTAATATAATTTCTTCCCTGGAGAGTAGAAACAGTTATTCCATCAAAAGCAGGGTAATCTCTTTTTAATACCCTTGATTTAGGAAGGAACAATGAATGAGCAGTTGTTCCGGTACTTTTGTCCGTGTAGTGTATGACGGATAGGGATTCCTGGGAGCTGAATGGTCAGGAAGGTCCATCAGAATGGACTCTTAGTTATTAAACAGAGTATGAGGTGCTCATTTAAACCCCGAGAGGAATTTCAAATCTGCTTTTTCATTTTGTAAAACCGGGTCATGTGACTGTGGCAGATTTCATAACTCCATAACCATCTGTGCTGACCAGTATGGTTCTATTCAAAACAAGTACTGGCCACACTGGATTCTGAAAGCAAGATGTTTCAAAATTTCCCGCATGACAAATATGCCCTCTTCGTGTTCTGCTCACTAAGCAGCCGTTGCTGGCTGAGGGTGGGCACCTGCTGCTCCGACTCCAACAGCTTTGTGGCACATTTACAAGCGCAAGTGTTCATTCCCATGTGTGCACGTGTGCGAGCTTGCTAAGCTGACTTAACATGTGTCGAACAACTGACAGTGTCCCAGCGTCAAACAATTAGAATATTGTTCAAGTTTTTTTTCTTCATTATTTAAATTATATTTAAATATATACTTATATTTAAATAGTTGATTATTTATATTCGTTACAGTTTAAGTGACATATTTTACGCCCTTGTTCTTTTAATGTTGATACTGCCTGAGTAGTAAATTACTCAAACTTAAAATTAAATATTGTAATTAATTGAGATACTGGATTTTGTAAACCACATTTGTACTTGGATTGTGATCAGCTTACGCAAACTAAGCCTGAAGAATTATGCCATCGACATCGTACAGTATCAGGACATCAGCTCGGTATTGCCCTTTGTGTTCACTTAGATAGTCATATTTGATAAATATCCTTTTGAAACCTCTGCAGTGTGATGGTTATTTAAAATAATTATTAAAGAATATCAAAAGGATAATATTTGATAAAGAAATGATGAAAAGTGTAGACTCTGAAACCTGAGGGCTGCTGGGTTCTTAACTTTTTCAAACCCATGTCTGTGCCGTCTTCTGCTATAGGAGGTTATACTCACCAGTCTGTCCTACTGAACCACTAGCGCGTGCACGCTGTTAAACACACTGGACCTCCTATTAAAAATACAAGTGTTTTTTTTTATATGTATGTTGGAATTGTTTAATATTTCTTCTATTTTTTGGCTTTTAATAATAATTATTCTTATTATTTTTACTTTTATTCATCTTTATGTTTGCATTTAATTCTGTTAATATTATTGTTGGTTGTGAGGGTGGTGTTGATTGCAGTATTGATAGCTAACTCTCATATTGTGGCATAATATTACAAAGGTTTCTCTTGTTCAAACTCTAGTGGTTGAACCCAACATCGTTCTAAGTACTCCTGTATGAACCCAGAACGGTGAGATCAGAACACCTACAACACAGCACAAAATGAACCACTGTCTGATCCCAACCTTTACATGTAAACTGTTAATTCAATGTTGATACTAGACATCTTATCCTGTGTCCTGTATCCATCATTCTGTTTAAATCCGGGGTGCGGGTGATGGAATGTTAAGATAAATGGAATTCCCATTGCTTTTAATTGAATTTCATGATAAATGGTCTGATAGAAAAGCTCAAAAATGACTTTTTTATGTTTACTGTCAGTGAAAGTTTAGATGTTTAAGGTTTTAGGGTTGCTGATAAGAAAGGGTTTGTAAATGAGTTGTTTAGCTGAATCGGGTGTGTTTGGGGCAGGGACAGCACTTAAATGTGTAGGGCAGAGTTTATTTTATTTCATATTTTATTTGAATGTACATATACAACATGGTATATCATGTAAAAATATGATGTGACAAAATGTGGACACCCCATGAAGTCTTTTTACTATATTTAAAATTCTTAATACACATTAAAGGCAAGTAAGAGCTCTGTCTTATGTTCCTCCATGGTGTGTGTGTGTGTGTGTGTGTGTGTGTGAACAGAATTGGGGGTGAAGGAGGAGGAGCTCTGTCTTATGTTCCTCCATGGTGTGTGGGTGTGTGTGTGTGTGTGTGGGTGAGAGAGAACAGAATTGGGGGTGAAGGAGGAGGAGCTGAAAGTCAATACACAATATTGACTTAACCCATATCTTGCTCTGCTTATGTCCACATATAAAATCGCCCAGCCCTAAACCATTGTTGTGTTTATTATTTATGAATTCATTATTTTTTTTGTCATTTGTTCCTTTCTCCTTTGAAAAGAACTGCCCTGTTTTTATGGACATTGTTTGAAATGCGTCATTACAGAGAGATATGTCTATAGACTTTTAAATGCAGTTAATAAAAGGAACTCTAGGCTCATAAACTAGTATGTGTTGTAATGCTTTCCTAACTAATCAAAGTGTTTTTAAAAGATCTGAATTGAACATCAGTCCGATGCCAAATTTTCGTAAGCAGTCATCTGCTGATTCCTTTTTTTCTGTTGATATCATGCCCCTACTTAGGTATAATTATCAGTGATTGCACATATTTTGAACTCTGTTTGTGCAGCCAGTTATTGGTTTGCAGACATGCATCCCTGTATGGAGTGATTGGACCTTATTATTGTTATTATTTTGTTATTTCCACACTTGCACTTGCACACTTCCACACTGAAATAACAGCAGTAAAAATAGAGAGTGAAGTAATCTGAGCTGAAGTGGGGAGTGTATTTAGTACACACAGGCATTTCCCAGTGACATTCAAGGCTTTGTGGGTCCTTGGTGTGAAACCTTGTAAGGGTCTTGTGTAGCCAGCCTCCATTTAGCAGAGGCTGTGGAATGCAGTGAAGTTAGCTCCTGTGTTTCTTCTGACCGTGCCCTGGTAATTATAAAAAAAAGGAAGAAAGACAACAAATGGCTTAAACGGCCAAACTTCCAGGGAGGCGAGGAATTTAGAGCATAGTTGTTACCAGACACTTAGAAGCAGCACATTGTTGGCTTTGTCGGTTTGTGAGAAGTGCAGTGGACATAGTTTTTGTTCTGCTTTCTGCTGCTAGTTGTGTAATGGGATTTGATAGCAGATTTATTATGCACTTGTACTACACTCACCTTCTACATAGAAAAACAGATTTAGACTGAGTGTAACAGCACAAAGCATTGTAAGTACAGGGTAACAAGGGTTACAACTTTGTATGTAATGTAAGCCTGTTCTATTCCTTTCCTGTGGTTATCTTAAATAACAATCTTGAAAATATTCACATCACTGTACTTAAATATATTTATATGACACACAGTATTTTAACACACATCGGACAAAAGCTGTCAGAACTCAATGACTTGTATTTAAATGAGCTTTGCAGTATTTTTAAGTACTGACTGAAATGCTCAGAAAAGTCAGATCCTGCATAAATAAAAAGCAATAAATAAGGTCGTATTAAAATATGGGCACGACTTAACTGTCTCATTCTCATTCCTTAGTAAGTCATGGCCACTAATTCCAGGATGTCACCTGCAGGACTTTGTACTTTAAAATTATTTTGTTTGATGATAAAGCATCGTTGTACTACCCATAGTTTATAACTTCATAGTTTGCACAGCTTCTGATGCTTTTGCCGTATCACCACTCTTAGTAAAGCTACGTATTTGTTATTACACAACCAATTACAGTTTGCAAACTCATAACGTTGAAATTGTTATTGAAGTTCAAAAAGATAAAAAAATTATATGAAGCAAAAAAAATGCACATACATTAGTGATATTGCAACACATTTAAGCCTGTTTTCACTTATTGACTTTTTTATGCTTCTCTCTCTCCCGCTCTCTCTCCCTCTCTCTCTCTCTGCTGTAGCTCCTGAGCTTTATCATCATTATCTGCTTTGCAGCATCATTGTATGGGGGTTATTCAGCTCTGGCTATCTGTGAGATGATCTTCGCCATTATCTTCTTTGTCATCTTCATGATGGATTTCGACAAACAGATCCAGTTCATCAACTGGACCTGGACTGTATGTAACATTTGCAGTGTTCACACCCCGCACATCTCATGTAACAAATTGATCATAATTTATCTGCTTCATTCTCCAAACAAGTACAACCAGTCCCGTACAGAAATGACTTTCAGCTGTAAACATGATTACATCACATTGTGATGGCATAGTGATGACAGCGCAGTAATGAATATGGACTCTACTGCTGAAAAAGTTGCATTATTGCCAAGTTGTTTTAATAATGTGTGTTGTTGTTTTTTTTTAAACAAAGTAAAATATGTATAAAGTATTATGACCTAAAATAATAGAAAATGGAATGTGTTATGTATATATTGTCATGAAATAATTATGCTTTTGGGTAATGATACATTTACAGCATATGTTACAAATTGCAAAATTTTGTCAATTAAAACCACTTTTTGCACTTTGAATTAAAGCAGCATTATGCAAGAATATTTCATTGATGCTCTTCTTAAAGTTGGGGTGTGTAATTCAGTTTTATGCAGCAGTTTACTTGGTTTAAATTATTCCTCTGTTGTCGTCATGTGTTTTGCAGGACTTGTTCCGTGCTGGGATTGGTGCCGTGCTGTACATCGCCACCTCTCTGTTCTGTGTAATTGGTGGGTCGGGTGATGGAGCGCGCATTGCAGGCGGGGTCAGGCCACCTTCTTTTGACTGAATTCTGTATAAAATAGTAACAATAAGGTTTCTGTGCTGATTTGTGCCACTGTTTTCATATTCACTGTGACACAAAAGCTTGTATCTCCAAAATGAAAACTTTAAGTCATTTTTGGTGAAAGACAGTTTAAAGTTTGTCATTTTGGAGCATCTCTGTTGGTCCATTCATTAGGAAATACTGACACCAAATGAAGAACAGCAGAAATGACACACAAATGGCAAAAATTTATTTTGATTCAAGGTTTTATGATTGATGTTGATATGAAACATTTAACATGATGCACACTTTTGAGCAGATTCTGACCTTTATTTCCTTTTTGTCCTTTAACTTTAATGATGAGTGTACAATGAATATATACCCTCTTTTACAGGTATTTGGCCTAATTGCCGGCATTTTGTTTGGTTACGATGCTTATACAATCTTTCTTGATATCAAGAGTACTAGAGGGCGTTCAGCTGCTTCCACAGGTATAGAACACATGCGCACACACACAGCTTCTTGATTTTTTTTAACTTTCCTGTACTGATACACATATCTATCCTTTAAAAACAGCACTTAAAACCTTCCCTTTAATGCTTAGACTCAAACAGGAGTAATAATATTACATTCTCACTTGCGTGAGTGTGTGCTGTTTCTGATTAAATTTGCTGCAGTCCAGTTTAGCACTCTCTGGATTCATTGCACTTCATTAAGTCATGAATATATATGTTGAACTTCGATATACAGTGGGGCAAAAAAGTATTTAGTCAGCCACTGATTGTGCATGTTCTCCTGCTTATAAAGATGAGAGAGGTCTGTAATTTTCATCATATGTACACTTATGAGAGACAAAATGAGAACAAAATAATCCAGGAAATCACATTGTAGGATGTTTAAAGTTATGGTGGAAAATAAGTATTTGATCAATAAAAAGAAGCAAGATTTCTGGCTCTCACAGCTCTCACAGTAACTACTCCTTTAAGCAGCTCTTCTGTCCTCCACTCGTTACCTGTTTGACCTCATTATCTGAATAAAAGACAGTCAGACTCCAAACTCAACCATGGCCAAAACCAAAGAGCTATCAAAGGACACTAGGAAGACCTGGTGGACCTGCTCCAGGCTGGGAAGAGTGAATCTACAATAGACAGGCAGGTTGGTGTGAATAAATCAACTATGGGAGCAATTATAAGAAACGGAAGACATGCAAGACCACTGATAATCTCTCTTGATCTGGGGCCCCACGTAAGATCTCACTTCATCACCTCAACACCATACCTACTGTGAAGCATGGGGGTGGAAACATTATGCTTTGGGACTGTTTTTCTGCAAAGGGGACAGGACGACTGATCTGTGTTAAGGGAAGAATGAAAGGGGCCACGTATCGTGAGATTTTAAGCCAAAACTTTCCATCAGTGAGAGCCTTGATGATGGAACGTGGGTCTTCCATCATGACAACGATCCCAAACACACTGCTCGGGCAATGAAGGAGTGGCTCCGTAAAAAGCATTTGAAGGTCCTGAAGTGGCCTAGCCAGTCTTCAGACCTCAACCACATAGAAAATTTGTGGAGGGAGTTGAAAGTCTGTGTTGCCCAGCGACAGCCCCAAAACATCACAGCCGTAGAGGAGATCTGCATGCTGGAACGGGCCAAAATACCAGCTACAGTGTGTGCAAACCTGCTGACGACTTACAGGAAGCGTTTGACCTCTGTCACTGCCAACAATGACAAATGTTACAAAGTATTAAGATGAACATTTGTTTGTTATTTTTATACATAACATACAAATTAATTCTTTCAAAATTCTACAATGTGATTTCTTGGATATTTATTTTTTGTAATTTTGTCTCTCATAGTTGGAGTGTACCTATGATGAAAATTACAGACCTTTTTGCCCGTGTGTGTGTGTGTGTGTGTGTGATCCCAGATTGGATCAATGTCTAACTGGGTGGAATGCTATTGGATGTACTATACAGTAATGGTACTGTAGTTATAATATATAATGTGTGTGTGTGTGTGTGTGTGTGTATGACATTTATTAATTTTAGCTAGAATTACATTTCAATTTTTGAAAACTAAATTAACACACTTGGTTAACTTAATGATTGTCTCTTTTTTTCTCCTCACAGACGACAGAGTTTGAACACTATTTTTTGTACAAGAACAGCAACAGCATGGAAATACTCAGAAAATGAAAGATTAAAAAATGAAAAGTGTTGTATGATGAGTTGTGGACACTGCAAAATTATAATATTACACCTACAGACTGAAGACTATCTAGGTGCCCACTTAGTAAGACTGAACTGATTACTGCATAGTGAAAAGATTGGAGAAGCTGTTGACTGTCATCTTGGTTCACAAAAAAGGTCTCTCTGCATAAATTTCAGTTGATACAACACTATTATTTTGGTGGTGGTATAAAGGTACCTGCTGATGCCAGGATGAGATCATTGAAAACTGAAGGAAGGAATGAGATTATTGGCTAGAGTGGCTTCATAAGTGGACCTGAGCTGAGCCTGCTTTACCACCACATGAACACATGTTTATTGATTGATGGAGGGACTTTTACAAAGGGAGCTGAAAAGCCTTGGTTCAATTTAAGTTGGTGCTATTTTTGAGTCTAACAAAAAAGTTAAAGCGTTTTAACCACCAAGGTTCACATTTGCAAACTATTTAGATTGTAAACCTTTGGCCACAGCAGTTAACAGTAACTAATGTTGATAACTTTATTATTGCTAACAAAAATGAAGCAATAGTTGATTATGATAAAAGTATGATTCTTAATGAACTTAAAATCTTAAGTTAGTATTGTAACCTCTTACCTCAAAAAGGCTCTTCTGTTGTGTGTAAACTGTGGTGTTTTGGTAACATTTTAGTGCCAGGGAATTAGAAATACTCAAACCTCAAATCAATTTCAGTTTGACTGTCCCGTCCAGTCAAAAAGTTGGATAAAATTTAAAGGTTTTAAAAATAAAAAGAAATAAATACGAATATGAACATCATTTCCATGTGTCATTCATAAACTCAGCAGTACTGTTGTGCAAACTGCTAGTTCTGCAATGCAGATGCAGAGCTCAAACGGGGCGCCCCGGCTGAAAAACTGACCCAGGTCATCGTGATGGAACAAAGTTGCAAGGTCGTAAAACATCCTGTAGGAAAAACCTAAAACGCTATCAATGTTATTACTTAGAAAACCCTGCCTTAATCAGTTAGAAATGACCGTCGTTGCAGAAGGATGCTCATTGATTCTCACGTTGTGCTGTAATAGTTCATTTGTGATCTGGTTGTGCTGTTGTCTGTGCACTTTTTATATTTAAAATCTGGTGACTACATTGGGTTTTACCAAAACTAAGGACCTGACATGTGCCATTCTCCATTTCCTACTGTTTCTCCTATTTGAGAGTGCAGTAATATTTTTCACAGCTTTCCAGACAGCCTACTGGAATTTTACAGCATGACTAGACTATTTGGATGAATTTTACTAACGGCTTTCTTTACTGTAAAATGTTGCCTTAAGCTATGCCATATGTATTTCTTTTCTGTCAACAATTACAATCTCAGGATATTTTGTTTTAATATATTTTAGACCAAGTCAAAGTGTTTTTTGCATTTTTTATGCTCATCCTTGGACAAGAATACAGTCAAAAGCAGCTTTGCCGTATTTTATTTCTTTAATATTTTAAATATTTTCTCTAATATGTTCCTGTTTGTTTTGTTTTGGGGGGTTTTCATGACATAATAAAAATCTGTTGTAACCAAATGAAATGTCTTGGTGCAAACAATAAAATCTTGAGTTTGAACACCTCTGGGATTTTGTCACAGGAAGGCCTTGTGTAAAATGTATGTAGCGCCACCTTTTGGAGGTCAGATAGTCTTCAGATAGACTCGCACTGATTCACCGTTCCTCATGCAGTATTTACATCGGCTTTTCAATAATTAGACTGTAAGTCATTAAGATCCAGTTTTTCCTCCTAATGATCATGGACACCAAAAAAAATGTTCACCTACAGTATTTTACAGTCTCACTTGGTGCAAATGACACATTTTACCACATCATTTACACATACCACAATTACAGCCCTAGACTTGACAAGGCACGTTGGGTTCATGGATTTATGCTGTTGGTGACAAATTCTGATCCTACATCTGTGAGACTGAACAGAAATTAAGATTTATCAGATCTGGCTACATTTCTTGAGTCTTCCAACTGTCCAGCTTCAACTTTCTGTTCTTGGCTCACAGATGTGGAAGTAGATGTGGTCTGCTGTTGTAGTAAATCTACAGTTGTGTGCAAGTCCTAACATGGCAACGTGTTTTGCTCTTTAAAAAACCATATGCCATCACATTATCATACATAAGTGTGAAATGTCCGATTCTTACTATATGAATGTTATCTGGATTTATTTATTGTAAAATTAGTGCTTTTCTGAACAGATGAAGACAAAGCATTTGAACTGTGATGTTCTCTCATGACCTGGCCAGTCATGTTTTGGTGATTTACTGGTCCTTTATTTCACTGATAAACAAAGCAAAGAAAATCTCACAGGCCTTGGTCTGGGTGAAGAAAATGCCCACTGAACCACAGAGTAATACTCTACAGTCTTATCACATTTCAGTGTATTCGTATAGTGCTTTTTACAGTTGTTGACACAAAGCAGGTTTACAGAAATAAGATGATCAACAACACGTGAAACATAAAATACAAAGACAGAAACCCCATGGTGAGCAAGCCAAAGGGCGACAGTGGCAAGAAAAAACTCCCTCAGACCTGGAGGAAGGAACCTTGGGAGGAACCAGGCTCATGAAGGGGAACCCATCTTCCTCTGATCAAACTATTCATACATTATTGATAAGGGGACACTGGACTCTGGTGTACTGAATTAATGATAATTTGATAGTGGACATAATGGTAGCAAAAGCAGATAATTAGGGTCCCAATACAGTAGCTGAAAGGTGGGCAGCCATTTTGAAGGGGTGGCAGAGGAGCTCAAGGTCCATCTCAGATGGACAACAGGGGAGTCTTAAGGTCAGCCTATGAAGGGGTGGCAGGGGAGCTCATGGTTAGCCTTCCATCAGTCCAGGCTGATGAGCCATCATTAATTTGGCAAAGTCAGTGAGATATGATTAGATTAGTGTTTAGATTTATAAAGAAATGTAAATGTAAAGCTTACCAGAGTGTGGTGAGTGACTCAGATTTGACTAACACAGCTTCTTTAACGGGAGAGAACCAAGTACAAAAGAAAGTACATGGGAATATCCGGAAACTTTGCATCCTACAATGCATTCCACTGTCACAACCCTGAGTGATCGCATGAACCAGTCACAAGACAGCACCAACATCCCAGTTTACCATAATTCCCAATGTCCACGAACCCCTGGATCTGCAGCCTTTAACTAAGACGGACATTATTTACCAAAAGCTACAAGTCAGTTTTCATGCTCGACTTGAAGACTGTGTCTGAGGCCTGAATATTAATGCACATTATGCTTTTGAAACTCTGTTTTATAGTGAAATGTACACTGATAGCACATTGTGAGAAGCATAATAAATAATATATAAGAAAATAAAGGAGGTTGGTAATAAGAGTCATTTTACTACTACTAATAAGAGTCAAATTACTACTAAATAATTTAGTGGCAATAAAACTGGGCTTAATGTTCTCTTATTGTCTGAAGGCACACGGGCACAGGAAACACAGGCATCAGCCATTCTATGCAAGTATCCAATGAAAACCTCAATTTCAACTTTCGGATTCTAAAGGCCTCCTATTCTAAATGAAGCAAGCATATCCCACTGTGAGCTCGGCTTTGAGCTCTATCTGAGCACTCTTTCATTCAGAGTGTTTATTACAACCATTGGAGTGATTATGACTTGTGAATAAATGGATCCATTCAGCCCCTTACTGGTATTGTACATTTTGAGCCACAAGGTGGCAGCATTTATTGGTTAGTAAAAACACTACAGGGTTGCCAAGTTGGCAATTTTACTGCATGTCTTGCGGATGTAAAAATACAGGTGAAGGATGTGAAGTTGTGAGGTGTTCTGGACTACTTTCTAAATCTATTCTGGTGCTTAAATGCTTTGCAATCATTACAACAAGCAAAAACATTTAAGGAATATATTTTGTAGGGCACAACTTTAGCCCTGGAAGGCTCTTCTCCAGCAAAGTTTGATAGATGCCCTACTCAAACACACGATTCACCTAATAAGTAAACTGACCAGGGATAATATCAAACTGTGCTGGAGACTGACCATCCAAGACTAGAGTTGTGTACCCACTATTTGGGTCCTGGTTTTAATGAGCTGGCAACCTGAAGGCACCTACAATATACACAATCTGGAAAGGGTGAAAAGTCAGATGGTAACTGTTGATTAAAAGATCAGATTGTTGTTTGTGAGATTTGTGAGTAATACAAGTTGAGATTGATTAAATGTAGACCATAGTTTAGAGAAATTGGTTTAGTTTTGTTTAGTTTCATTGTATTTTTTTTTTACCATATGTAAGACACATAGATGTTTAAGGGAGATAGATTATAGTATTGTCTTAATCTTTAAATCCAATTGTTGTCTTCATTTTGTTTATAACTGGGGATATTCTGGGCCTGGCAACCCAGTGTTCACCAATCACCAATCTTGATTCCTTGTTATCATGTAAACACACTGTATAACAGGGCATTACCGAGATTTCCCCACGCCTGTTTGCTTTTGAAAATCAGAAATCCACTACCTCAAATCAATAAAATACTTCATAAAATATATGAGACAGGTTGGCAGTGTGGGGAGGTGATATGTGCTGCTGGAAAAGGAAATTGGGATCTCCACGAAGCTAGTCAGCAAATGGAAGCATGAACTGGTTGAAAATCTCCGGCTAGACACTGCGTTGGCAATGGAACAACACCAGCAGATGACATGGACCCAGCCAGGTAAGACACTTCTGATGCTGTCTCTGTCCTCCATATTTAAACCACCCACCCAACACACACACACACACACAAACTCAGGGCCCAGGAGCACACGCGTCCGGAGTGGTGCGATATCCACTTTGCCCGGAAAGCAGTTGGGGAGAAACATCTTACTCAAAGGCACATCAGTCATGTCCTGCAAGTTCAGGGAATCAAACATCAGACCACAGCTTCCCCATCCACTCTCCTACTCTCCTGAAGGGGAGTGAACTTTGGCTTACTAAAAATGGAGGAAATCCCCTTACAGGTTGTTTTAGACTTAGAAACTGACACAACGCTGAGTTTCAGAGCCTTAACACACGAGTGAATGATGTCCATCAGAGGATAAACCTGAGGTTTGACATTAAGGCCAGTCATCCCATCCCTGTGTTTGGTCAGTGTGCTGGTGAACAGAGGGGGCGGCTGAAGTCCAGTCCTGTAGGTGTAGCCCGTTCACTTCTTCACGCCTGCCTCCCTCTCTCTCTCTCTCTCTCTCTCTCTCTCTCTCTCTCTCTCTCTCTCAGACGTTCAGAGCGGACTTGTGGAGCTCTCAGCTCGGGGATAAAGCATGTGAGAGGCGCTCAGACCCCGTTACAGAACCGGACACCACACGACGGAGATGTTCACGCGCGGCTCCAAAAAGCGACGGTCGAACCGCTCGGTAAGAAAACAGACTTTTACACTTTAAAACGCCACTTTCCTCAGAGAGCGCTGACTAACCCTGTCCAACCCTGTCCGACCCTGTCCAACTTCTTCTCGGATACAAAGCACGACACCCCGCCGACCCGGTCGGAACATCTCACCGTTAAAACAGCTTTTAAGCGATTTTCTTGGCTAAACGCTGTAGAGCAGAAAGGGGGCGGGGCTAACCTGCAGTGACGTCATGTTTACCTGCGCACGTTCGGGACCTCAACTCTTAGAATCTCAGCATCAGAGTAACCTGCACACCTGATACACATATCATAGCACAGTCCAGCCCTGTCCAACCACGGTGGTCTCATCTCTAACTCAGTGAAATCCCAGTCCCTAACATGTTGGGTTATAGAGGAAAACACAATTGGAGGGGCTGTTTACGCTCTTTCTTTGCTCATACAGTGTTCAAATTTCAGAATAAAAGTCCTAAGAAGGGCATTCAGGTTGTTTTTTTATTTTATTTTAGTTGGACTACTGTTGGGTACTTTGAAGACAGTTTTATTGTTAGGATCCTTTTCAATCTAACTACAAATAGTTATTGCATTTTTAGAAAAAAAAACACTCTGAGTGATCAACTTCCAACAGAATGTTTGCATATAAAGTGTTTTTAAGTCCTTATAAGCAAAGGAAATTATATAAAACATGGTCAATTTGTACAATTATCTAAATTATTTTATTTATGGGACCAGGAGCGGTTAAAGATGGACCTTATTTGTGGTGTACACTGTGCATGGGACATAGATGGGGCCCATGTGAGTTTTCAGTGGGCTGTAATGATGAGACTCATTTGAGAAGCCCAACTCTGTCCCAGTAACGATACATGTACAAACCCACTTTCACCTACAAGCCCATGCTTACTTGGAGTCATCCTATCCCACGTTTCACCAAGTTGAGCCCCAAATAAACATGTTGGAAAGGTGGTGAGATGTGTGAAGAGTTTAAAGCCTCTAAATACTCCCTCAGGTAACGTCATCACATGCAAATGGGCACATGTTGCCTGAGGCCGGAGACTTTGTTTTACAATAGACCTGTGGAAGCTTTGCTCTAAAATAAGCTCAAGGTCGAGAAACAACAATGTGAGGCAAAGTATTCCCCAAATTTTGTTCAGTTATACCAATATTTTATGTCTCAGCCATAACATTATGTGTTGCCTGATATGATGTAGGTGCCCCTCATGTCACCAAATCAGTTCTGATCTGTCAAAGCACAGACTCCAGAAGACTAAGCCAGCATGAACTTTTCATCAGTAGCTCTTCTGTGAGATCAGTTCAGCCTTAAGCTCCTATTATTACCCTGTCACTGGTTAATCACTTGTGCTTCCTTGGAGCACTTGTCAAGAGGTCAAGATCTGCATGCCGGAAACACTGAACAAGAATTGGAGTGTGCTTTGGAATTTGGCTCTTGTCAAAGTATTTCGGACCCTTACACTTGCCCATTTTTTCCTACTCCCAACTAGGACTGGGTGATGTGCTGATAAGCTTCAGAAAAATGGCAATGCATGCTATGTTGAAAACCCTAACAGAGTATAATAAATAGTAACCTTTAATTGTGATGTTTCTATGGCATAAGGGTATCATCCCTCCAGAAACCATTTCCACACAAACGATCCACTCATGGACATCTTGTGCAAAATATATCTCGATATATTAATATTAACAATATATTGCCCAGCCCTACTTCCAAAACATCAACATCTAGAGCAGGTGATGGGTTCACTTATGGGTTCGCATATATGTAGGTCCAATCCCTTTACAGGCGCCCTTAAAAAAAGGTAATCTTACCTTAGATTTTTAATGACAGAAAATGGTTTAGGATATAATAAAATGACTATTTGTGAGTTATCCAGATCACAGCCATGGTTCTTCTCCCCACCAAGTAAGGAAATCAGTCAGTAAATTTATAAAAAAGCCAATGTTCTCTCTGGAACAAACCATTTAATGGACGGGTTTAATCAAGTGTGAATCAAGCATGAAATTGCATTCATTAGACTACAAACTGAATCTGTCCATTTTCCTGGTATGTTGGTGAAAGCATTTTGTAATGCTGCGTGTGGGACATAATGTGTGTGGGACATGTCTGGCATAACAAGGACCATAAAGTTGATGTGTCTTACTGCAGTTATTTGGTTTAACCCACTATGTTGTGTTAGATTTCCATCTTCTGACAGACATATGACGTGATGGCTGATGGTCAGTAGTTAGGGGAAAAGGTTTCCTCGGGGTTCCTCAGAACATTACAATATATGTGTTCTTATTAAGCTGGCAATGTAACAAAATATGTGCTGTCTTGTGTAGATTATAAGCACTTCTACATAGCTACTTATACATGTTATCCATAGAACACTGACAGGTCAAAAGGCACGGGATAGAAGTATGTAAATTGATTATGAAATATTACCTCAGGGGACGGCTTGGGAACACCCACACTTATTTAAGATTTTGTGACTTGAATACAAGGCAGTGTGCTCCTGGCAAGGCGACATGAATTGTCAGAGTTCGAGTGAAGCTTGATAGTGGGTGCCAGATGGATGAAACATTCCTTTTCCGAAGTTGTGCAGGCATTTAACGTTCCACAGTGTCATGTGTACTGGGAATATATTGTCCCCCTGGAACTTTAAGGCTCTATACATTTTTATCAAATTGAGTTGTTTGCATATATTGTGTGAGTGTTTTGTTTAGTTGTATGCATTTTAGACTCTAGTACATAGAAAATCTCCATATATGTCAATATCACTAGAGCCGTTAAGGATCAGTATCTCAGAACTGCTCAGAATGCAGAAAGAACCTTATTCTTCCAAGGGGATGATATATTATAGAACTCATTCTGGACAATATGGGCCCCATGGCACAGTGCATTTTCTTGCTAGATTATCCGCTGAATGTCAGGGTACCCAGAGTCAATGAATGGGCAACATATCCGACCACCAGCTTGAAACAACTGGTACAGGGACTCCTTAGCCCACGGCACATTGCCAATTCTCTAGGATCCAGTTAGCAACCTCATGAGCCCAGATGAGATGCTGTGCTGTGGTGTTGAGAAGAAGTCTGGTGGGTCTTCTGCTCCCATATCCCATGGAAGCTAAAGAACTCCACTGTGGGATATTCATGTGGGGCTCCTGCATTGAGCGTGGATATGATTTCTGACAGAGACACTTATATCTTCACAAGGACAGTTCTAGGCAGATGCCAGTGGTCACATTTATTAAGCATCTGTAGATCACCACTGTGCTCTCCATTATGGGTGGTAATGCCTTCTATGATATATCCCAGTGCACACGTGAGAATGTGGAATGTAAATGATAGATTTTTAAATGTTCACACAAGTTCAGAGATGAAATGTTCAATCCATCTGGTACCCACAATCATGTCTCACTCAAACTCTAATAATTCACATTAAATTCATCTATTTATTATTAGCTTAAAGTATGTGTGATGAACCTTTCACACATATGTACTTTAAATGACACCAAGTGAAAGGAAACCTCTCAGTAAACATAAGAAGGGAACAGTTTTCTATGGTACTTTCACTTAAAGAAAAGTCCACCAGAAATGTCCTCAATGAGGCTTTGTAAAAAGAGAGGACATATTGCCATAGAATGCACAATAGAACGTCCTTAGAATTACATTTGCCCCTTATCTGTTTACTTTCCCTTCCTGAAGGAAGCGCTCTCCATTCACTAAATGTTCCTTAACTGCCCGGAAATCATAGTCAGGAAAAGGAACAGACTGTAAGTGGACTTAGAAGCTTTGGACACGTCAAAACCAGGACAGGCTTATTCTAACTCAATTCAAAGCCTGCTTTAGTTCTTTTCCCTCTGTGTTGTTTACAAGTTTGGAGCCGTATGTCTGTCTGTGGGATTATAGTTTAAATTTGACCTTCCCTCCTTCCTCAAAACAATGCCCATAAATCTGGTGCATAAAGACGTCTTTTTGATCTTGGCCAGGCGAGCCGGCTTCAGGACTCCCAGCATGCCACAGAGCAGGAGCAAGGGCAGGCCCGTGACCTTTTTACCCTTACCTTATAAATGTGTAACCAGCGCTTCTCATGAAATGCTAATGGTCGCTGGTTTAGTTGTAACTGGTACTGCCTGTGATGGTTGTTTTGTCTTAAAGACAGAACTGTAACTTTTAGATAAAGTATATCAAGTTTATTCTCTTTTATTAGATTTTATTAGATAGTAGACTTTGGATTAGAAAGTAGGATTTGAGAGCTGAATGCATTTATTCGTGTTTCAAAATAGATGAATCAGAAGAATACATTAGTTTGAACAGAAGACAGACCACTCCATTTGTGCTGCAAGACAGATTGTGTCTTCCATATTTAACCCATCTGAACACACAAACACAAACCAGTGAACAGTCTGGAGTGGTGGGCATCTCTAGCTGTGGCATCTGGGGCGCATTTGGAGGTTGGATGCCTTGCTCAAGGACAATTCAAGTCTTGTCCCGTTGATCCTTGGGGAGCTCTGTGCTGCATACATTTTGCTATTGACACTCCGTTGTTTGAGGGTTACAGTACAGAACCTCTATGTACTGAACTCTGGAGAGCTTCTGAGTTCTAGGGTAACTAGTTCTAGTTGACTAAGAGAGCATTGAATTGCTACACACTGACTGTTGATTGTAGGCTGTTTAGTATTGATCTGAATCAAGCATTTTTTTTTGTGAGTGACTGAAGTACTAATAACAGCTACAGATGACATCCATCATACTGTCCACCCCAGCAAACTTAAACCTGAACTCTGACAAAGACTCACAGAGTGCGTGGGGTATATTTGGGAGGGTAGCTGATGTAACATTTGAGTATTGGTCAAATCTGTTGTTGCGCAACTGACGCAAGCACTACGTTTTACGTTTTTGTCCCTCATAGAACTCCTGTCAGGGGGGGGAACTCAGCGGAAATTTTTCCCAAGGGTGTGGACAGGAAGTCACCTTGGGAGCATCCTGTCTCACAGTACGGGGAGGGAGGCAGTGTTCCCACAAAACCCCAGAGCAGGCCCAATCTTTAATTTTTCTCTCCAGCATCTCTCTCTGAGAATCTCATGTAAAAATAAACCATTGAAAAGTATCATAGCCTCACTGAGAACACAGTAAAGATCCCTGAGATCTAAGATCTCTCTCCATTCAGAAAGTAGTATATCATCATAAATCCATTAGTTAGATCCTGCTGAGACATGTCACAGAGCACCGAAGCTGTGTGCACAATTAAAGCCCTATGTTTTATCTTGAAATCATCCTCTTCTTGCTTGATTTATATGTTTGCTTTTAGCGTCATGTACAGTTCGAACGTCTTTATCGGCCTGGTTCTGGCAGGTTTAGTGTTTCACTGATGGAAACAGTTTGTAGTTTGGCCAGGTGTACATTTGCCTACACAGCATTATTCTCCCCAGAGCTTCAGCTGATTTCAGCAGTAGGTTAAATAAAGACGAGTGACCTAAACATTACAGAAATAAACCCCGCATCCTCTTATTTAACCCTTAATGTCTTGCCATGGTGCGGTGCAATCAACTTGCTGTGCATAGTAACTGAAATGCAATTATATAATGAAAAACCTAATTACTTGCAGTCGGATGTGAAGGTTTAAGTCAAAGAATCTGTAAAGACTGACATGATTTCCAAATTGCATGAAAGTAAATATGTGACTGATTAACATTTTACATGTCATCATTTTTTGGGATCAAAAACTTTATATGTTGATGAGAAATGGGGATATATGAAATGATTAAAACCCAAACAATGTATAAAGTTACAGTATCAATATTTAGTTGTAACACCAAATAAACAATGCTGTATATTTAAATAGTATCCTGTAATTGTTATGTTTCTATGGCTTAGCTTGTACTCTATAGAGCATCATCCCTCCAGAAACCAAACTATTTCCACACAAACAACCCACTCGCAAGGTTTTCCATTATTAAACTGAACACATATGGAAACAGATGCAATATGTTTTTAAAAATAATGAATATTTTTTTATATCCTTTACAGAATACCTATACCAAAAGATATCTTGATATGTCAATATTTGTGATGTATTGCTCAGCCTTAATTCTAAGCAAAAACACTTTTTTTATTTCCATCTTTTAAAGTTTCAGAATTCCCTACAGAAAAATGGCCTAAAGGTAATGTTTGGCAATCCTCCATTAGCAAGTTTAGGTCTGATGATCCAAAGATGTTTAGGTGGAGGGACTGTAAGACCTCTTCAGTTGTATGATTTGTTTTTTTCTTTTTGTTTTTTTTTTCCAGACAGTGTAGGCCCTGGCAGCATGGCTTAAAGGGGAGTTAGAACGTAACTCCTCCTCTCCTGTCTATCTATCTATCTATCTATCTATCTATCTATCTATCTATCTATCTATCTATCTATCTATCTATCTATCTATCTATCTATTTATTTATTTACATAATGAAGTGACAAATTATTTAATTTAAAATCTTAATAAGTCACAACCATGGTTCTACTGGTAGTGAGCAGTATGGGCAGGAATTCTTAAGAAACATTTCTAAAATAGAAACCTATTAGAGCGCATATCAGAGATATCAAACATAAAAACATAGATAGAAAAATAGAACTAAAGATTAAACAGAAGACATTTTAAAATGTGTGCTTTTAAAATGTATGAAGACTGAACTTTAGAATGAAACCTTTTTTTTAAAAGTGCAACTTTCCCCCAGAAAGCCTTTTGTTTCTCATCATTATTGAAGTGTGTTCAGAAAGGGTTCGGCACCCCCATGCAGGAGTGTGTGCACTAGATGATGGCAGAGACAGATAGATGATAGCAAAGTCCAAGATGTTAGTATAAAGCTCAGTGTGTAGGGATGTCCTGATTAAGTTATTTTACCCCCGATCTAATCTGATCCTCTTAATGCTCTTAATGCTGCTGCTGGTAGTAGAAGTGGTGGTGGTGGTGATGGTGGAAGTAGTAGTGGTTGTGGTAGTAGTAGTGGTATGGATGGTGGTGGTAGCCACGCCACATTGATTCATGCAAAAGAAGCCCCAAATTAGTATTAAGTGCATATATTCTACATATGTTTCAGTATAACACATATATCTGTTTTTAAAAATCCTTTTTAAATTGGTTTTATATCATATTCACATTTTTGAGAAACTGACTTTTGGGTTTTCATTGACTGTAGGTCACAATAATCAACATTAAAAGAAATAAACATTGGAAATGGATCCCTCTGTGTGAAATAAATCTATATGAGTTTCACGTTTTGAATTGAATAACTGATTAAATTGATAAATTAACGTTTTATTCCAATTCATTGAGATGCACCTGTATACCGAACGAACCGTTATACTATCCATCGCTAAAGAAGTGTGAAATTTGCTTTCAGAATTTGCTGATATTTAATTAAATTCATTCGTTCCTCTACCAGTGAAATGTTTCCCACACCACTGGTTGCAGCACTAGGCCAATGTATGATCAGTCCACCACCATGTTTAACAGTTGAAGTGTCCTTTTCATGAAATTCTGCACTCTTTTCATCAAACATCTCAGTCCACAGGAGTTGTTTTCCGAATGTATCAGTCTTGTTTACATCTTCTTATGAAAACGAATGCAGATTTTTATAGCGAGGAGGTAGGAGATTTTTTTTTTCTTCTGATGATGCCTCCATGAAGGTCATATGTGTGCAGGTTTTGCTGAACAGTAGAACAGTGCACCACCAGCCAAGAATCTGCTTAATCTTACTGAAGGTCGTTTGTAGTGAAGGGGTTTTGATCTGCCTTCAATCTTTGCTGCTTTCCTTTTTCATGAAATACCGAAGAATGTTTATGTTTATCTTTTTTTTATTTAAATATTCATAGTAGCAGACATTTCGGGTGCCCAAAACTTTGTCTGTGTTCTCCTTTTTATCATTCTAAAAGCATAAAATGAATGAAAAATGAAATGAATCAAAATATACACTTTTTAAATCTCCAAAACATGGTCACACAAATGCGAAAAAGGACCAAATATGCGGTTGATCTGTTCTGGAGAAATTTATATTTAATGAATTAAAAAAATAATATATTTAAATGTAATAAATCTACTGATGCCTGGACCACCTTTAATGTTCTTTGACATGTAGAGCTTACAGCTACAAGTTCTTCTGTAGAGCCTCTGGTTGATCCGCTGAGGTTTAACACGGTTACTGCTAGTGTTAAAAAAAAAAAAAAAAATCAGCTATGAATAATTTCTCACTTGTAGCTCATTAAAACAAGTTGAGAAATTCCGTTGGAAGTATTTATAACAGTTACATAACGGTCTACTTATATGTTGAGGGGGCCAGCTCGGAAGCACAATGTCCTGGAGATATTGCAGTTGCAACTACCTAGTCAGCTAGGCTACTGTACTGAACATTGGTGTCAATGGAACATTGGTAATAACATGGCTTAACCCCGGGTTGATTGTAGAAGCTATATTCTGTATTTGTATTTGTAATTTATTATGTAATTCATTATGTAATTGCTTTTATACAGTATGGGAAAAGCAGTCATACTCATCTAAAGGCATTCAACTGTATTCAGTCT
Source organism: Acestrorhynchus altus (assembly GCA_034509495.1). Taxonomy (NCBI): domain Eukaryota; kingdom Metazoa; phylum Chordata; class Actinopteri; order Characiformes; family Acestrorhynchidae; genus Acestrorhynchus; species Acestrorhynchus altus. Next base: position 9,138,052 of record CM067515.1, read on the forward strand.
TCCAAACTGCAGTAAGACACCGGCACGTCCAATGTGGAATGGAAATGAGCTGAGTAGGGTGAGCCAAAACCAAACTTGTTCAGTACAGAACCAGGCTGACGGGTTTTCCTCTGCGTGACTGCATACGTTTGATGCCAACGTTTACATGGAATGTAAAGGCAATTAAACTTGTCACAGAATTAAATAATGACTGTATAATCAGAGGTGAAAAAGCTTGCTCTCTCTCTCCTCTCTCTCTCTCTCTCTCTCTCTCTCTCTCTGTCTCTCTCTCTCTCCCCCCCCCCCATCTCTCATGCCTCCATTCGACAAGCTGAATGCAATTAAGCATTCAGCAAGAAGAAAAGGAGCTGAAAACAATCCTCCTCCCTCTCCTCCTCCTCCTCCTCCTCCCGTCTCGCTCTCACTCGTTCCTTTCACAAGTGAAAAGCTGCAGCCTGGTCTTGGTTCAGTGAAGTGGCAGAGTGCACTGATCCCACCAGCAGTGTTTGTTTTAGCACACGTGTTTCCATAGATCTCTCACTCCTGGCGTCGGGAAGGTGCCGGCCTATCCACACTGTTGTTTTGACTCCCTCTCTCCGTCTGTATCTCTGGCTGCCTGCTTGCTCTAGTCATTGCACTATATGTGACAAGTGTAGAGCGCACAGGTCTTCCTGAAACTCTCTTAACTCTTAACCAGACCCAGTACCAGTCAAAGGTTGGGACACACCTGATTGAAGGAGCTCTTAACGGATTGTTAAGACACGTAAGCCTCTCTATGGTGTACATGTCCAGTACTGCATAAACCAAGAAAGCACATTATTATTATGATTAAAACATAAATTTAATTTAAACAAGTATTTAATATATCACGAAGCCTTTCCAGCTTGTGTGTTTTTGAGAGACATCACTCGAGAAACTGTTTAATGATGGTCTTAATTTCTGTCCAGTGCAAACATGATATCCTGATATTATGCGACTTGATGCGATTTTGGAAACTTGTCTTAATTTTTTTGGTAAATAAAACATTTCCATTTGTTTTAAAAACCCATAAAGTATTGGATGTTTTAAGGCATAATCTAAAATCTTAAGTATAAATAGTCAAATTAGTACAATAATTATTTGTAGGAATTATTATAATGTCATTTTAAATTTTGTGATTGTTTTTAGAAGCAAAAAATGTGGACAAAATATTGACTGACTGATGACTGAATTCAGTTGCTTTAATTGGCTCAACATTTGAAAGTAGTCTAGACAATGACTTTTTTATAGCTGAATCCTCAATTAATTTAGTATTTTAACTGAATAATGTGATATTTATTATGCATTATGAAAATGCCTAATATTTAGATATTTAACCATAAAGTACATGAAATAGTACAGGTACCTCACAGTGTACTTAAACTGGGTGTCAGTGTTATTATAAATATGGTACTTCTTATGAATGTTGACTGTATATTAGGCAAGGTGAAAGTCTTTTATTATGTTATACTCAGGCTGGGTTATATGACTAAAAAACAATATGACCAAAACAAATCTAAATATTCTTAAGAGAAATGGTGATACATGATAAGAGGATGAAACGTATAATGTTAAAGTAGCAGCATTTAGTTCTGACACATGATGCTGTTTATTTAATTAACAATATATAACTGCAAAGTTATTAAGCATAATTTGAACAAGACTGTTCTCTACTGAGTGTGACTTCTCCGGAAACCAAACCAGTTCCTTACAGACGTCACACTCGCGTGTTTTTTTGTTTGTTTGTTTGTTTTTTTGTTTTGTTTTTTCACACACAGATGGTAACCTTTGAAACAAATGTGATAGTACGATGTGGTCATTTGTTTTATTGTGTACAAAAGATATCTCGATATATCGATATTTACTATAACCCCACGATAAACCCAATGTTACATTGTATGTTCCCCTAGACCAAAAATTAGGCCACTCCTAACCCACACCTTATAAGCAAAAATACTGGACAGTATGTTTTACATGAAACACTGTAAGGACAGATATCTGATTATATCCAGAATTAGATCCATTTAATGAAAAGTTGCACTTTTCAAGATAAATTGCAGAAGCACTTTGTAAATTTGTTATTTATTCCATACTCTCACATTATTTGTGTTATTTATTAAAAGTTTTAATCTATTATATATATATATATATATATATATATATATATATATATATATATATATATATATATATATATATATATATATACAACTGAAATATTCAACACAATTAAATGTAAATATTACCTAGACTAATGTAAACATAATGTATTAACTACATAGTTAAATAGGAAAATATGACCACATATTTAAATAAAACTTATTGCATCTAAATAATTATGTACTGCAATCGAGTAACTGCATCGAGCTAAGAAATCAAAGCTTTATATGCATTCGGAAGTGTCCTAGCTTGAAGACCGTCACACACATTGCAGTTGGGTTCCATAATTCACTCAAAGGATTACGCAGAAGACAACACAGTGAGCAATGGGCCGCCCCTGTGCTACTCGTTAAAAGCTAGTGATGCATTTTGCCTTCAGCTAAGTTTCTCGCCATTGCAGTGTAAAGTGCAGGAGTCAGCCAGCTGGCTGAGATACGCAGTCGTTGTTGAGATGTCTCTGATGTTGTCCTCGAAACTGAGCCTCCCACTTTCACACACTTTCCTTGTCTCCCCTGCTGTGTGAATGTGGTTAAGTGTGTGTGAGAGCGACGAGCCTGTGTTATAGTTTTATGAGTGTGGTCTGCGTAACTGCACAAACACCTGAGGCTTTGCATATTATTGGGAAAACTAGTTTTAAATTTTACGGCTCTGTTAGATCCAGAAGATCTGTACTCCAGCTCTGTTGGACCTACACAAACATATTTGCTAATAGTGTGAAACAGCAAAAATGCTAAATCTCAGACTGACCTCAAATTACACTGAAATGTTGAGTAACCTGCTGAGTAATGCTCATGTGGTTTCTGAGAGTGTATTAGGGTTGTTAGGTATTTGGACAGTGACACAGCAACCACGGTGGATTTGGAATAAAGAAGTCATTGAATAAAGTTTAGACCTTCAGCTTAGATTAAACATACTAGCAAAGGTACGGCATGAGCCATTTAGGATTTAAAGCCAATTTACACAGTCCCTACAGTTTCACTGCCTCAAAAGTAATTGGACAGGTACTGGTTAGTAGTTTAGTGGCCAGACATGGTCTATGATCTCATTATTTCATGATAAATTATTATATTTTAAATTACATTTAAATTATTATTTTAACGATATTATAAATTTGGTACCTGTTCATGACAATTCTTAATATACCACACAAAGTTGTGGTTGTGCAGGGTAAGGAGGTCAGCACTGGCTGAAAAACCAACAAACAAACAAAAAAACCTACCTAAGAGATAGCAGTTAGGTCAGAATTGGCGAGATCAACCATAAGGGACACTCTTAAAGAAAACCGGGAAGACCATGAATTACTAACATGGATGATCATGTAAATACAGAGGGTTTACTTCAACCTGTTAACATACAAGAACAGAAAGGCAGGATCAGACTGATGTAGCACATCTAAAAAGGCGTCCCAGTTCTAAGTGCTTTGGACAGATTCATTTAAATATGAAAAAGGAAAGGAAGGGTTCATGATCTGAAGCTACGTCAACTGTCAAACATGGTGAAGGCACAGTGTTATGCTGTTATGGCAGGGGCTTGTTATGGCTGCCTATGGAACTGGGTCACAGGTATTTTTTTGATGACATGACCATTGATTAAAGTTCTGTATTCAGCCAAATTCTTCAATATTGATAGATTTCTGCTTTACAGTACAGACCGATAATGACCCAAAACATACTGGACAAGCAAACCTTATCCATGATGTGTTCATTTAAATTCTGATGGACAGTGTTATTTAAGTATTTCAAATAATAGACCACTTTTTCTGAGCCCGGATGAAACCTTTCATAACAAAACATTGCAAAAAGTCGTTTTTGCCTTTAAATAAGGGGGAGTGGGGCTGGAAGGCTGACACTTAAGTCCCCAAGACTGGTGCATCATTTCTGATGCACTAAGGTATCTATGTTACTCTGTCTGAAGTGAAAAACACTTTTTTCTGTTTTTGTTCAACTACTGGAGCTGAATCCAGGCCTGGGAAGCGTATTGCTGAAGTAGACACTATAAAAGAAGACAAAACAGGGGGGCGGTATGATGGCAGAGGTGACAGGGAAAAAAGCCAGCATGACTGAGTGGAAAAAGCCAGGGGAAGGGTGTGTAGCATCTATTCTGTGGATGTTTCCTTCCTTGTGTCTCTATTAGCGGGAAGGTCCACACAGACGCACTGTATTTGCAGGTATTGCTATTTCTGCATAACAGAAGCTGTTTGTGAAATTTAGATCAGAATAATGTATTTTGTTTTCTGGTTACATACATAAATATTGACCCACCTTATATTAAGTGTCTCTCATAAACAATTCGTGTAATGAATGGAGGTTTGTCCACTGTTGCATGTGGTACAGCTTATGTTGATATGAATGGGTATAGTTTGATATAGTTTTGACTCAAGTGTTCAGTTTCAATATAAATAAAGTTAACCATATTACACGTGTACACATGACCACATTAGAGAGACTGTCAGCAACATATTAGGGATGCAACAAATACAATTTTTTGGGCTGAAACCAAACTGAACAATGTAAATATATTTGCTGGGCACTGAAACAAAGCACAATATGACACAAATTGCACTCCCTCTTGACAATTCAGCACACGGGCAAACGGACATTCTTCGGTCATTCTCTGACCAAAGTGCCGTATTTTCTGGACTATAAGCCACTACTTCTTTTCCACGCTTTAAACCATGCGGCTTATAATGAGGTGCGGCTTTTTCTTCTTATATATGTTATTTTCCAGGTTTTTTTAACCTTACAAGTGCGGCTTATATTCCGGTGCGGCTTATAGTCCGGAAAATACGGTAATTTGAATGTTTGTCAGTCAGCTGTAATTAGCTCTGAATTACAATCAGCTGTAACTCTGCTAGTTCATCTAACCCACCTCCCCAGCACACAGTGTTGGTCTGTGTCCAAACATAGTGATCCCTCTCCATAGGCATCTCCCTGTGAGACAGACCCCGTATCTACAACACTGCTGAAACTCAGCTACACTCGTGTTAATCAACGTGAATGTGCTTCGCACGTGCTTCCCACGATGAGTAATAAACAGAGCAGAAACGTTTCATTTTGTTGGCTCTGCCAGAACTTGAAAGTGTTAAAATACTTCCACATGATTGACGTTTGCTGCATTTTAAAAAGAGCACGTCACACTCATTGCTTCATCAAAAAAAAAAAAAAAAAAAAAATCTATACACTTATACTTGCTCTTATAAAACAAACATGAAATAAATAGACAAATAAACATATTATCACTTGAACATTGTTAGTGCTGGTGGTAAGTGCATCTTCTATAGACTGGCCAATTCATGATGGTGCCCCAACCTGGTGTATGTTACTGATTAGTAGTGTATGTTACTGATTGGAGAAGTTACTATGGCTGTGTCTTGTAGGAACATGCTGGTCAGTGGTCTGCGGTGAGCAGATCACACACACATACGCACAAATGCACTTAAGTAACTAATCCTCTTTGTAAACCCCCTCCCTCGGTTCATCACTTTGGATTGACGGAGCACATCTGTGCGCTACCCCCCACCCCAGTGCACCAGACACCTTTGAACGTGCAAAGCCAATCTGCAGAGTCTCAACTGCATATACCACATCTGTGTTCAGCAGAACAACTGCGTTTGGCCATACGGATGCCTTTTTACTTGATGAAGACGAGATCAGATCATTAATCCATGACACAACACACTTTTTGAGCATATTGTTGAAATGCTTTACGAACACTGACCAACTCCACATTTCAGTACAGTGAGTGTAATTAGTTCTGTTTAGTTGGATGATGTGTATAGCAGTTTAAATCGGTTGCTACTGGTGTATTTTGTCTGTATCAAAATATCACAATAAATATCATGAATATATATTTTAATATCATGATGCAGTCCAGTTTTTGTTTTTGAAATTTGGGTTCCTCTTCTGTGGATCCTGGCACAGGAAAAGTCATGACCGTGAGGCAACCCTTATTTCCCATAATTAAATGAATCTATAGATGATGAGCTGCTCTCCAGTATCAGCACCACCATGTTCTCTTGAGTTGCTGTCGTGTTTTTTCGGTTCACCTGCTTTGACTAGGGCTCTCTCTGGTGGCCTGGGTTTATCTCATTTATCTGGGATGTAACTATAAAGAACTGAGACTGTTTTGGGGGTCTGGGAATTGGCAGGTTTACTACCTCAATTCTGAAAGAGCAACATCTGTGTTTGAGGCTCGTAGCATTGTCACATCCATGCACTGAAATCTCAGTATTTGAATGTCCCAAGGAGGATTCAAACTTTGGCTCCTTTAAATGATGGCAAATACAACAGCAAATGGTCAGATCTCCAGTCAAATAGCTTTCAGGCATGTTTAGTCGGACAGCATGTTACAGAACTTGATTCTGATAGCTTGTCCAAAATGCACAAATCCAATCAGGGAAAGACCAAATGCAAAATCGGATTGGAGCGTTCCACTCAGCTGTGTAATTGCAGTCTGTGTACCACCCCACCTGCTGTTAGATGTAGGGTTGTTTTTTTCCCCCACAAGTATTTATTTTGCCTGTGATTTATTAATCTCTAACTCTCTCTGTCTTTTCAGGAAGAAGACCCTGATAGAGGGCAGCCCTGCATGAGATGTGGAGAACAGTGTCGGGTTTCGCATGCATGGCTGGGTAAAACTAAAGAGTCCTACTCTTCTCCCCCCAGTGTACGAGTCAGCTAATATAGGGCAGAGTTATTTCACATGCATATCCATTAGAAGGTTGCTCCTTATAGATATTTATGCACGAGTGTGCTGGTTAATGTACCTAGGGTTTCAAGTTCCAGTCCTGGCGATCCTTTGCTGTGCTTTCCCTGCAACAACGCACCTATTGAGCACACAAGGATGTGTGTAAATTGTTAGCGGCAGCCTTGGTGGTTGCTGTGGGTTTACTGGGTGGCTGCTGTGGTATCCCACCTGGTTACTCGGGTTTGAGACATTTCACAGCCTGATCTCACAACCTATATGTGTAAACACTGTGCTGTGTAAAACCATTATTGCGCTGGAATGTGTAAGTTGTGTGAACACATCCTTTGTGTACATATGTTGCGCCACAACCGAGTCTGTAAAGCTAGCTTGTCTGCTGCCCTTACGTGAGAAGCTCACAAGCATCCGACGCTTCCTTTACCCCGAGCCTTTTTATGGTTAAGGACATTCCGGTGTCCGGTTTCCTCTCCACAGGATGGATAAGAGCAGAAGGGCAGACTTTTGGGTGAGCGTTTTATATTGAGCACCTTTGAGCATAGATGCAGGTTGTGGTTAGTGTGCTTGCACAGATCTGCACATTGATTAGCCCTTTATCCTGAAGGGTGGTAATTCATTAGTCAGTTGGTTCTTTTTCTTGAAGGCCAGGACTTTGAGCATAAACACATGCCATATTGAGCTTTAAGAGAGCATGAACACATTGTGCTGTTTCCATGAGTCAAGCATCATCGCTGAATACGGTTTAAGTAAAACAAATGATACTGATGAATCTGAAATTTCACATTAAAACAACAACCTAGAAACTGTAACCTCTCTCTCTCTCTCTTTCTCTGTCTCACTTTCTTTCTCTCTCCGTCTCTCTGTCTCTTTCTTTCTCTGTCTCTGTCTCTCTTTCTCTCTCTGTCTCTCTCTCTCTTTGTCTCTCTCTGTCTCTGTCTCTCTCTGTCTGTCTGTCTCTCTGTCTGTCTCTCTCTCTCTTTCCTCTCTCTCTGTCTCTCTTTCTCTGTCTCTCTCTCTCTTTCCTCTCTCTCTGTCTCTGTCTCTCTCTGTCTCTCTCTCTTTCTCTCTCTGTCTCTGTCTCTCTCTCTGTCTCTCTGTCCTCTGTCACTCTCTCTTTCTCTCTCTCTCTCTCTCTCTCTCTCTCTCTCTCTCTGTCTCTGTCTCTCTGTCTCTCTCTCTGTCTGTCTGTCTCTCTGTCTGTCTGTCTCTCTCTCTCACCTCTCTCTCTGTCTCTCTCTGTCTCTCTCTCTCTGTCTGTCTCTCTCTCTCTTTCTCTCTCTCTCTGTCTCTCTGTCTGTATCTGTCTCTCTCTCTCTCTCTCTCTCTCTCTCTCTCTCTCTCTCTCTCTCTCTCTCTCTTTCTTTCTCTGTCTCTCTCTCTCTCTCTCTCTCTCTCTCTCTCTCTCTCTCTCTTTCTCTCATATAGTATAATTCCCATATGAGTAACATTTTTCCTTTCCTTTTGCTTAATTGTGGGGAGACTATGAATATGTTGAAAGCGTAGCCCAGTGGTCATTTCTGCGGAGCGTATTTACATAAACTCAATAGAGGCATAACATTTGTACACAGGACACTACATTTGCATGACTATGCATGCCAGAAGCTTAGCATTTGTATGCAGCGTGGTGCATGTGTATGAGCATGCATGCTGGTGTTTAGTCTGCCCTAAGAACAGATATGCATAGGTTGCATTTCATCACCTCCGTTTTTCCCAGCAGCAGCTGTTTCATGCTGTTTGTCCAATATTGAGCTTTTTGGTTTGAAAAATCCAACTGGAAGAATGCTCCCTTTATTTAATATGAGTTTGTTGTGGTATATAAACATCCTTACAATTACAGAATGTACTGATCGCGGCGTGTACAGTGTATACAGGCCAGACATGGAAAATAAGATGCAAAAACCTTATTTAAAAATGATTTATTTGTTGTTACAGTGTCATTAAACCCGAAGTGAGTGTTTCAGTCTAGGTTGCTTAACATTAAACACAAGAAAAGCATGATGTTCATATTTCCCTCTTTTGTGACAATGCTACGGCAGCTGGATCACTGCCACCTACACACTCTTAGGCAAACTGTGCACATGTTGGGGCATGACTTTCTGAAGACTGCGATGGGAGGATGAGGGGTGTCTGCAGCAGCTTTTTTTCAATGTTTTGTTTTGTGACTATATGTACTCGTACAATACACTGCCATCCCCGGGGCACAGATATTTGCTCAAGGATCCAACAAGCTCATCTCAGATGTGATACCCACAACACATTCACCACTGCACCATTACAACCACCGGGTCCAGTTTAGCTGCCTTTAATGCTACGTCCATCATGGAAACAATGGGAATATTTTCAACATCATATGGAATCTATGCTATGAAAAATGGATGGGTTTTTTAGGGCAAAAGGAGGCCGTCCCTGTCATCGTAAATATGTGCTCAGTGTGTACAGTTGGTGGTTTTGTTACAGACCTAGAACACATTAGTGAATGTATCTGTATGGAGAAATAGTTCACCAGTATGGACTAGAGGTGTGAGGAGTATTTAGTACAAACAGGACCCTCACATTTCCTCACACCCTCAAATGCCCTTAGTGAACCTATTAGAATCGATCACCATAAGAAGGTTAAGCATAATGTGTGTGTGGATGGCCACCCTATTGGTTCAGCGCATGTAGACCTCACTTAGATCAATGCAGAAGAGTGCTCTCCAGTAAATCTCATTTAGTGGCCAATAAATCACCTTTATTTGGAAATAGTCGAAGTTCATGACAGAAACACTGCGAGAACTCAAAAGTCAGTGACAACAACCTCCAGAGGTCAGAGGTGAATGTTTCATAGTACACCATTCAAACAGGACTCAATACCCCATATGATGCCAACCGTCTTCTTTGAAGGCCAGAATAGATTTAGTGGTGAAGGTAGTGTCATGTCTTTGGCTCACGAGGCTGCTTCTGGAATGGACTCACTAGTCTTTATTCATGATGTAACTCGTGATGGTGGCCGCAGACTAAATTCAGAAGTTTGCAGAAGCACTTTGGCCGCCAGTTAACAGAGGACTGCATCTTATACCGTTTGGGAGAAGGACCATGCCCAAACCATTTCTTCTTAATCGTGCAGCTTTTAAAACCACTCCTCTCCTCTCACCTTCTCGTGATGGAGGTTTGCACTCCACCACCACTACAGCTTCTCCTTCTCTACCTGGTCTACATACTTGGGCTTTCCTTGGCCAGGGAGATCCAGCTTCAGACGCCATCAGCCGTCGCCTCAGAACTCTAGCCCAAGTTTCGTGAGTTCCACGTCCTTGCCTCAACTTTTTCCAAAGGGCTGGATTTTATTCAAGTCTGTTGATTCTTTATCTTGAAGGTCAGTTAATGACCATAAACACGTGCCATACTGAGCTTTAAGAGAACGTACACACGGTGCTCTTTGCACGAGTCAGGCTTCACCACCGAATAAGGTTTAAGTAAAACAAAGTATATTGAATAAAAGTAAATTCCACATTAAAACAACAAGCTTGAAGGTGTAATTTTAATCCCTCTCTGTCTGTCTCTAGTATACGATTGCAGAATTCGATGCCGTGCCAACATATCGGCCTAGATCCACTTATTCGGTCTACAACTCCTTAGTCCCTCCCATTCACACTGAAGTTACACGGAGTGTTTAAGTCTTAGGTTATTTGCAACAAGTTTGCTGTCGACCTTCTAAAACAATTCACAATTAATTTGGTTACTGAACACATAAATCACAACTTGTAATGCTAGTTCTACAGAACTGAGATATCTTGGTTATGGAAAGAACATTACCAATATCTTCTTACGTTGAAACAAACAGAAAGAAATGAAAAGGGCTTTAAGGGCAGTTTGGAACTAAACCCTGCAAAGAAATAATTTAGGAGTAGGCATCAGATCAGTGCAGTGTTTACAGACATACAGATTTCGATCAGTTTGTTTTGTTTCAGCTTAATAATAAGAACAATTGTTTTTAAATTGCTGACTCTTGTTTTCTGTAATAATCTGAGAACAACAGGCATTCGTCTGTTGCCTTGTCCCTAGATCCCTGGAGAAGATTACATTGCTAAGTTTAGCTGCCAGAAATAAGCATTTTTGGAAAGGCACTTCTTTGAACTATAATGCATATTTATCTGATGCCAGCTGTCGGTCCGGTGCTGGGATTTTTATGAAATTGCTCCATGCAATATGACTGTCAAACGAAATGGGAAAGATATAGAAACAGCCTGCTGCACTCTTAAAAATAACGGTGCTTCAAATGGGTCTTTGACCCAGATAGCCCGAATGTGGCCTCCATCTGAACCACAAGTGCCAAAAATGGCCCAGATTTGATCCAAATGTGTCTGCAGTCTGGGGAGGGATGTTATTGAAGAACCACTTTTGGATCCATAAAGAACCCTGTTTATCATAAAGATGCACGAGTGTGAAGATCCTTTTAAAGAAGGACCTTCAGTTGATGTAAAGGTGTGTAAGGGAAGGTTCTTTAAAGTTCTTCATACAAACTATCACATAATGCTTTCTTAATGTTTCTCACTTTAAAGGCCTGTTAAACTTATATATTAGATCCATAACCATTATCAAATCATATATATATATATATATATATATATATATATGGATATTAGTTATAGTAGTTACTAAGCAATAAGCCTTAAGATTAACAACAAAATAATAAGCCTGCAACTAAGGAGGGTTTAATCTGTCTCTCTCTTTCTTTTCCTTTCTCACGCTTTGTTTCTAACACACACACACACACACACACACACACACACACACACACACACACACACACACACATACACAGACTCAGTCTCTTTTGTTTGTTCACCTTCAAACCTTCAGATACTTGCAAACAAGCATTAGCACTGGCTCTTGGGGAGGCAGATAAGATATGGAGCAAGTTTCAGTGGTAGTAAAGCAGGGGTGCTTTACTAAACCCTCTTAAAGGAACAAAGTCAACTTTGAGAGATTGAGAAAGTTTTCAGTTGACCTGTTTAAGATCCTCCAAACATGTGTTCGTTCTTGGTTACATTTGCCAGTTTGGATCAGCTGTACAGAATGCAAACAAATCATATTTTATGTAATGAGAAGCTATTAGGGCTGTAACGGGTCTGAAAGTTCGAGATGGTATAGCAGTGTTAATGATGGGGATGAGCGATACAGTGCATTTTCATATCAGATATTTAAAATCAGTTTCACAAAAGACAATATGTGTGATATTTTGACATGAAGACAAAATGCACCAGTAGCACAGATTCTTAAAAACTGCTATTCAGATTCTCTCCATACTGAATACAGTCATTTATATTGCTGCACTAACAGGACTAATTACACTCTTTGTAATAAAATGTGCATTTGGTCAGAGTTCTGTTAATGCTGATGATGTCTGCCGTATGCTCAGAAACGTACTGTATACTGTGCACCACAATCACAAAATCTATCACAATATTTAAAAAATGCTAATTTGCCCAGTCATAATTGGTGGATACTAAATTAGAGTATGTTTTTTTTTTTTTTGGAAAGAATTAAAAAAAGAATTTATCCGAGTCTGAAATAACACACACTCGCACTGTCTGGTGTTACCTGCCAAACGTAAGAGCAAAATTCATGTTGCGAATTTACGAATTTCATTTGTTGACGTGGTATATAAATGTGCTCCTGCTCAGACTGGCTTTGCTCTTGTATGAAACTGTTCACAAGGTCTCAGATACAACTGGCTCATGTACAGTCGGTGTGATCTTAAGTTCTGAAGCTATGCAAATTTCTCTTTTGCAGACGGTTACATGCACTGTTCAGTTCAGTCAAATCCATATTGGGCGATCTGATCATAAACTGGACGGGGATATAAATGATTGTTTATAACAGGTATTCTGTCTATTTTAGGGCTATTGAACCAATTTATTAAACTTTATGGATAAATGTAATGGGTACTGAGTGTGAGAGGGAGAGTGGAGAGGCTGACTCGTGACTGGGTGACCACACAAGCCCCAGAGGCACACACACACACACACACACACACACACACACACACACACACTGCATTTGGCACCAGAACATCATTCACACATAGGTGCACCACAACCCCTTACAATGTAAACCTGCTAGTCCTTACTCTTTCTATAGCCATTGGTGGAGTGGGTCAAGGGGTAACATTGGGGTAACATTGGGGTAACATTGGGTGGACCAGCAAAAATATGGTTGCTCCACCACTCAAACATCCACAGTATTAAAAAGAACCTATCCTATCCTACTGTCCAGGGGAGGCTTTCTAGTAGATTTTGGAGCGTTGCTGTGAGGGTTTGATTGCATTCAGTGAGGTCAGGATGTTGGATGATCACCACCCCACCTCATCCCCAACTCCCTAACTCAACCCAAAAGTACTAGATGGAACACCATCATTCCAGAAAACACACATCCACTGTTCCACAGCTCAACACTGGGAAGCTTTATGCCCCTCTAATCCATGCCTGGCATTGGGCATGCTGCCAACAAGTTCAAGTTTATCTACTCCAGAGGGTCCTATTCTATTGGCAGTACGTCTCTACAGGGACTAGACAATCTGTGTATGTATTTGCATATCTGTGTGTTTGCAGAGTCTATAAAGTGAAGGTACTGAGTGACATGAAGGGGATTTTGACCAAACAGCTGCTATGAAAGAGCTCATTAGTGGGTGGAGCATACAGAGGTCAATTAGGAGTTTGACTGGACACATGTGGAGTCCATTAGATTGGAGTTTTCAACAGGCAAATAAGCACATCTCACAAGGTCCCTCAGCCAGTGGCCTGTGTGAAGTTGACAGGCATTCAACTGGAAAAAATGCTCGAGGACACAAGGGGAATTCCAGAGGGTACAGAGGGATGTGTGTGTGTGTGTGTGTGTGTGTGTGTGTGTGTGTGTGTGTGTGTGTGTGTGCGCGTGCGTGCGTGCGTGTGTGTGTATGTGAGAGAGAGATTAGCAAATTACTGAAGCAGAAAGTCACCCTGAACCCCAATCCCGCCTCTCTTCTGCAAAGTAGTCTTTAATGCCTTGTTAAAGGGATATTTTAGCATCCCTTTTTTAGAAAACAGTACTCACAGTGTCATAACGCAGGAGTGTGATGATTTAAATCAAATCCAAATTGATTTGTATAGCGCTTTTCACAACTGAAGTTGTCACAGAGCAGCTTTACAAAAATAAAGAGGAGAACAACACGTGAAACAAAGGACAAAGACAGAAAGCCAAAGGGTGACAGTGGCAAAGAAACACTCCCTCAGAACTGGAGGAAAAAACCTTGGAAGGAACCAGGGTCACAAGGGGGACCTCTGGTCAAACTACTTCTACAGAGTTAGTTAGGGGGACACTGGACCACCACATGTGTGCTGTAACACTTATGTGTACTGAAGTAATGATAATATGATGGTGGACATAATAGTAACAGTAGCAGTGTCCGTGTGTGTGTGGTGGGTCCGTGTGTGTGTGGTGGGTGGGAAACTAGTCCAGGTCCAGCAGCTGGAAGGGGGGCAGCCGATGTGAAGTGGTGGCCGGTGAGCTCGGGGTCCTTCTCAGATGGGGCAGAATAGCTCAAGGTTAGCATTTCATCAGCCCTGGCTGTTGAGCCATCATTGGCTCAGAAAAGGTAGAGAGATGTAATTAGTTTGGTGTTAAGATTTATAGAGAAACAGAGAATGTAAACAAGGGTTTGGACAAGTGACTCCAGCAGATCTGACCATAACAGCCTAAATTAAAGGAGTGCACCAGAAGGTAACTTGGGAGCATCCTGAAACATTGGTGTCCAACCCCTCCACCGTCACAAAACCTGAGTGACCATTTGAAGGAGTCAGACAGCAGCACCAACATCCCAGTTTATCCCTGTGTGCATGAACCCCTGATCTGCAGCCTGTAACTAAGCAGAGACATTAATTACCAAAAGCTACACTGAAGAAGTGAATTTTCAGCCTAGACTGATTTAGCCATGGAGGATGCTGTCTCTGGCACTATAACCATCTCTGGTTGGTTACCTACTTATGTCTTGTAGCACCAGTGAAGTGTAGCATAACATTGAAATTTATATACCAAGACAATATAGACCATGGATGTGGGACAGTGTATTGTTTTGGCTTATGGCACTGAATTTAGAACCAGTCCATGTGTAAAGTCAGGGTATAGTGCAGGATTTATAACCAGTCTATGTGTAAAGTCAGGGTATAGCACAGGATTTAGAACCAGTCCATGTGTAAAGACAGGGTATAGCACAGGATTTAGAACCAGTCCATGTGTAAAGTCAGGGTATAGCACAGGATTTAGAACCAGTCCATGTGTAAAGTCAGGGTATAGCGCAGGATTTAGAACCAGTCCATGCGTCATCTTGTGACATAAAAGTACATTTATAGCAAGGAATACAGAGCAAATATAAGCCATATAAAGCGGGTTAAGTTGATAGAACTTAGAACCGGTCCACATGAGGTTTGGGCTCATGACACAGAACTTAGAACCAGCCTGTTTATAAAGTAGGCTCACGGCAAACACTGCTTTAAATATGAGCTCATGGCACTGGCATGTTGTAAAGTTAGCTTGTGGCATTTTAAACGTCACACTTCACCAGCCAGCAGTTCTACCATCGCACTGATGAAGTGAGTGAGCTACACTCAGGTTAGGTGGAGATGTGCCTGAGGGATGCCTGTGGGCAGATACAAATTTAACTTACAAACGAATCAAAATTTGTATAAATGATATATCAACCACCCCCGCCACCAAGATCGTTTTGCTAATTCATCAATTTTCTGGGTTCCCCATCTCCCTCATTTCCTTCCTTCACTGTCTCGCTTCCCCAAGTCCATCTGTCTGGCCCCTCATTCTGTGTGTAGTCCAGGCCGTCAGACTAATAAGATTAGTCCTTTCAAGTCCTGCTGCTATTACTGCCAAGCCTGCAGCTATTGAGCCATCAGCCTTAGCACACGTTGCCCCCTCTCTGTCCATTTGTCTCATTCATTCAGGATCAGTTTTTGCTTTTATGATTCCTCTGTCTCTTTCTCCATTCATTCATTGCAGCCGTTTGTCAAAGTGGTGTTTATTATATTATAGTACAATTATACTACTTGTAGCTCCTGTCTCATGAAAGAGTGCATTGGATGACCCATCAAGAGAGAAGGAAAAAGAAAAGTCAGGGGGAAAATGCATGGCTAGCAGAATAACCTGATAGGACCCGACGCACTGATGCTCATTCTAATTTTGCCTTCTGCAATATTCTCAAATTGTACTCAAATGACTTTAAAATTACCAAGGATTAACTCCAAATCTGAATGTACAGTCCAGCGGCGTAAAAACACACATGCAGAACACTATCTTGGATTGTGTTTCTTATTTTTTAAGTAGAACCCAGAGTCAGAAACCTAAAGGACAGTGACAGATGGACTTTCTGAAGCAGTGTCCCATATCAGATCTTCATGCTAACTCATCAAATTAGCTACTCTAACCTAGGAGTCAAAAGACGCATCCATCTTGTCATGGCTGCGTCTTCTAGCACATATGGGAATAATGTTGTCTGGCCTGTGAGGACATTTGATTAGGTTCTAACAACCCTGGCCTGTGTCTCAACTTGTTAGCATGGGTGGACAGTGACTGAAAACGACTGACCCTACAGATGGTCCGGTCATGAGGCAGACCTTTTTGAAAGGTTGCTTGAAACTGCAGGACCAGCAACGCTTGTTCTTATTGTAGGTGTTTGCAGTTTCAATGTTGAGGACTGTAGATGGTTGCACCAATAGGGAGCCACCTTTGCTATGTTAAAGCACTGTTACTCAACCCTGGTCTGCACCCCAGCCCTGCACATTTTAGCATTATCTCTGCTCCCAACACACCTGATTCAATTAATCAGCACATTAACAAACCCTTTGAGAGTTGAAGGTGGGGTGTTAAAGCAGGGTATCCTCTAAAATGTGCAGGCCAAGGGTGCCCCCTGGACCAGGACCAGGCTGAGAAGGATCGGTTTATACTTTTCGTTATGATGTGCAGTACGGCATGCCATTAAGTGCGATTTATACTTTTGTGTGTGATCAAATATGCACAAGCTTGGTGTCTGTAGTTGTCTGCTGACATACGTGTACACAGTGTGAACATTAGGGGATATGTGCACTTCTTTGCTTTTAATAATAGTCCAAGGATGATTTATATAAGTGCTTATAGCTCCAGATTTGCTAGTGCTAGGAAATCCTCAGAGCTTTAGACGGCTCCGTTTTGATTTTGTGCCAGTGCTAGATTATGTATAGTTTGGTCCCTGTATTGTTTGTTTTGTACTGTCCTCGGTGCTACCAGACAGGAAATCTCTGTCCTCTGCAAGCTACAATTAACCTCAAGTGCTTTGTCTTCACCGGAGTCACTTACCTACGCAGAAATAATCTTCAGCGGACCTACTTTTAAGCACTCTAAGGTAATTAACTCATGAAATCTCCATAGAAAATTCCAGACGCCTCGGTTCTGTGCTGCAAAAATGGCTTTGAGAAATCAGTAGGACATGAAACTGTGGTATCAAACTCCTCAATTAGTCAACACTGACAGGCAGGATCATTTCTAGGCTGAGTGCTGTCTGTGGGAACATTATTAGATCATCCATATATCCAGGGGTGTAAGGTTAACCCCACCCCTCTAACACTCTTCTCCAGGGGGAGCTCATCGCGTGTATTGTATTCAGTTGCCACATTACTTAAACTGTTGCCTGTAAAGCTTGTGATTATCTAGGGTTGGATATAAGTAAGCTCGCTTATCTCTTATAATTCCTAATGGAGGCGGAACATTATTTGAGGAATATCTTTTCAAAGCCTACAGGTTAATTTGAGCAACAAGTGGTTATAAGCGTATAACAGTGTGCCAGTTGGAAAGAGGAGTGAGAAAAGCTAGACTGACAAGCATGGAGAGACCAACAAACATGACCACAATGGGCTTTTTGTCAGAGATGTCCTTACAGGCAAATGGGAACGAGTTGATTGACAGGTTTGTAGTTAAGAGTATCACCTTAAGTCTTGTGGTGGCCTTTTAACAGGTCCTTTCATCAAATAGCCTTTGAGGTATTTAATTATTTAAATGTTTCAGGACGAATCGGAACATGCCTACATCTGCACAATGGCCGTGTCTGATTCCGTCAAGTCAGAGCCTTAAGGGGATCTTTTACTATTATTTACTGTGCTAATGAACGTACTTCCAATGGTGCTGCGGTATCGTCTGTGTTCAGAGAGATTCACCCTGACGTCATATGAGTGTCTGTAGTGTCTGAGTTTTTTTAAGCAAGTTAAACAACTCACAGTAAAGCCAAGTTCAAAACAGAACATTGGTTAGCTTAGTTCACTGTTCCATCTAGGCCTATCAGTAGAATCAGTTAAGGCCAGGCGTATTAGGTAGATATCAGATAAATATAAATTTGTTAAGGTTGCCGCGCTAGAGTTGCTGCTCAGCTTTGTGTCCCAGAATACATTATCATAGTCAGTTTTCTCTAAACATATTCAAACACGACCATAACATTTGCACTTCCTGCCAAATGTGGAGTAGGTCCCCCTTGTACCTTGTGAGACTTTCACAGTATGATGAATATTGTGGTTTTACAGGTTATAATTTTTTACAATTCTTCGTTTTCTTCTTCTATTATTATTATTATTATTATTATTATTATTATTATTATTTAAAGTGATCCCTTTAACTGTAGACTTTTTGGCAAAAAAATGAAATTTTTTTTTTAAAAATTCTGAGAAACTGGTGGGATTCTTTGTTAATTAGCTTTTTTCAATATCCATATTAAGCAAATCTGTGCAGTATCATAACCATCAACTTTAATACCATAGTACACCTAAAAGATGTTCACTACTGCCCTAATTCTGCTGCCACAACAGATCTGGCTGTTTGAGGCATGAAGTCTACAGGACCTCTGAAGATATTCAGTAGTAACTGCCACCAAGATGTTACTGAGTCTGTTAACACTTGCACATTAACTGTTCACTATCTAATATATCCATCCTTTGATGGAGGCCACTGAAGATGACGATAATGTGTGTTTGGTGTGTTTCTGTTTCGATACACGTGAAGCCAGCCACCACCTCTTTACAAACTGCTGCCATCGCATCATTGCTGGGCAGCCAATGCTCTTGGAGGAAAGTGCTGGGTCCCCAGCTCCGCTACAATGGCTAACAGATGCCTGTGCCAACAAGCATTGCACTGTTTGTGATGTGGGGAGAGAGCGCCATCTATCTTAGAGAGCACAGCAAGTTTTACTCTTTCTAAATCCACAAGCAGTACGACCAGGGATTCGAACCTGAAGGTGTTTCCGTTTTTGGTCAGCTTTAGAAAGCAAACATAACTGAGCAGGTTGTCATTGTACTGGCAGAGAAATGAAAATGTAGTGAGGAAGCGTCACAGTGAACACTGCTGCTGGTGAATACTAGGGTTTTCCTGATCCCCTGTGCCAACGTACCAGTGTGTCTCTGCTTTTATTATAAAATACAGCCATAAAATTTAAGATAACAAACAGCAAGAAGCGTCTAGACAATATAAATCTGTCTGTCAAGCAATTTGTCTTGGACGTGAGCTTGTTTTTTAGCACAGAACAGATGAAAATGTACAGTTTCTCTGTACATTTCAGTCACTTTTTAATGAATATAGATTTATATCATTAAAAATAAACATAAAAAATAAATATATAATATAGAATTATATATGTTACTTGCCAACATAACTAGCCTATTTAAAGAACTGAAAGTACTTTAAAGCTAAAGTATTGAACTTTATTGTGTAACACTAGTTGTCTTTGCAAAAGGTCTTTAACTAATCATGTTAAAACACGTTACTTGACTCCATTCATTTCTAACAGGCCTTATATGTCTTGTATTGGATGTAGCAACCTCGCTTCTCAAGTATCTCATCTTATACAGTAACACAACACATCTCCCTTCCTCCACCATAGCTGGCCATACATATTGAAGAGTGCTGAAAGAGTCCTGCTGAAATATGAAACACGGAACGAGCGAGGGAGGAGAGAAAGGGAGACGAGGGAGAAAGAAAGAGAGGGACAGAGAAGGGGAGGGGTGATGTTTGCGCAAGCTGAGCGAAGTCACCTATTGTCTGGGCTCTCAGTGTTGGCTGCACAGGCCTGCAGGGGCAAAAGGAAGTAAAAGAAGTAGAGAGAAAGAGAGCGACAGAGTGAGACGGAGGGAGAGCCACTGCTTTGACTCAGCACAGCAGGATCTGACACTTCACTGTGGAGTTGTTGAAGAACAGCTTGCTAGTTAAAGTCAGCCTCCACTAACGAGTTGTAGTCAATGAACATCTGTAATGTCCAAGTGGAACTTTGGAGGCCGGAAACTGAAGGATGTATGAGAGGAATCATGGACTGCATGGAGATCTAAGGTAAAATAGAAGCAACGTTGTTGTGTAAACAAGCTTTTTCCATGGAATTCTCCGACAGTTTTTGACGGTGGGACTTTGTGGACCTCTTTGAAATGAACACACAATAGCAGTGATGAAGATGGTAGAGCTGAAAGGAAAGACTTGACTTGATGTTGTATGTGGTCTGGAAATATCAGTTTGTTTTGAAGCTTTTGTGCCCCTTCAATGTGCAGTATGGTGGTAGTGATGGTGATTGAGGTGGTACATGTGATATTTGTGACTATGAAGAAGAGCTTGGCAATGTAATGATACTTATTGTTATTGTGATTGTTATAGTGCATCACAAAATTGTCACTGTCTCTCAAAAACATTTATATTGTTCACCTTCAAACTGCTCCAAAATGAAGTGGAATGGCAGGGGAATACAGTGGGGTTGGTGATGTAGATGTTCAGTTGGGTGATGATTATTTAAGTGAAACCACTTGAAGCACAATTCCTGCAGGAAAAGCTACAAAAAGTTACATTGTGTAAAGGTTGCTGCACAGTAGAACTGTGAATAAATAAAATATCTGCAAAATCAAAACACAATTTCCTCAACTTGACCTCTTGCTGTTAACTGTCTATACATTCAAGTGATAGTCCAGAGGTTTTAGGGTTAGTGACCTCTCTGGTGAGGATGCATAATTGCACCAAGCAAGTAAAAGACTCTTAATATGCATGAGTTGTGATGTGGTCTCCGTTCACAGCAGAGGTTTAGTCATGGAGTCAAATCTAGATAGCTCAGTCAATACTTGGTGAAAGCCTTTCTGAACGAGCAAACAAACGAAAGCAAAACCGACCCCCCATGTCATTAACTGTTCCATGTCTCCTGTCTGATTTGTTCAGTGCAAACTGACCAAGTAACGTGTGCTCAAATATTTAACACTCAGTGAGTTTCATTTCTGTTACTGATCGTCACGTTTTCAGAACCAATAAAGAGTAAGTGGATGAGTGCTGGGGGGGTTCGGATTATGCATGGCCTAATCAGGAAACTGAGGGTTGGCTGTACAGAGGGACTGTTAATGTTAAAATCAGGCAGCTCATCTACAAAACCCCATACAAACTCTGCCTGAATTTCCATATATTACATTAGGGCTGGGCGATATATATATATCGATATTTATATCTGTATTGGGATATAAATAGTGTGTGGTCTGGATTGAGGCAATATCATTTTTTAAAAAGCATTGTTTTCTTGCAGAAGACCTTTTTTTCTGCTCTGCCCCTGCTCTCAGTCGAAAGAGCATCAGCAAGATAACAAGAAAATTTGTGTAGCTAACTAACTCAACCAACTTAAATGCAAAAGGTTTCAGAACTCGGGACCACGATTATGTACAGACATTATACATCAAAACATATCACAATACGTGCCCGGTTTAGCCAACACAATGTTGCCAAGTCATCAACTCTTAGCTCAGAATCCAACTCAGAAAAATCCCAAAAGCAGTTTCAGTCCCAGAGCTGCCCGTCGGGTTCATGGGTTTTGTGATCCTGTGGTTCATTTTCAGCATATGATTTGAATCCTTGATGTTGCACCAGACTAACAGCTTTCATACTATTGTTACTGCTGTTTCTGTGTCTTCACACATCATTCAGTCCATTGCAACTTGTTTTTGTGAAGAAGTCCTATATTTACCCTACAGAATATAGTTAGGTCAGTTCTGTTATATGCTACAATTAGCATATATGGGCAGGACAATCTGTAGTGCTTCTGTTTTTAAGTGTTTTATGTTTTGTACTGTTTCCAATAAAACAGAATTTCACAGTTAAACCAGTTTTATAGAAATCGCCTGTAATGTTTAATATCCAGAATCATGCTATTGTCAGCTTTAATAATATAACAAATACATTTGAATGCAGATCAAATTGGAGTGTTGGTTTAATTTTAGCCTGACTGATTTGATCTTGCATTTAATGATGTCAATTAGAGGCACAGAGAATCCTCCAGCAGAGAGCCTAATGAGCTAATGCATCAGATTAGCCAAAGGCATCATGTATTAGTGCCGAACTGGAGTTTTACCGTGTTGTCATTTAGTTTGATAGTGAACCTGGTTGTTTCAAACTACATGAACCTATTTTATTGTAGTGGCCACTACAGCATTCTTGCGTGTGCTGGGAATTATTCATTAGCCTCTCAAGTCCTTGAGACTTCGCCCTTTAAAAGTTTGAGAACACAGGGTACTTAACATATCGAATGGAAAACTAAGTGTCAAATCACCATTTCAAGGGCCTGCCAATATGAAAGTTGTGGGCAGATACTGACGGTGGATATTTGCATGTATATTATCCGTATTGTTTTACTCTTCGTGCCAAAAACAGCTGTTTAATGTTAGAAACACCTTTGCTCATATGTGTATTTCTTACATAATAGAATAGTAACAGTGAAAATCAAATATGGCCTGAAAGTGTCAAAGAGTGACAAAGTGTCTCCTAACCATTGTCAGACAGCGTATAATCCGGAAATATGATAACCATAGTATGAACTTCAGTGGGCAAGGCCCAGACTAACTATAATGGTAATGAGGTCAGCCCTAAAGAAGTATAGGTCAGAAAGAATGTAGTGTTTGGTTTGTGTCCTCAGATGTTTGCCCACAGTTCCCTCTGTTATCTTTCCATCACATGGTAGGATTAACAGTTGCCAGCCATTTGTGTTAAGTGTTTACACAAATACAGCCCAAGATGACCCATCAACTGCGGTGGCCGGTGCTTGTTATAATGGAGATCTGTGATGTAAACTAGCAGATGGACTGTAGCCTGGATTAGTGACATCTGGAATCAGCCTCACATCTGCACTGAGGAGTGCTGAGGGCTGGTTCTGGCAAAAATCAGACTGATAGATTTCCCCTTATAGCTACCCTTAGCACTTTGCAAACTGCATCCCTGTCATCATGATGTGTGAGTAAACTTAAACAGGTGGATTATGGGGATTCTGACATTGTAGGGTTAAGAAATCCAAAAAGTTTCATTTTCAAAACAAAATGGATGCGAAGAGCTGATGCGAAGAGCTCCCGTGGAGTCCCTGATAAACTGCCTCCATCAGCAATGCCATCTTTCTCTATTACAGCTCTTCAATCTTTTAAAGTAGTTCCACATGTGATCTGGGCCTTGTTTTTAAATCTATCCCTTGTTACGATTTGAAGTTATGTCTGTTGTAAAATGTGCATTAACAGGTGTTCGTGTGTTTAGTCCAGTTTTTTTGTAATTAAATGCATGTTAAGTATCGAACAAATTATTTGAGAAAGTCCCGTCAGTCCTTGTGTGCTGGTCTTACTGGATCTCACGGTAGCTTTCAGTTTGCTAATGCATTTCATTCTTTTTCATGCAAAAGTTCAGGCGTCCCAAAAGGTTTGAGCTCTCGCATCAATTTAACCAAGGTCTCAGACCTTAGTCAGCTTTTTAGGGTTACAGTGTGTACGGTCCTTGTTATGAAAGGCCAGGTAATGCAAAGGTTGTTACGGTACTGGTAATGAAAATGAAACTGTTATTGTGGCAACCCTACTTTGGACACCAAACAGGATTTGGCATATCTGACTTTTGACTGAATTGCTTAGACTTCAGTGTCTAGGCTGTCCAGTTAAATCACCCTCAAAATACTCAAAGAGGAATTTATATCAGGGTTGCCAGATTGGTGGCACCACCGGGAATCGTAACATCAGAGGCTGAAGTGGAGTGATTGACATAACAGCTGTGGCGTTGTGGGGTTAGATTAAGGTTGCCATGTTTTTGGTTGACGTCCAGCCGCACTACAAATGCTAAAAAAGTTGAACATCATTCCAAATGGCGACAGCTGTCAAAAGAATCGTTGTGTGAACTGGATGGGTCAGTGGTCACCCTGCCAATATGGGTCTGCAGTTTCTTCTACATTTGCCAAATAGAACAGTGCCTATGTGAGTGTGTATATGTGTGTTTAAAGTCAGCAGCTGTTAATGGTGGACTCCCTGTATGTTGCCATACCACATGACCAAACACACATTCACACACACACACACACACACACACACCCACACACACACACACACACACACACACACACACACACACACACACACACACACACACACACACATCTTGAGCACATCTTGAGGATACACAGCTGTGGCCAGATTGTGTTTGTAGACTGAGGCACGAGGCCTTTTGCCAAAACAGCTTAACCCAGCATGGTCAGCCTCACTGACCTGTGCTGATCCTAAGCTGCTGTGTGCCCACACTGCTTTAGTGCTCAGTGGAAGTGTGTTAATTGTTGTTTGTTCATTCTGACTAAGGGAACAATAGGGATAAATGATCCACTTATATCATGTTTAACTCCTAGATGAGTTCTTTTTAGTTTTGTTTTTGTTTTGTTTTTCATCAAAAAAAGACTTTTAACATAAGATTTAACATGCTTTTCATCTCATTCCTTTGTTTAGTTCTGTGTGTTTAGTTTTAATACCACCATCTCTCAATATTGTTTAAAATGAAGATTAATAAAAGGATGTTAATAGGATCCCTTTTCACTGTAATTAAAAGACTAATATCCCATTTTTCTTGTATTTATTTTGTAATAATACTTCTGTTTATGTGGGTATATTCAAGAAATCAAGAGGGGTATTGTCCTATGGACAGAAAACAGTTACACTGTACAGTGACATTCTTACGTTGCTAGTTCTCCTTACCCTTCTAGCTATCACATATGAAGCATTAAACATAAGAACAAAAACTGAAAACATAAGTTAAGACACATAATTACACGAGAGGCAAAAACTGAACAGGATATATCAGTAAGTTAAAACTATATACATGAGAGGAGAGATTGACACAGAAGGTTAAGTACTGTTAATATTGTTGTATATTATTGTAGTAATACAGCAGTAGGGCAGTAAATTAACATGTACAGTATTGTTCAAGAGCATTGTCAATTTCATGAAGTGCACTGTGTCTTATTGCAACAGTGGAGCAGCAATAACCGTGTAGTGTGTCTAGATAGTGAGTATAGTACTGTTATAGTGTGTGTGTGTGTGTGTGTGTGTGTGTGTGTGTGTGTGTGTGTGTGTGTGTGTGTGTGTAAATATCACTTCCATACTAAAGGTCCTTTACAATTAAATGACTGCATGTTTGTGTAGATAACTTTATTGACCTACCGTATTTTCTGGACTATAAGCCGCACTGGACTATAAGCCGCACCCTAGAAAATAACATATATAAGAAGAAAAAGCTGCACCTCATTATAAGCCACATGGTTTAAAGCATGGAAAAAAGTAGCGGCTTATAGTCCAGAAAATACGGTAGTTCTTCCAGGGTCTAAAATGAGCAGTGATACTAAGGGTAAATTTTGCATTAGGGATATTTGGCTTTTGGGTGAAATTTAGCAGCTGACCTCGATGGAGCATTGTCATCCAAGAAGAGGAAATTAAGCCTGTGTTGTTCATGCATAAGCACAAGGACTGGATTATTGATGTTACTTAAGTAGGTTGAGTTTGTCACTGTACCTTTCAGAAAGTGTAGGGCAGTTCTCTATTGACTAGACACACCTGCCCACACTGTAACGCCACAACCACCACCAAAGCTCGCATGGTGACAGTAGTGGCTGATGCATAGCATTCTTCTTGACGTCTGGCAGTCATCATTTCTGCTCAGCGTAAATTGATTTTCATTCGTGAACAGCACTGAGGCCCACTGGTCCCTCATCCAGCGGATGGGTTTCTAATAAATGCTCCCTGGCCGTTAATGATGCCTTTGCCAGGTGGTGTGGTCAGGTACCCTTGCAGGTCACTACACTGGTGTAAACTGTTTCGAATGGCACTTGGTGACACTTGGGTGCCTCTCACCTTCCTTAAATGTGCCTGGAGTGGCGTGGCATTCATCATCTGGTTCTGCAGGGCGCTGTTCACAATGAAGCGGTCATCACTGGCCAAAGGACGTCCACTTCGATGCCTTTCTGTGACTCTGTTGCAACGTGCTGATGACACTCTGTGACACTCTAAACTCAGTTGCCACTTCCATCCTGAGAAGATCCGTTTTGAAGCCTCAAAATAGCTAGGAACTGTTAGGTGTTGTCTTTGTCTCAGGATGTCAAAATGTGAACAGCATTGTGTTTAAATACAAATTCTAATTGAACCAGGAAATGTATTGGTCAGGTTTCATTCTGAAATCCTGAAAGCCAAATATCCCGAAACATATATATATATATATATATATCAGCCGTAAGTCGGCATGTTGAGTTACATTTGAACTTTGCTCAGTGCTTGTTATTCTGGTCCCTGATACAGTGCTACAGGACTTTCTGACACATTTTTGGCCATACAGACTGTTACAAAGACCTCGCGATTTGTTTTTTCCTTAAAAGGGCATTTTGAGTGGAAAAATGGAGCGAATGGACGGGGAAAGAGTTGCACTGCTTAGACGAGAGACTGGAAGAGAAAGAGTGTGAGTAATCTATGGCTCTGGCTGGGTAACAGTCTGACATGGAACCTCTCCTGTATCTCTTTACTCCAAATCAAAATCCAGCCCTGTAATTCTCTAATTCTTAACATGATGGATGAAGAGGCACTGCAAGCACAGTCTAATGCATTCCAAGTGTGTGCTCATCTGTGTGTGTGTGTGTGTGTGTTCGTGTGTGTGTGGTGGTGTGTATCCAGGCCAAAAGTTATAATGGCGTAATTCAAATACATAATCTGTTATAATTCCATATGCACAAATCAGCCATATCCTCTAGCATTAGCATATTGATTTATTCCTCCACGATGGTGTCTGTCGAGGGGCGAACACGTGAGGTAGCGAATGAAGAGTCAGTTCTTGAATGGGATTTGTTAAAAGCAAGAGCAAGCATAAGAATCTGACACACTTTGCCCAGGGCCAAACTGTGATGTTCTAAATAACAGATCCAAAACATCAGGGAGGTCCTTTGGTGTGTTCTTGGCACAGAATGCACCGGTTAATAAGGAGGCCCCACCTCAGACTGTTCAGGACTTAAATGATCTGCTGTAAAATGTTGGTGCCAGATACCAGATGACTCCTTCAGATCAGTCTTGTGGAGTCCATTTTTATACTCAGGGGTTCTCACCGTCTGTTTATAACTGGAAAGCATAATGGCCTTTGTTTGAACGTGATTGTTCTCTTGATTAAACTTGTACTTATTTAATGTGGCACTACTGGCCCACTATAGACGACTGTTTCCCCATTAGGGTGGTCCTGCGGACCACTAGAGAGTGCTTCATGACTCACAGGTGGTGCCCAGCCCACAGTCTGAGAAACCCTTCTGTAGCTCACGCCTGGCGTCAGGCATTATACTAGAAGATTCGTGTTTATCCGCTCAAGAGAGTCCTATTTTATGGGCAGTACTTCTCTACAGGGACTAAACGGGCTGTGTGGGCTGAGAGAACAGAAATGACAGCTTATTCAGAGAAGGGAGGATTACCACGTGGAGAGCAAGGGAGTGAAGAAGGGAAGATGTCAAAAAGCAGCTTTTGTGCTCCAGCTGTAGAGATGATTGGACACACACACACATGGACACACACACACACACACACACACACACACACCCTTGTGCACATGCAGTTTTGTTCATTCACGACATTTAAACATTTAAACGTGGTTCTGTCACCTGTGTCTCACCATCCCCTTCATTAGAGCTTCCTCAGATTGTATACAGACGCTCAGATTGGAACAGGAGATACTAGATACACTTGCTCAGCATGCATATCCATGGAGCATTGTGCAAACAGTCAGAGCCGAGTTATGCCGTAGTGTCAAATTAAGCGATCGTCTGTGGAACGTCCACTCAAAGTTGAGCTGAAAACACTGTGAAAGGTTTAATGTGAATTTATCAGTCACTGTGAAGTTCGAGTTTCAAAATCAATTTGTTATTTGTGGTGGTATTAATCATGCAGTCTGTAGCTCAGAATTGACAGTGATTATACAGCACCTAGTTTATCTAATCAGTGCTTCGTTAAACGAAATCAGATCTGCTGGTATTATCGAACAAACCCATGCAGTAGCAAGACAGTACCAGCAAGTGTTTTGCAACAGTTTTACAATATAGACCATAAGTCACACTGTAAATCAATTATTTTGCATTTTGTTTATGCGTGTGTATTGTACTACTGGTGATTAAAATACAAATGGTTGTTATTCTTTTGGAAAACGTAGCCACTGAGACATTGGCTGTGTCAGTGTATTGTATATTGTACAGTAGACTGAGGCAGGAAGGCTCTCAGTCATGTCTGAATCAAAGGGCAGAAGTCTTTTGTGTTATTGGGTGAAAATGCTTATGGATAATACTTACATCTAACTTCTCATATTTAGCACAGACATTTTTCAATTAACTGCCTTGTGAGACACTGTAGGCAGCAAGACAGCTTGGTATTTCCAGTTTTAGACACAGCTTTCCAGTGCATTTTAATGACCAGATTAAGTTTAATAAATCAATAGATGACTGGATCACACTGTCAGCTATTAAAGAATATCAATTTCTAGCTGTCTTATACAGACAGCATGGCTCTGGAGCCGGATACCTTATGATAATGTATCTAGAATCCTATTAAAAATAATAATAATAATAATAATAATAATAATTATAATTATAATAATAATAATAATAATAATAATAATAATGCATTTTATTTATTAAGTGCCTTTCTGGACATTCTATTACTGCCGTTTGATGTATTATAACTGTAATGCTGTATGATGTTTATTGTCTATTGAATATTGCCACATAAAACGAAATACCTTTGGTTTTTAAACTGATTGCCGTTCATAGCATTTTAGCTCCTTCAATATTTCTGAGTAGTCATTCCACAGCATTTCGGCTTAACTCGGCTCTGACTGTTTGCGCAGTGCACCCTGGGCATGCATGGCCAGTGCAGGTATTTAGCATTTTGCACTCAGAGCATGTGTGTTCAAGGGCCAGAGTGATTACTGTGACTTCATGTCCTGTCAAAATGAGGTGGAGTCAGAGTCTTTCTGGAGGTGTGTGGGCATCTGCACTAATCCCTTAAACCACACTCCCTCGTTTCATTCACTCCTGCCCCGTCTCTCTTTCTGTGTGTACAGTCAGTGCGCTGCAGGGTTTAGAGAGGGAGGACGGCTGCTCTCTGGTCAGCTCTGAAGCAGCAGGTCACCGTCAGGCCAAAGCAGAATTAAATCTCCACACAGTGTTTCTGCTTACAGTCTGGGAACGTGATTCCAGAAGCCTCTCTCCGTCCAGTGTGTGGACGCTTCTATAGTCCTTTTGGCTGGTTGACGTTATTGTTGCTGCTTTTATTATATTACTTTCACATCATCAGTCAGATATAAAAATGTCCAGTAATGCTTTCTACAGTTTGAATCGCGGACCAGCTGTTTTTGAGATGGAATTCAGACCTAAGTTCAGATCAGTTGAGTTTGGACACAGCTGTTCTGCGAGAATGACTTCAATGACTAGATGAAGTGGATCGGTTGTCTGGTGAGTCTCTCTGTGACTCTGGAGTTGCAATGGACATGGACAATATTTGACTTCTTCATTTGTGTGTATGGTGTGAGCTACATCTGCATGGATGTGTCCAAGTCTATATTTAAACGTGGCTAAACTGCACTGACCACGGTAGCAGGCTTTGTCTGGAGGAGCTTAGATGCTTTTAATGGGAATTGAATTTGTTTCTGTGGATCAATGAGGTTATGGCACTGTTTGATGCTGGGTCTAAATGCTGTATGTCTTTGGGTCAGATTGAACCAGAATGGCTTAATACTAAGCAGTGAAAATTATATAGGATTCAACAGATCATCCTTATATTATACATTGCAGGTTTATTTGGGCTGCAGTGTGTTTGTATAAATACACAATATGGTGTACAGTAAATAACAGGTAAGTGATTGTAATATGAATTTGACTTTGTGTCCTGACTGATGGTAGGAGGCCAGCAGAGCATAGCTGGTCTTGTTTCACTGGATGTAATACTGTCCAGTAAATGAAACATTTAAGCATTTTTATATGTGCTAATAATGTTTGAATCGTGTCATCATTAAAAAGCTCCTTCATGACCACAATTTCATTCAAAAAAGGAAAAGTGTCATATTTTCTATTCATTAAGTGACATTTCAAGCTTTTCTGTTTCACTGTTGATCAGTATGGCTTATAGTTCATGGAAATCAGAAATCCAGAATCTCAAAATATTCAAAAATGTTCATTCAAAATTGAATACATAATTATTTCCAGTATCAACTTTAAAACCAAAAAAGCTCGAAAAACATCACTCAAAATGTAATGAATATAAAATATGAGTTTAATTTGTTTTATTAAATGACCAAAAACCTTTTTCACAGTATTTTTTGAAATGCACTAGTATATGATAAATGTGCTTTTTAAAGGTTTTTGGGCAAATAAACTCCAAAATGGCATAAAAACCTATTTCATTACAGGTTATTTTGGAGCATGTCTGTTGGTTGATTTATCTTTAAATTCTCCAACAAGAAACAACAAATGTCATCAAATTATGTAAAAACAGCAAACATGGAAACACAAGGGTTTTTGTATGACACTTATGATACACAATAATGTGTAATATGTGAAAAATTCATGTGAAGGATGTAAATAAACGTCTTTAACATAGACAGCTGATATATGATATTGCCATCAGCAGCCAGACCCTGAGAGAGCACTATCGGCCATGCTCTCTCTGGGTGGGTAGATGGCGCTCTCTCCCAACATCACAAATAGAGCAATGCTGGTTGGCACAGATGTCTGTTAACCCTTGTGTCAGAGCGGGGGACCCGATGCTTTCCTCTGATCTCACTGGCTGCCCAGCAATGATGCAATAGTGGCAGTGATGAAAGAGGCAGTGGCTGACTTCACATGGAGAAAGCTAAATAAATAAAGTAAGAAATAAAGAAAATAAAAAATGTACTGTATTGTAATAAACACATCACCAGATCACTTTAAAGAATCTTTTGAATCTTTTGATCTTTTAAGTAGTTATCTGTCAATATTAACTCCCAACAAAATGCATTCAAATCACATGTTTTGCAATGAGAGGTGCACCAATACCCCTGGTCATTTTCATGATTTGTCTTTTTTATGATCACATTTCCAGGATTTTATATTAGCCAAAATTGCAATATTAAGAATATGTGTTTCTCATTTTAAATCCCATTTCAATCTCTTCTGCTTTATCTTCAGTTTTCACTGTTTAACTA
This sequence comes from Acestrorhynchus altus, assembly GCA_034509495.1. Taxonomy (NCBI): domain Eukaryota; kingdom Metazoa; phylum Chordata; class Actinopteri; order Characiformes; family Acestrorhynchidae; genus Acestrorhynchus; species Acestrorhynchus altus. The sequence continues at coordinate 9,169,438 of CM067515.1, forward strand.
ACAGGAATCAAATGTAAAGTTTTTGTACTTATAAATTTCACTAGAGATCCTCAAGGTAAACACTGTAAAAACACTCTGACCGTGTGTGTGTGTGTGTGTGTGTGTGTGTGTGTGTGTGTGTGTGTGTGTGTGTGGTTCCTAATAACAGGGTTTAGCAGTGATGATTGAGTCAGACAGTGTTGAAGAACACCAGAGGCTCACACAGTATGTCATGTCTCCATGAGCTGAATGTTGCCGCTACGTCAACACTGGGCGGGGAGTATGTACCTGTACTGACTTAAGAATGTGTGTGTGAGTGGACATGTGACAGTTTATATATAATATACATGATATATTTTCATGTACATGAAAATCATGTTTTACCAGCAACAGTCAGTAAAATCTGATTAACTAAACCTTTTGTCAACTGATATTCTTGGTTGTTTTTAGATACTTAAAACTGGTATCCGCACGAGTCGGTACAGAAACCTGTGCCCACAGCAGAGGTGACTGAGTTTATGGAAGTGATTGTAAATATGCGTGCTGACTCCCGAGCACAAACGAAAAGGCTAGTGGGAAGCCAGCTGGACTAAAATTAGAGCTTAGCTGGCGCTTAATGACTTGTTTTTCCCTTTAATCTTCACTTTAAGTCATGCTAGCCCCCCTTGGGTTTATTATACCTCCTGCTAGTGAGCCTCTGTGCTAGCACGGTATTTAAGGACATACTTTGTGTAGTGCTCTTTAGGACAGCGTCACGCAATGCTGCTGTCCCTGCTTTTGCCAAAAAGGAGGATTTTCCCTGTCTACAAGCGCATTAAGGGTCTGAGTCTGGTCGGACACTTTTTTGACATATCCCTTATCTGTCCGTTTAAACACATGAAACATGCACTAGGAACCAGTCAGTATCCACTATGAATTGTTCAGTTTCTACTGTTAACGATTTGGCATCCACTATGAACATTTCTGTGTGCATTATTCCATATCCGCTATGAATTATGAATTATTCTGTATTTACTATTAATTATTCAGCACTATTGTGTGCTATTTGGTATCCACTATGAATTGCGTAAAGGCATTTAGATTGTAAAGTCTAATGTTTTATCTACTGTCTGTTTCAGTTTTTGATATATTTTTTTTTTTTCAAGCTACTTTTATATGTTTAATATATAACTATGGAACAATTTGGCTACCATGTTTCTGCAGTCCCTCCCTTTTTCCGTTGCGCCACAGGACGTTTCACATCAAGAGCAGTTGAGTTAAAGGTGTTCCATATCCCCGTGTCCTCACACCCCTTGTTGCTTTTTTTGCCCCTGCAGGAAGATATGTGTGCACTGTAAGTGTGTACGTGAGGAGCATGCGGTGCGCACTGTGCCTGGTCAGCTCGAGAGGATGATGATGAAGCTGGTGTCTGACTTCCAGAGGCACTCGATCTCAGACGACGACTCGGGCTGCGCCTCAGAGGAGTACGCCTGGGTCCCTCCTGGCCTCAAACCTGAACAGGTCAGCACACAAAAAAACATTCAAGGTAGCATTGAATCCATGACACTCCACTGACAACCATGAATCCTCCAGCTCGCATGTTGTTGTCATTTCTACTGCCAGGCAACCTGTAACTGTGCTAATGTTGGTTAACCCTGGTGTCGGGATACTGAAAGTGGATGTCTAGGTGGAGCTGGAGTTTTAGCGTGTACCTTTTAATGAACACAGCTGTGCGCCTCGCAGTTAAAAGCAAATCTACCTAATGAATCATTATAGATGACATATGTTTGTTAGCTAATCATGCCCCTTTATGTAATGTGACTCACAGAACAAAGAGAGGACTAATGGATAACACTCAAACAGGATATAGATAGCTCCATATTTATATCATTAGCTGTACCGTGCCATACAAGTCAGGTTAGACGCACCATTTGAAAGTTGGGAACTAACACAAGCAATAAATGGGTGATTCTACTCATTGATGTGCATTAAAAAGTACAGTGTAATAGAGTATAAAAGAGGGTGATCTGTTTAAGACACAGATAAAGTGAACAAAACTTTAATGTAACAGGGAGGATCTTAGATGGTTGTACCTGCAATATATTCTACTAATCTTTTGCCAAAACATGCATCCGTACCTTTAAACTCATATCTCCATGCTTACATACCTACCAACACATAAACTGTGGAATGAGACAATGCTGTTGACGATGTGAACGCAAAGTGAAGAAAATGTTAGCTATCGAGTAAATAAGGATGAATGAAATGATCTGTGTAGCTGAGAGGAGTGATGAAAAAGGGTGGGCGTGAGGTGGGCTGTGGCTTGTTATTACTGAAGGAAAGAGGCACTCAAAGTTGACGTTCTCCGCTGGGCAGTGTTAGAACAGGGCTGGACGGATTTTAACCCAAGCATGACACTTCCGATTTCGTTCGTGGAAAATGTGTGGAAGAGTAACATAGTTCGGAAGAATAATCTTGGAATGATAAAGTGTTACTAGGGCCATAACTAAGTGAACGGGTTGAAGACAAGGCTACTGCAAGTACCGTATTGTCCAGACTATAAGACGCACCGGAATATAAGCCGCACCCACAGTTATTTTATTTATTTTTTTAAACTGGAAAATAACATATATAAGAAGAAAAAGCTGTACCTCATTATAAGCCGTGGTTTAAAGCACGGAAAAAAGTAGTGGCTTATAGTCTGGAAAATACGGAATGTGTTAGGCTTTTATATGTGATGTACAGTAAAACAATTCCCACCCTTCGTTTAAAATGGCCCACTTTCACTTAAACCTAAGATGTGTACAGTTTATTTTGTTAAAAACAAACCCTAACATACAGTTTGTACTGGGCATTTGAAACCTAGCAGCAGCTAAAAGCTGCAGTAACTGAGCCAGAGTGTGTGCATTGTCTATTGTGAGTTCAAGGGAGCTTGCATTTCTCTTCATGGAGCAGGAAGCAGAGAGAACTCAGGTTACACTTTACTGAACACTAGACTGAATCTCATTACACAACAGCTCTCTCTCTCTCTCTCTCTCTCTCTCTCTCTCTCTCTCTCTCTCTCTCACCCCCACCCCCACATTTAATAATGAAGTGCATTTGTGTGTGTTTGTTCGTTACTATGTATACACTATAAGCCTCCCCCTGTCTTTGTGTCTGCAGGTGTATCAGTACTTCAGTTGTATTCCTGAGGATAAGGTACCTTATGTGAACAGCCCAGGAGAGAGATATCGCATTAAACAGCTACTACACCAGCTCCCTGCCCATGACAGTGAGGTCAGAGCCTAACACACTCACTATTACAGTCTTGTACTCCAAGCCTGCACACCAAGCAATTACCCAAATGCTCTCAATCAGTCAAGTCATGGTGTCGAAGGTTGTTTTTTTTATTTTGAACTTGAGCTATTAAGAAAAAACTTACTTGTAAGTAATATAGTTTATACGTCACTAATCGTCATTAAACAGACTACATGCCTAAAAGATCAGATACTTAATCTGTTCAAGATTTGTGAATTCTAGACATGTTTATGTTACAGAATGCAGTAAATCTGTAATCTGTGAATGATCTATAATACTGACATAATTCAGGCCTCAGGCAGCTAATACCATTATGCTGTTATATTAGACTGTTATAACAATGTAACACTGTAATAGGTTATAACAGTACATCTTACAGTGTCAGTGTGGAATTGCAAAGGTTTTAGTTTCTAATACTGTTACTAGATACATTAACCTCTTTTCCCAGAGCGCGCACACCAGCGCGGTGGGAGGGGGGAGGGGGGTTGTGTTCAAAATGAGGAAATACAAGTCTGTAAATTCGGTAGATAGCTTTGATAGATCATGTTCTTTACATATCAAGTAAGAGCAACATCATCAGTGAGGGAAAGGGATTGATTTTTGACACATTTCTGTTATATTTCTAGAAATACTTGTGACAGCTTGTTAACAACCAATAAATCAAACCAAGAGCCCTGCATACGTACTCCAGAGGTCATATGGTCCTACACACGCGCACACACACACACATACACATACACACACACATACACACACACACACACACACACACACATTTACTGAAAGTTAGTAAACTGGGTTTACAAGCTTGTATTGCTAAAGAAAGAAAAAAAAAGAAAGGCAAAGTTTTTGGATTTCTTTTTTCCCATTCAGAATTTTAGGGATTTCTGTTTGATTTTTAAATAAACAATAACAAATTCTATTTATTGAATTTGTTAATACCAATGGTTGGCACAGTGGATAGCGCTGTTGCCTCACAGCAAAAAGGACCTGGGTTCGATCCCTGGGTGGGGCGACCTGGGAAGTTTCTGTGTGGAGTTTGCATGTTCTCCCCGTGTTCCTCTGGGTACTCTGGATTCCCCCACAGTCCAAAGACATGCATGATAGGGTGAATTGGTGACTCTAAAGTGGCCCTTAGTGTGTGGATGTGTGTGTGTACACCCTACAATGGATTAGAGCCTTGTCTAGGGTTGTTTGCTGCCCTTGCACTCAGAGATGCCGGCTGGGCACCGGCTCACCCGTGACCCTCTTCAGGAAGAAGTGGTTCAGAAAATGGATGGATGTTAATACAAATGCATCCGTGCATTTTAAATGTAGTTTGGCGTTCCTGATTTGAAAATGAGTGAAGTACACCCTTAACGAATTAGTCCGAATGTACCCATATGTTCTAAAAAGCAGGGTGAGTCGGCGAGACTTGCTCTCATTTCTGGCAGTGCGCCACCATCTTTACAGATTTTCATTGTGAAAGGACACATCATCTTCATTTGTTCAAGTAGACCTCGGTCCGAGTTATCTGAGTGCTCGAATCTACTAGGCTTCCCATACGTTTGCAAGGTATTCCTTTCCTTTTTTCACTCTAAAATTGTACAAAACCAAAACAATACACTAGTACTGCTTAAAAGGTTGAAAAGTGTTTCATCTTTAACTTTATGCTTTTTGGAGATCGTTTTATATTTTTTCAACTGTTCACAGTAACAGTCATTTTATAAAGGAGTGCCCAAACTTTTACATACCACTGTATAACTCAGTTCCTCAAGTCCTCCATGTACTTTCCATGGCAGAAGTCATAACACATTGCACAGCTCATTCCAGTGCTGTGTAGTCACTAGTCAGACTAGGATTGTTCATATGTTTTGGAGGAAAGCAAGGAGTCATGCATGCTTTTTTGGAGAATAATTAGCTTACATTTAATGATTTCTTCAAAATCAGCTCCAAGATTAACCTTGAAGCTCTGATGCAAAACTGGAGAAGCGAACCTTTACATTTGTACTAAGTTATGTTCCTAAGATGTTTCTCCAAATGATCTTTAAGAAGATCAACTTGTCGTTTTGTGCTCTTTCCTCTTTCCTGAACCTTGATGTGTGAATTAATTGGTTAGAACTCAGCACTATGAGAGAGTTGGTATTTCTTGCACCCACGCTCCCCCTACAGTCCAGAAGTGTACATCCATTTTAAATGGTGTAAATGTCACTGCCCACATACCTCTATGCGTCCTTTATGCGTAGATGGCATGGATGTTAAGCAGTGCTCCCACTAGAGGGCAGTTCAGAATCAAATTTTCCGACCTAAAACGTGGTGACAGTGGAGGAGGTTGTGATAATATACTGATTCATACTCAATATTCAAACAGTGGTTAAAAAAAAACAGAGTTTCTTCTTTGTCATATCTATATGGCAGTGGCCCCGTTTGGCTCTCTTGTACTGCCCTGTTTCATCCATATCTGTAAGAATTCTCTAATAATGTTGAGCATAAATGAGCCTTAATTCATGCTTTGAGCCAACCATATAGTACATACTTATATGTGCATTTTGAGATGAGCTGAGAGATACAAACCTGGCATTTGATGTATGGAGTGATGAAGTGGAGTGATATGACAGGACTTCATATAAATATGCGGTGGTTACACAGTTCTCCCGAGCACTGTCCTGCCCATTTCACCAAAGTTACATAGTACAAAAACAAGCATTCTAAAAAAAAAAAAATATGCTATTATTTTATTTCCTCCTGGAGGAGCACAGCACCTTTCTGTAAAAGACATACACAAGACACTGCAATACACTTTATATTCCTGTGGCCATCCAGGACAGGAATATCAATCAATCTGCCTTTACTCAGAGATACATTGGGCAACCCACATGTGATTTGATCAAGATGTGATCATCTTGCCTGCGTTCAACAGCCCTGCAGATATTTTTATTTGGCCCAGTTTTGATGTTTCCATTATGAGCTGGAAGTGTCAAAATGTGTATCTTGTATAATGTGTGTGTGTGCACGTGTGTGTGTGTGCATGTGTATTTGTGCAGCCCCAGTACTGTAACTCCCTGGACGAGGAAGAGAAAAAGGAGCTGAGGTTGTTCAGCCAGCAGAGGAAGAGGGAGAACCTTGGCCGTGGCATTGTCCGCCTCTTCCCTGTTACCATGACCGGAGCCATTTGCCAGCAGGTATGAAAAAAACAAACGCAAGTACAGAAGTAGATCAAGATCAGTTTGGAAGATGTTTTGAAGTAAGGGATAATTTAAGAATGCAGTTTACAATTGCTGATTGCAATACAATATGCTTTATTTACTGGTTAGCAACATTGAGAACTTCAGGCAAGGCCTCATATGGAAAACATAAAGCAGCATGTATTTCAGCCACCCCAGAACTACAGCGTTTGAAGTGTTATGCCACGTTCCAACACTCTGAACGCACCCTGGCTGATGAATGCTTGCAGAGAGGGTGTGTTCAGAGCTGTGAGCGACACTTTGTTTCATCTCGTCTTGATTTATGTAGCTGCTGAACAGATGTGGCTTTGCCTGCTCTGCACCCACTGGAACAGAGTTAGCCCAGAACAACAGTCTGATTCGATTGGGCATCGAAGTCGCCATTTGACTTTTCTGACCTGTGAGATTTGTTGTGTTTTTGGACAGGTGGAAAGATAGGTCGATATGGTTGCCTAGGTGACCTGGCTTAGCAAAGGAAAGTTTCTGAAGCTACTTGTTTACAAAGACCCATTTTACAGGAATGGCGAGTGACGTTTCAGTGTAACTGAAGCTGTTTGAGGGGTTCAGTGAATTCAGTTCAGTTTTGTTGAAGATTAAGGAAGTAATCTTGTAGTGATTTATTGCAAAGTCTCATATTTATCAATTTAAAGGAATTGTTTGATTAAAAAAATAACCCAAGTTTTTGCAGCTATAGATTTACACTGGAGCTAGAACAAAGATAATAAACACTAGAGGTCAAACAGTCACACAAATATTTTTAATTAATACATCATTAGGCATTATTTACCATATTAGGACTAAAATAAAAGAAATATGCAAATGTACACACAGAGAAAGAGAGAGAGAGAGAGAGAGAGAGAGAGAGAGAGAGAGAGAGAGAGATGAATCTGCTAGGTATGTGATACCATTTAAAGTCGAATATTAGTAGTTGTGTGACCTTTTTTTGGAACTGGCGAGCCCTTATCCTGACTTTTACTCTTTACTGTTTGTCTTTTCTTCTCTCCCTCCTGCAGTGCGGCAGGCAGATCTGTGGGGGTGATATAGCCGTGTTTGCTTCCCGGGCCGGACATGGCTCCTGCTGGCACCCACAGTGCTTCCAGTGTGCAACCTGCAGTGAGCTGCTAGTGGACCTCATCTACTTCTACCAGGACAGTCACATCTACTGTGGACGGCACCACGCTGAGCGAATTAAACCCCGCTGCCAGGCTTGCGATGAGGTAAGCTACATTTTCAGCAGTAAAAAGTTTACGTTTTCTCCATTTGTCATGCATGCCTACCAGTCTGGGCATAACTTCAATGGAAATCTTGCCTGAGATTATTCTACACAAAGTTTCATTCCAACAAACAAGAAGTTTACAGAAACGTACTTCAGTCCCAGTCTTGAATAATACATATAAACTTTGTAAGTTTTCTCTTTCTAAAAGGTCTACCTGTCTTTACAGGGGAATGAGAAACGGAAATGTACTTGTCTTCTTTCTGTGGAAGTCATGTAAAAAGATTCTGAGCATTTGTATTGGTCCATTTATCATGAAATGCTGGCACCATATAAATAAGAATTTTTTTTTTTGTAGGACTGCATAATATATGATTTGTACAGTCATAAAAAAAACCTGGAAAAGTTATGGAATTTGAAACTAGCAATTGTCTGGCCTGGATAAGATAATAAAATAAACCCAGAAGGTTTAGGAAATCTCAAAGAATATTGCTTCACATACATCTGTAAATGTGGTTCAGTTTATTGATTAACATCAAACCATACAGCTTGCAGTTTATTTTAGCTGTAATCAGTTTGTACATGGATTTTATGACTGTACAAATGTTTTGGAGAATGAACGTAGCACCATTAAAAACACATCGAATCCTTTTGCCCATGTTTTGACTCTTCAATAAAAACCTTTTTAAGTGTTCTAACAGGTGCTTTACAAGCACCGTTCCCCTTACTTACCACAGTGGCCACAAGAGGGTAGCATGTTCACTACTGCCCTGCCACTTTTAGAGCATCTGCTGTCAGAGATACAACTAACCTTGTTCACTACTGCATTTCAGGCTTGTTGTCACTCTGTTCTCCTCAAACTCTTAATCTATAAACCAATGTGACACTAAACCACAGGCACTGACCCTCTCTCTCTCTCTCTCTCTCTCTCTCTCTCTCTCTCTCTCTCTGTCTCTCTCTCTGTTTGTGTGTGTGTGTGGTTAGATCATTCTAGCTGATGAGTGCACAGAAGCAGAGGGCCGCCACTGGCATATGAGACACTTCTGCTGTTTTGAATGTGAGACAGCACTGGGAGGTCAGCGCTACATCATGAGAGAGAGCCGGCCATACTGCTGCATCTGCTACGAGTCACTCTATGCAGAGTATTGCGACACATGTGGAGAGCATATAGGTAAACATCTTATACAGAAATGAATATCCTAACCTGGGTAGCCTACACATCGGTTCCCTGATGAGTTAACAGCAAAAATGAGTAAGAAGGTAGTTGTAAGGGGGATAATGTATATTTGGGTGTAGGATACCGCAAAATTACAATTTTATCATTAAGTGGTGCTCAGCACTGACTAGCTGGATGCTTCTTTACACGCAACAGAGTTAGTCCTGTTTATTTGGATGTCGAGATTAGATTAGATTAGACTAGATTAGATTAGGTAGAACTTTATTGATCTCTTGGCAGGGTTCCCTCGGGGAAATTAAGGTAGTACATCAAATTCTGAATAAACATTATTGTAAATGACATTTTTGAAAATGACAACTGCATTTTGTCTGAAAGGTACATGTAGACCCACTGTGTTTACACACAGGGGAACCTCCACATTTTACCCATCCACACAGTGAAACACACACATACACACTAGTGAATTCACACACTAGGGGGCAGTGAGCACACAAGCCCTATCCACGGGACCTTGAGAGCAGTTGGCATGTAAGTTGCGTCCTGCCAGATCAGGGATTCTGATTGAATAAAAAAGAAGCCTTTCCTGATATATTTGAGCTGAATGGTGATATATGATGTATATGATGATATATGGTGTGAAAAATGAGGACACCACATGAAATCCTTCCTCTGACTGTATGTAAACGTATTAAAATTTGGTTGTTGTCCTTTCTTTATACAAACGAAGTCATATGCCCTCTCAATAGTGCGTACATAAGGGCACAAATGGAGCCGAGGGGAGCAGAGTAGAGCGGGAGCTGAGAGGATGAACAGCAGACAGGATAAACATTGTGTTAGTTGATAGATGATGTGGACTTCTTCCTCTACTAGGGTATCAGCTGCATGTTTTCTATGCCTCTCTGCAGGAATAGACCAGGGTCAGATGACGTACGAGGGTCAGCACTGGCACGCGTCTGAGGCCTGTTTTTGCTGTGCTCACTGCCGACTCCCACTGCTGGGCAGACCCTTCCTTCCCCGTGGTGGGCTCATTTTCTGCTCACGGCCCTGCTCACTCGGAGAGGACCCCGACAACTCTGACTCCTGCGACTCAGCCCTGCAGAGCAAACCTGCCACACACAAACACACACAGCAGCAGCACCGAAACTCACCTCTACGGCCACTAGAGAGCAGCTGTGCATCCACTGCCACTGTTAAAACATCTACTGCGAGTATGTCTGCTCCTCCATCAGAGAGCAGAGGTATGTCGCATAACTTGAGGAGCATCTGTGTTACATAATTTGTGTCATGAGAGTGATTTATGAATTCAGCTGTTTTTTTGCTGTTTTTCTTTTAACATGTAACAAATTCCTCTTGTCTCTTACTCTTGTTTATAAGGTGTGCACACTGCTCCCCTCCACTTACACAATGGGGGCCCTCCACCTCCACCTTACAGAGAGAAACACCCTCAGAAGTCACATTCCCCCTCCCAGCTCACTTCTTTTGTCAACGGCTGTGCACCATCATCTTCTGGAGAGCAGTCAAATGCTGACAAACACTGCAGGCTGGAATTCATGGTAGAGCTGAATGGATATGCTGATTTTGGGCCTTCTCCAACAAGCTGTACCTCCAGAGGAACCTCCACAGCAAAAGACAGCAGCAGACCACTTGAAGAGAGCAGTTCAGGTAAGTTCTTGAACGGATGTGCTTAATATGCAAGATGTAAAATGCTCATATTGGGAAATATGATGATGTGTATCATTATCGTGACTACATCACAATATGTCACAATAGGCTTTTGAAGAACATTGTGGATATTGTACTTGAACACTGATCAACTACTTGTTTCATTACAAAGACCACCTGTTTGTAATATATACAATATATACAAATATCTGCACAATTATTTGCGCAGTTATACAATAACCGGAAAAATTTGGTTGCAGTTATTGTACAAGTGGTTCACACCAGATACCAGATGTTGCATTTGGTTATGGAACTAACAGACGTTTCACTCTGTATTTAGTAATTCTCTCTCTGCCCCACTCATGCCCTGTGTTTGATTCCCTAAACCACACAGACTCCTTCCCTCCTCCTCCACCTCCTGTTTTCATTGGCCCCGATGATTTGCCAATCCTGCCCTCACCTGATGCCCTTCAGTCTGAGGCCCTCCCCCCTCCACCCACCCCACAGCCAGGACGGACTAGGGTCAGCTTCAGGGAGCCAATCAGCTGTAGCTATTCAGTAGAGGATGATGAAGAAGAGGAAGAGGCTCATCTTGAGGAAGAACATCAAGAGGGAGATGAGCAGGAGGAGGAGGAGGAGGAGGAGGAGGAGGAGGAGGTGGAAGCTGTCGAAGGATTGAGTCGCAGGTTACGTCTTCGAGCTGGAATGCCACCCCAGATGGATCTGTTGGGTAAGTCTATCATGTAACGGTTGGTACCAAGGTGTACAGGTTTTCATGCAGTAAGGCATCCCCACACCATGACAGTACCACCACTATGTCTCACAGTCGGTATGAGGTTCTTACTTTGAAAAGCAGAGTTAGAAGGTACACCCAGTGTGGGTTCTGAAACGTTCGACTGGTATATTATGCAGCGGCATAATATAATCATGAGATCACATGACAGCTCGATGGGTCTGAATGTGTCTGAAATTATATAGTGTCTGGAATTCATTTGTTTCGCTGGTTTACAATCAACCAACATTATCAGCATTATGACCGCCTGTGTGGTAAGTCAAGCTGATGAAACTGAACAATGTAGAAACGAGTTGGTGGTCATAATGTTGGAGTCGAATGTAAACCGGTAGTGTATTTTTAAGAAATATGTAACATTTGAACGTTGTCTTTTATATTCTCGCTAAATCAACTAACAGCTGCCTTGTTCTCTTTTCAGATGGATCATACCACCGCAGTTTCCGGCGGGGGGGTGCTGGCCCATCTAGCCGCAGTCGCGTGGTTTCAGACACGCCACTTCACCTTGGCACAGAGAAGCGCTTCAGGCGCTCACGTCGTGACAGACCCCGTCTGGACACATTGGAGTGGAGAGAAGGGGAGCATCCGCAGCCTTCCAGCAGCAACGCAGATGGAGACGGCAGCGCCCGGCTGACCCTTCACTCCACCCGTTACAGACACGAAGACTCCTGCTCCACCTGCTCATCTTCATCAGACTCAGAGGAGGAAGGCTTTTTCCTGGGTCAGCGTATTCCTGTGCCCCCACAATTGACAGGACAGAGGGCTGGGGGTGGAGAGAGAGGAGAGGAAGAGGAGAAAAAGACAAAGAGAGGCAGCCTGAGGCGGAGGAGGACACACAGTCTGAGCAGCAAAGACAAAGACAAAAACTGTATACTGTCCTGAGAGAGAGCGAGAGAGAGAGAGAGAGCGAGAGAGAGAGAGAGAGAGTGTGTGACAGGTTGCATTCGCATTACAGGACTAAAGTGGCACAAATACAGCTGTGTGAACACAACAAAATCCATGTGATGCCAGTTCATGTGTAGGACTAGATTGGACAAGCAATACATTGCCATTAGAGCTGTTTCAACACATCCAAAAACTACATTGACAGAGTAAACTGTTCATGCACTGAACTATTTACACTACAAATTTTGTTGTTTCTTAAAGAAATCTGTCTTCAAAGCTATATTATAATTTTAGTGTCAATAAGTAAACAGAACAGTCGGCTCATTTTAGTTTGTTTTACATTACACATCAGTGTGCATGTGCATATCACTGCCATTCATTATGGGTGGCTTGTGTTCCCATCAGACCAGATCTGAACGAACTGTTAAGGCTTGTCATGCAAACATAGCCCTAGAGACATTCAGGTTAGCGTGAGGTGAATCAGGAACTGAACTGGTTTAAAGCTGTGTTTGATGATCAGTACTTACATCCACAAAGAACACCACTGGAGTGTGGAGCCCAGACTGGCCCTTCAACAAGTCAAGAAACTACTGCAATTCACATTCAGGACTGTACTGCAATAATTTAGGATACTGCGTTTTATATGAAGCAAAGCTTTTGTTAGACAAAAATGGACCTCAATGTGGATCGCTGAAGCACTTTGCTAACTTTTATAACCGGTTTTATAAATAGTAGAGATCTTCCACTTCACTTTTTGTCTTGGAGCCAAGTAACATTCAGCCTAATGTTAGCAAAAGTGCTGCTTGCATTTAGGTGCTTTATTCAACGTCAGCTTCACTGGAACAGATGTGTACATAAATGTTCATAGTACAGCTCAGTGAAAGATCATTCCAGTCACAGTGTCACAGGTTACCTCAAGTTAAAGGAAGTTGTAGAAAAACCAAGCATTTGGGAGATGAGCTCTTTCTTTTCAGGTGAAAGTTATGAAAAATACACTTTTAAAAATAAAGATGTTACATATGATTCTTTGAGTGACGCCATAGAAGAAACACTTCCATAAAGAACCATTGCTGCATCTCAAATGTGTACTACATGCTAATGATGTAGGTCTAGACTATATAATATTCTTAAACATTTGGCAGGTTAGTACAGTAACAATATAAGGTACATGCTGTATAATCATTTTAATGGTGCAGGTTAGTACACTAATTCTATAAGGTATAGACTATATACTAATCTTAATAGTGTGGATTTAGCGGATTAGTTCACTAATATTAAAGTTGTAGACTATATACTAATCTTTAATAGTCCAGGTTTGGCAGGATAGTACACTAGTTCTATAATGTCTAGACTATATAACATTCTTGGAAGATTGGCAAGTTAATATAGTAACATTATAAGGTATATTCTATATACTAATCTTAATATTGTGGGTGTGGCAGGTTAGTAAACCGATACTAGAAACCATAGACTATATACTAATCTTAATAGTGTGGATTTAGTGGGTTAGTTCACTAATATTAAAGTTGTAGACTATATACTAATCTTAATAGTGTGGATTTGGCAGGTTAGTACACTAATTCTATAAGGTATGGACTATATACTAATCTTAATAGTGTGGATTTGGCAGGTTAGTACACTAATTCTATAAGGTATGGACTATATACTAATGTTAACAGTGTGGGTTTGGCAGGTTAGTACACTAATTCTATAAAATATAGACTATATACTAATCTTAATAATGTGGGTTTATCAGGTTAGTACACTAATTCTATAAGGTATAGACTATATACTAATCTTAATAATGTGGGTTTATCAATTCTATAAGGTATAGACTATATACTAATCTTAATAATGCGGGTTTATCAGGTTAGTACACTAATTCTATAAGGTATAGACTATATACTAATGTTAACAGTGGGTTTGGCAGGTTAGTACACTAATTCTATAAAATATAGACTATATACGAATCTTAATAATGTGGGTTTATCAGGTTAGTACACTAATTCTATAAGGTATAGACAATATACTAATCTTAATAGTGTTGGTTATAAAATATAGACTGTATACTAATGGGAGCAGCCTGGTGGTTAGGGAACCAGCCTTGTAACTGGAAGGTCACTGGTTTAAATCCCTGAACTGGCAGGACATGACTGAAGTACCCGTGAGCAAGGGACTGAACTCCCCAGCTGCTCCCCTGGTACTGAGCATAGAGTTGCCCACCACTCCGGGGCACCTGTGCTCACTGCCCCCTGGTGTGTGAATTCACTAGTGTGAGCGTTTACACATGAGTATAGTTATTGTACTAATCTTGATAGTGTGGGTTTGACAGGTTAATACACTACTGTGTACTAATTTTTCCAGACACTCCTCCCATTCTGTTTCATACAGCATTGTGGGAGAATAGTGTCTGTCAAAAACTAGTAAGTGTTAGTCATTAGTGCACAATTGGGATGCGTACACCTCTACTAAGACGTGATAGTGTGGTGAACCATTTAAAGGCTCATAGAACATTTTACTTGATGGAACTGTTGTCCAGGTGTTTATAATATCCATCATGCAAACACGGTTCTTTATGGAACCAAAAGTGTTTATTCTATCACATCACTCAGAGAACCATTTGCAGCATCTTAACTTTTAAGAGTGTAGACGAACTGAACTGAACTAAATGTCAATGTAGAGCACCCATAGACCTACTAAACTGCTTCACGAGAGTGGCCCTTCTGTTCTTTTCGAAGGTCGAAAGAAACCCCTGAAGGACCCTAAAAAGCCTTGGTTTTTTAATAAACTTTTTTGTAATGTTCATGGCATGCTCTG
>CM067515.1:9189439-9459439 GCA_034509495.1 Acestrorhynchus altus
TTAAAAAAAAGGGGGGGGGGGGCACTGAAGAATAATTGTGAAAGAAAATGAAAGGGAAAAAATGGGGATGCTAATAATAGGGAAGACGAGAGCAGTACTGTACAGATAGAGAGATAGTTTTGCCCTTTGTCCTCAGGTGGAGCTGAGACTTGTGCTCTGCAGGAATGGCAAACATGCAGACATTGTGTCAGACTTTTCCTCACAGTCCAGAGAAACAAAGTTAGCATTTATTAACTCGGAACACAAAGGTTTGACTTCAGTTGAGGAGCTTTTTTATCACATTGTGACTTCAGGCCTATTTTCAGGCCCACATTACATTCCTCAGCTGTAATGTAAGAATGCCACTTCACAGACTTGTGGAAATCAATCCTGCGGGTTGGTTAAAGGACCTGTGCCAATAGTGCAACGTCTCTTAAGACCTTGTGCTATTGTCTGGTTTTTACCTGCTGTTTAGTTGTGAAGCAAGAGTGATGTTTAGAATTGCTCATAGACATGACTGGCCTTGCTGGCTGTTTTTAGTGTTTCACAGAGTAGTTATAGAAAGAGGTGTGTGTACATATATTTTGTTGTGTTTGTCTATTTATGCATCTGTCTTTCGTGCCTGAATCTGTATGTGTGTGTAAATGTGTTTGTACTAGCCCCTGTTGACGTTCCTCTCTTTGGATTGGTATGCACTGCAGTATAAATACTGAGACAGGGATGATATCTGTATACTGGGGCTGGGCAGTATATGGATGTATTTTTATCATAATATATCCTATACTGTCATTCATCTGAAATATATCAGGATATGATTTTTTTTGTCCATATTGCCAAGCCCTACTTTATACTAGATTTACATTTGTAATCACATTAAGCCTCTTGTCTATGAATGCTAAAGGTGAAAGCCCTGTAAAACAGTTCATGGGGTTGTAAAAGCTGTTGTGAGGTTGTACAACCATTTGTCAGAAAATACCATTCAACTTAATGAAGAAACATGGTTTGGATTGATCAATTTCCTACAAACCTACACTTAGGACAAAAGTATAGGGACACCTGCTCAACTACCTTGCTTTCTTACAGAATGTTAGAAAGAGTTGATCCTGCTTTTGTTGGAGTAACTGTCTGTTCTGTCCAGGGAAGTTACTTTCTACTAGAGCATTGCTGTGAGCATGTAATTGCCTTTAGTGACAGGATCTTTAGTGAGGTAATCCAAACCTTCCCAGCTCGTCCTAAAACTATTGGATTGAGCACCAAAATTCCAGAGAAAACCGTGCCACTATTCCACAGCTCAGCGCTTTTCTCCTCCTGCCGGTATAGTGAGAAAAAAATATGCACGTAGCATAGCCCGTATGAGATATTGGAATGGAAATGCTTGTAATTGGATATTTTTCATGGAGTAGCAGTTTCGCCTAATCACCCTCTGTACGGATGTGATTCCTTCCAGTCACTTGTCTGATCGCATAGACAATTTCAGCCAGCTGCCACCTGTGTGTAGCCACTCACTGTCCACCGTGGTTGTATTTCCTTCTATGATGTGTTCCGCATACCCACTTCACACATTTTGGCAAGAATCTTAAATTCCCACAACTTTGGAAACAAAATGTCCTAGTCATTTGGCAACCACCATAATGCCATGCTGCTGCGTGCTTGATAAAACACATTATCTTGCCATGGACAGTGTTCAGCCTTACTTGCAAGATAACACCTCACAACCTATACATGTGTGGGCATTCCAAAGCTGTCCCTTAAGGTAATGCCACTTCATAATTTATTTACTTACTAATGTCTCATTACTGGGCCTAGCGATGTAAGAACAACCTAAACAGAACTTAAATAAAGCTTATTCAACCTCACCATTGCTATGAAAAATTAGCATTAGAATGCATTAGTGGGCTATTATCAGGTTTACACCTGTATTATGTCAATAAAGCTGATAATGCATCTAGCAATGTATTACAGTTTAACCTTTAGACTAGGTAAAACGGTGTCAACCTCAGAAATTGTTGGTCTGTTTTTCTTTTCTTATGCCAATCATGCTATTTCTTGTTGCAGATCCAGAGAGACCATTGAGACCTCATTGGGGTGCTTCTGCAGAAACGTGTGGAAGAAATTATTAGGATTAAGACTAAAGAGAGTGATTACTGAAATAACCCCATTTTTAAGGATGTCTTTGGACACACTGCATCTATCTCCACGGCGACTGGTCAGAGGGTCTGAGGCTGCACAGTTATCTACAAGTCCTCGCAAGCCAAGTGCTGTGGAACGCCTAGAGGCTGATAAGGCCAAGTATGTCAAGAGCCATCAGGTGGCACTGAACAAGCAGCAGCCAGTAATCCACAAACCTTTAATACCACCCAATGACAGCAGAATACTTCGGCCAGTAGCTGTGCAACCCACTCGTAAGATGCCTGTCCTCTCCACAATAAAGTGTCAGGCTCCTCCCCTGGACATGCAGCACTTGAGCAACTTGATCAATGGAGTTAGTGATAACACTGTACTGTCCACTCCTCTGAAACCGGACAGTTCTCGGAAAACAGAAATCTCTGAATGCTCCAACTCATCCCACTCACTTTTTCCAATGTCAGCTTCAAAAGACGAATCTCCTGTCAAGTCTCTGTTATCTCATGCTTCCCAAATTAAGTCATTAGCAGATTGTTCAGTGGCTAACACCTATTGCACAGTCACAGTCCGAAGGGTGGATGTTAAGCCACAGGTGCCGCAGATGAGGAAACCATGCCAAGCACAGCTTCAGAATCGTCCACCTGTACAACTGCCCGAGCAGCGCCTCCACTCACAGCTTCTGCGGCTACTCAGGCCATACACCCAGCCACAGCCACAGCCACTAAAGCCTGTTGGAGTGAAAACCAAGTGGGATGTAACAAGCCCCAACTCAATCCTATCCCCCAAAATCCCAGTCCACACTCCACCTTTCTCTGCAGAACCTCTAAAGAACCAAAGTCCTACTTTGCTTACTTCAATTAGATCTCCAAAAGATGCCATCTTTGATGTCCCACCTTTAACACCAGCCGCCACATCATCTGTATTCACCAGCAATGTCCCACCAACAGATTCTCCAGCCATTACCCGCAAATCCTCAACAAGCTCCAGGAAACGTGCATCTCTCACCCGCTCCAAATCAGATGTCAGTGACCGATTCTCCCGGGCTGGTGCAGAGGTCGAACGCTTCTTCAACTACTGTGGGCTTGACCCCTCAGACTTCGATGACCTGGAGCCTGGGTCTGATATTGCATCTGTCTCACGTATCAGGAGCGCTAGTGCCCCTGCCTCAGAGCACACAGCAGAAGGAGGTGAGGAGGAGGAGGAGGAGGAGGAGGAGGAGCAGGAGGAAGCATCAAAAGGTGAAAAGCCCACTTATGGCATTTCAGTCATCGAGAGAAATGCAAGAGTCATTAAGTGGCTGTATGGAATGCGCCAAGCCAGGGACAGCACCAAGGTTGCTAATGTGTAGTCTGCCAAGAGCACAGAAGAGCCATGTGGATTGATGCTTTCTGCTTGTTGGTTGCTATTCCACTGCAACCAGAGTACTTCAAAGCACTGATCTATTTCTCTCTGAGAGCAGAGCCCTGTGTGACGTACTTTAAGTAGTGTGATGTGCTTCACTGACCACAGAAAGTTTCAAAGCTAATAGAGACCAGGTAAAGAAACTGATGTTGATGCTGCTGGAATAATAATTGCATGATGTATTTGGTGTATGATGCTCACTGTCCACTTACAAAAAACCTCTCCTAGTCCTTCCTGGCTTACAAGATCGAGCTCTGAACAGTGGACGATTCTTGACCAGAAATGATGTTGCTGGAATGACACTAATATGCTAGGAGCTTAACTTTGAGTGGTGTTTAACTGCCAGGACCAGGATTGGGACCCTTTATTCCAAAATCTCTAACTGTACACCAGTAAAGTGATGTTAGAAGGGAGAGCCATTTAACATGGTTGATGTTTGCTTTCGTGTCCTGTTCTTCAGATTGAGAAATGACCGCTCCAAATTGTGTTCATATTCATTCGTGTAATTTTATTGCACCTGAGTGTTCATGGTTTATGTGTCTTCACTCATTAGTATTTAGTATTTTGAACAGATTTGTATTTGTATACAGGGATCCACTTGTCCAGTGAACTGGGTTCAGGGCAACTCTGTCCACAACGATACAGTGTTGGACGCAAATCGTGGTAGAATGATGTGTTAAAAATGTGAATAAACTGATGCCAAGCCTGGTTGCAGTTTCACTGACATTGTTAAAATTTGAGGTTTCATTAAAATGAAAATTCAGTTAAAAGTAATGGAACATTCTGTACAGAATATAATGATTGAAAGTTGTTAAAATAAGGACTGTAACAGTAACTGCTATGGAAATGGCTAAGTTGGCACACTTTACCAAAGGGGGTTGCAGTATCATTGAAATTCAGGAACTGGAAACTGTAGTCCTTTCTATTCTACCAATCATTTTTCAAAATCCAACCACTATTTCTGGTTGCATCTACTTTTAATGCAAACAGCCAGTGAGTCAGATGAAATACCCTCTTAAAAAAAGATTGCTAAATGGTTCCTAGCTTAGGTGAAGGATTTATGGAAAACACATAATTGGTGTAGGACTTTTTATGTGGTCGTTCTTCAAAGTGGAAAAAATATCATTGCATCAGTTACAAACATGCCTACCTGCTTCCAACAGCAGTACCACGGAAGTCTCTAGAACTTAACTAGAAAATGAACTTCTGATAACATATCTTGAAGATGGGAGGATTTTTTTTAGAAGCACTGTGGGGCAAATACTTGAGGATATATTGTTTTGCTAACAGTAATGTCAGGAACCTGACTATTGCAGCTGTGTTCAGTTTCCTGTAACATGAGCATAACATTAAAACCACCTGCCTAATATTGTATGGGGCCTTTCTGCCAAACCAGCTCTAACCAACCAAGGCATGGACGCCTGACAAAACATTGCCAGCATTCTGAATCTGAATCTGAATCTCTTTATTTCGCCAAGTATGTTACACATACAAGGAATTTTTCTTGGTGAGAGCAACACATATACGACGTGTAAGGAGTACACAGACTGTTTACAAACATTACACTAGGAAGGAGGTATAATAAACAATAAGTAGAATAGAGAATATAAGTTAAAAGAATAAGTACTGAAGAGCAAGGGAGTTGAAGATGAGATGCAGCATTGACGTGTGCTTTAGTAATTCTTGTAGTGGATCAGTCTCCCAATCTATGCTCCAACATCAGCGAGCCTTGTATAGTCATGACTCTGTCACCAATTCTTGTGTTGTCCTTCCTTGGAGCACTTTTGGTTGTTACTGACTACGTAATACTTGGACTACCCCAACAAGACCTGACTTATTCTAGATTATTCTAGATTGTGATTTCTGACCTAGCCTTGGCAAAGTGGCTCATATTCTTATGCTTGACATATTTTCATCAGCACTGAGCCTATCATGTATATTGCATGCCTTGACAGGTGTCCTTCTAACCAGATTATCAGTGTTATTGAGTTCATTCATCTGTGATTTTCTTACTCCTCCAATTCGGAAGTGCCAATTACCCAACCCCATTAAGATTCTGCCCCATCACATACAATGCTCGGTCATACAATATTCCCAACACTAGAAGGGTGAAAACAAGCATATGCTTCCTTTGATACATTTTGAACAGGAAAGAGGTGGTGGAAAAACACTGGGTCCCTACCTCTGTTACAATGACTAACAGATGCCTGTGCAAACAAGCATTGCACTGGGTGGGGAGAGCATAGCCAATTCTGGATCCGAAAGCTGGATCTTAGTTTAGCGCATCTGACTATGAAGCCTGTCGGTCAGTGGTCTTAATGTAATGGATGGTGTGTAGCAGTCATTGGAGGGTTTGTGAAAGGTTGTCAGGCCTGTCTGGATAATGCATGCTGGGTATTGTAGTGTAGAGGTACCAACCTGATAATGTTATAGTGGGTGTTTTAAAGGATGGGGGGACCACTAGGTGGTCTCTATATAACCCCAGTTGTTAGGTGCAGGATTTTGTCATCTTGTTTTGTCTCAAATATGAATAGCATATACAAAAAATTAAAAAGGTTATTCACACTCATCCTATTTGCAAAAAGCTTTGTCTGATTTGTGGTTCTCAACCCTGAGATTACACTGCTGCCCTGCTTGTTTTAATTTTTTCCTGACCTAACATGCCCAGTTCCACTCAGCAAGGGCTCATCAGTAAATTCATTATCTGGATCAGGTGGGCTATAATTAGGGGAAACTCTAGAACCTGTGGGACGTGGAACTTCAAGACCAGGATTGAAAACCACATCTCTAAAAATGGGCTTTCGGAATGGGTGATCATTTTTATTATTCACAGTCTGCATAATTTACTAGTGGCTATGAGAATGAGATTGTTGAGTTTTGTGTTTTGTGAAACCTAATTGTGTGATTTAAGAAGGCTGTGGTTGGTAGGTGGGGTTTCAGTGTGGGGATTATCAGGTACACACAGGTGAGCGTCTTAGGTTTCAGTTTTCCCAGGGGTTAGAGCTAGAGAAGAACAGATCTATGACTGTGAATGTGGTGAGAAAAGGCAAATAAATCCTAAAAACTGGTTAAAAGGAGTTAGTAAACGGTGGAGCAGACATTTTCACCAACCAGAATGACTCCAGTTAAAGCACTGCAGGATAAATTACAGTCCTGGAGAGAGGTGTTTTTACAGCGTCCCAATGCGGTACAGGACGAAGGAGCCAGAAAAAACAAGTTCAGTGTAAGTGCTTTTTTTTTTTACATTTGTCATTATTATTTATTTATTTTTTGTGGTATTTTATTAATAGTTACCCTCTCCCTGCTTTCACTGTTGTGTGCTCTTGCTCCCTCTCTCTGCCACTGAAATCCAACAGATAGAAAACATCTGAAAAACGAAAGCCTTCCCAGTTTTGGAACAAGATTTTTTTTAAATCACCTGTCAAACATGGTGGAGGCAGTGTTATGGCACAGGCATGTATGGCTGCCGCTAGAACTGGGTGCCAATGGAACTAGAGATGAGATCACTTAATTTCCCTGAGGGAACCCTCCCAAGGGATCAATAAAGTTCTATCCTCTCCTACTTATGAGAGAAAACACTGGATGAATTTTTAAGTGTATAGAGCGTTGCTTTGAGTTCAGACTCAAGTGCTGTAAAACTGGTAGGATGGTACATATAAACTGATTTGTTGTTTCCTTCTCTCTCTCTCTCTCTCTCTCTCTCTCTCACATTCTCTTAGAGAGATGATGGAGGATTACCTCTCCGTATGAAGCTGTGTTATGCAGTTGGTGGTATTCCATATCAGGCAACCAACATTGCCATGGCTTTCTCCTTCCAGATCTTTCTGCTGGATGTGGTGCAGGTGCCTGAGCCAGTCTGTTACTACAAGTGGAGAAGCTCTCTTACTTTTGTGTTCACTCAGCAATATGAGAATATTTGTTCCAAATCTATATGCAATTCAAGAAAACAAAACAACTTAATGTTAAGTTGTAAATGAAATTACCTTTAAAGGCCTGATGCAGGAGAATAACTGTTGAGACCTGTCTTGATGAGCAGCATAGCTTTCAGACCAACTCCCACTGAGACGACTGTATGTTTATTATTTATGAAAAGCTGCTGCTACTCTGCGTTCAATCTTTTTTTCAATCTGTCTGTTTCCTGTTTAGATTGAGGCCTTTTTTGTCTCTTTGATCCTGTTTGTAAATCGGGCGTGGGATGCTCTCACTGACCCTCTGGTTGGGTATCTGGTGAGCAGGAGTAGGCGGAGTACAATGGGCAAACTCCTTCACTGGTGGTTATGTTTTGAAATATAGTTACATTCATTTTGGTTTACATTGTGTGGAAAGGGTGTGTAAATTGTATAATTGTTTTTGTCAATTTATAAGATTCAGTTTCAGGGTTAGAAGTGTCAGTACTTTACAATCAACGTATCCATAGTGTGGAAATCAACGATTTGTTATGTTTGTTTAAGCATTTATTAAACAAGCTATTTCTATTCACATTGCTTTAATGACCCCTTGTCTTCTCAGGTCATTTTTGTCCATGCCCTTGAGCATTCTGTCCTATGTCCTGCTCTGGTTCATCCCTCACTCTACAGCCAACTCCAGGGTGGCTTGGTACCTGATAGTCAGCTGCCTGTTTGAGACCTTCATGAGTGTATGATCTTCTTGCTTCCATTACCATCTTATGGGACAAGATTCCAGACCCAGATTACACCTAATACTAGACTCCAGATATGTTTTAATAGTGATAGAATATTGCCACTGTAGTTCATTTACTGGGAAACAGGTTTTAGAAGTGAATGAATAGGAATAATGTACTTTATTATACATGACCATTTTATACATGAACATGTATTATCCTTTAGGCTGTTTGTTACTGTGCCTATGAGACTTCCAAATGTGTTCTGCTGTCAAGTGAGACCACTTTAGCAGCAGATTGAAGTTGCTGTGGTGTTTGAACCTCCCTTGGCTAGTACCATTATGTGAAAGGCATAGAACACAGTTAATGTAATTTACAAAGCATGAACTGGTGAGAATAGAAGGAAAACCTGCCCTGATTGGCTGCTTCGTAATTCAGGATGTAATTCTGTGTGATGGGCAGAGCTATATTTATGAAGGTGAAAATCGATTTGTGATAAATACTGTTAATTAAAAGTGTTTTCTGTGTTATGACCCCATTAAACTGCCTGTGTGTCTGTGTGATCTACTGCATTTCTTCTTACTGCTGATTGTTCTTTCTTATCAAACAATCTCATTATCTCCACAGTGCTATCATGTTCCATATACTTCCCTAAATATGTTCCTGGGAGGAAGTGAGAGAGACAGAGATTCAGCCACAGCCTACAGTAAGAGCATTTCCCACCCTGCACTGCTGTTCTGCGTTTGAAAGAATTAAGAGGCCTCACAAAAAAAGCACTGGAGGTGAATCTGTGAGTCCTGTGTATGAATCTATTAATGGCTGCAGCTAATGGACTCCAACCAGATGTTCTGACTACTTTATACACTACTATTTTGAAGTATTTAAAATTCAACTTTAGAGTCAAATTATTATATTAATTATTAATTTCAAAAGACATTATGATTTTGCACTCTAAAAAGTGGGTTATGGCAATTTTTTGTGTATGTAAAGGAGGTAACTATCCTATGAGTGAAAAAGAGCGAGAGCGATTTCACAGTCATGTGAAATCCTATAAACATTTTACACTTTAGACATAAAACTCAAGAACTGTATTTTAAAAACACCTAGACAAAAATCAGGACTTCTGGAACAATGTGCTTTGGACAGATGAATTGAATTGAATTGAATTCAGATTGAATTATTTGGGCACAGAAATAGTTTGACACAAACCAAGCATAGCATTTGAGCACAAGAACCTCATACAACTGTAAAGCATGGAGGTGGAAACATATTGGGCTGCTTTGCTGCAGCGGGGCCTGGGGAGCTGTATTGTATCAAAGGCTTGAGGAAAATGTTTGTACAAAGACTGTTGCTGAAACATCAAGTAGCTAAAAGGTTTCTTCATGGAGGAGTAAGAAAATCTTCCTTCCAGTCGATGTCAGAGACTGATAGACAATTATAGGAAACATCATTTCAGCCAAAGGAGGAAATAACATTTCTATTAATTAAATTTTACAAAAGATATTTCTTTTAATGTGTCTGGTTCTCTCACCTCCATCTCTCAATATAGTTAAAACAAAGATCAAATGTCCGTATATAGAAATATGATCAACTCAAAGGTTGTCCTAATATTTTCACATGACACTTTGAGTAGTCAAATCAACAACTTGGTACATTCTTTGAAAGAAGGAATGCTCTGGTGAGCCCGGGAATACCAAAATTCATGGAAGACAGTAAGATGGTAGGTGTATCATTATCAACGCCTACAAAGCAAAAGATGAATGTGAAACTGAGTGTTACGGTATACGGGCATATATGACTGCCAGTGGAACTGTGTCACTGGTGTTTATTGCATTAATTAAAGTGTATAGTGTGTACTCAAATGCTGCAAAACTGATAGGATAGTACACATAATCTAGTTTCTCTCTCTCTCTCTCTCTCTCTCTCTCTCTCTCTCTCTCAGGGATGAGTGCAGAGGTGCTAGCAATGGTGCTGGCTGCTCTGATTCAGGGCCAGGTGCTGCGTGTGTATAATGCAGAAAGAGAGGACTCCTGTCTGGATCTTGATGAAAACCACGAGCTCTCTCGCACCACCCCATCTCCCCCCATCGTACCCCTACATCACACTGTATAACTACACCCCACCTACGCTCAAAAACACAGCATAAAATAAAGGGCACAATGAAACCTCATTCAAATGTAGATCATTGTCAGATGTAGATGCATTTATTAAAGCACAGAGTGAGGAGCATTTAATTGCATTCAACTAGCTTTTATGAAAACTGATGCTTACTGGAATAAGCACTTACTAGTGCATCTAAACAAAATGTTGTGGAAAATGGTCATTTGTGTTCATAATTGAATTTTCTTTAAAATCATGTCCTGTGCCTTTAAATAGGAGAACACAGCAGTGCTGGAATATTTTCACTATTTAGCATGTTGGTAGTAAAAGTATACATAAAAATTCAGAATTCAGCTCATTTTTGAGCTTTCTTTACTTTCTTTACTACTTGTCTTCAGGCAAGCCTTATTTTACAAGGGAGGTGGGGTAAAGTCATTTTTACCCATGGTTCTCTGTAATTTAATTCCAGTCTGAGTGCACAATGTTTCTCATTTTTACAGACTTTGCTTGCTCCTGCATTAGGACTCTATAACTAACATTAAAATAACCTCAGATTACACTAATCCCATGCAAATTGATTGGCATGGCTCATTTCCTCTGCAAAAACCATGTTTCACTGGATTCCACAATACTGAGATGATCAAGGAGGCATTTCATTGCATGGCCCAGATACCTCGCTTTGATCAGGTCTGAGGCAAACATTTCTACCTACTTTCCCCACTTTCAAGGAGAGTGTAAGGGGCTGTACAGGCTGACTCATAATGAGTGTGGAAATGTCACAGTGTGCATGCTGCTAACTGCCCACATTGAGTGTAGCATAGTTATTTTCAAACTAGAATTTCATTATTACTATCCTATAATACATTATCAGTGGTCAAACCACATATTATGTACATTTTGCAGTAGTGAAGTCACTTCCATCTGATTTATACCGAGATTTCTAATTCTGAGTCATAAATTTCAGACGTCCTTTAGGAAAATTACCGCCACTTCCCAAGGTAAAACCAATCCATCAGAATAGTTGTGTGTTAATGGCACGTGTTAAATAAATGTTATGGGTTTGTTTGTTTTTATGCATCAGAGAGGAGCCTTCATGACCTCAGCTCTGGTGTTAGGGGCTCTTTTCTTCCTCTGCTGCATGGTGCTCTTTCTGGGAGTGAAAGAGCAAAGTGGTGAGTCACGTTTTTAAATGAGTATACTGTAGTGTGTGTGTGTGTGTGTAATACCATTGTTTCACTACACATTCCATACAGTTCACAAATGAAACCAAAAATGGAAAAAAAAACAGCCTGTTCTTAATTGTTTTTCTGATGTTACAAAATAGATTTACATGTGATTACTCATTCAGTCTACATGAGTTTAGCCCTGATGATTCACACAAAAAACATTTATTAAACCTGCATATTTTCCAGGGTGTCCAGATAGGCAGGAAGGCAGTCATCAAAGGTCATACCTGAAGGATTTAAAGCTAATGTTTGGCCACGTCTCTTATCAGCATTTAGTCCTGGGCTTCCTCTTCTCCTCGCTCGGCTTCCAGGTTAGGACAGAGGCGTCATCTATGTGGACCAATTCATGCACCACAAATGGTTCCTATCAAATATCAAATATCAGAAATTCCATTAAACTTGATGTAAACTAAAATGTATATTTATACTTATTACATTTAAGTGATATTTTGTATTTTAAAGTTGATACTGTGATTAGTAATCTTTTCAAATTTGAATTAAAATTTTCAAAGATTTTTAATTTCTGGTTTCTGGTCGTACTGATAACAGTTAAACAAAAAAATACCACGTTACATGTAATGAATATAAAATCTAACACATTACCTTTTTGATCACAAATGAGCTTTTCAACTATATTATACATTTAGATGCACTACTACATAACAAATAACATGCAAACAGAGAGGCTAAGGTGTTAAGCAGAAAAATCACAGTTTAAGCAGTTTTAATACCACTAGTTAATTCATTTAACAGAGTAGCATATGCCCTGATGTAAGTGGTAAGTTACTTTGCAATCAGTCTTGTGAAAATAAAAGATACGGGCTGCCATAAATCAAAATTTCATCACAACAGATTTTTGCTAAGCATCATTTAAGCAAAAATGTAAAACCCCTCTGTGAAGTACACAATAGAAGAAGGTGGTTGAGGGTAAGAAAAGTCAGGCCTTACCCCAGTCTTAATGAAATTAGTTCAATGAAGCCTTTATTTATACAAATACCTAAATAATCAGATTTGCTGGATAGCAGGGTTCTGAATTGTCACTTTTTTGGTCCACGTTTAGATGTCTTTAGGAAACTTTGCTTTGTTCTGCATCCATGTGGCAGGAATGGGGGCTCAGTTTCAGTACCTTATGCTGATTATACTGGTGAGTACCACTTAACCTTTTATCACATACACTGAGGTCTGAATAAACATGATATTTAGAAATATCTAGATTGAATGTACAAAGATTTTTAAAATTTGTTTAAATTTTACATTGATTCTTTACAGTGCTACCAGTTCAGCTAATGAAAGTGGTAAAGCATCATTTGAGATACAGCTAATGCAAATCACTTGGCTAACATCAAGGATAACCCTTTTTGTGCCACTGGAGAGCCTTATATGTATCTTGTTTAATTCTAAAGGATAAAAATATGCTGGAAAATGGCCTTGTAACAATGTCAAAGAGTATATGTAATATTTAATCGTAAAATATATATATATTATTATTATGTTTTGCTTTTTAAGTCAATTTGAGGTTTACAATGTACAGTATAGAAACTCACAAAAAGTAAGTGGTGATTATGTACTGTTTCACTGCATTATGCTTTATGAGATACTTCTTGTTTCAGCTGAACTGAACCATGAGGATTTGCATGCATGTACATTTTGTTCCATGTTCTAAGCTGAAGGTACTTAGAAACAGATCTTAGGCATGATAACTAGATTCTTGTTTGTTTTTCTACAATGCAGCTTGCAGCTGCTGTATCTGTGCCAGTGTGGCAAATGACTCTGTTGAGGTTGGGGAAGAAGAAGACCCTGTTTATCGGGCTGCCTGTAAGCTCAAACACTGGTTTCCTTTAATACAGATGAAGATTTTGATAAGATCTTGAGAATGAGATGGTAAACTTGGTGGTGGTGGTAATGATGGCTTGGTGATGAAAGGTAAAGATAAGATACGTTTGCCCACTGTCTAATATATCCCATCCATTCAATCAATTATAATAATGTATGTTATTCCCATCACTTCTGTGGTTTTGATACAACTGCCCATTGGCTTCTGCTATACTGCATCATCAATGGTCACACACCTTGTGTGATGATGAAAGTGTTCACGGCAGAAGTCCTAATGTCCAGATAATTTTTTTCTGTTGTATGTCTGTGCCGTTTATTCTCGTCTCGCTTCAGCTCATCATTCCTGCACTGATAGTCTTCGCTTCTGTGACTGAAAACCTTCCCGTCTATGTGGTCATGTGTATTCTAACTGGGGCCAGTGTAGCGACACTGTTCTTGTTACCATGGTGAGTAAAGCCAAGACCTAGATCTGTCTACTTTAGTCCTATTCATCTTTTGTAAGCAGGGCAGCAAGCAGTGTTGTAGTGGTTCTGCTATGTCTATAATTTACAACTTCTGCAGCCTATCTGGGGTCTTGCTGGATGAATTTCATATCCGGTGATGTTGCCAGTTACATAAATGCAATATAGGCACCAGACTGTAACGGCTGTGCCTTTTAATGTGGAACAAGGTCTATAGTCAGGTTGCTAACACCAGTTAGATGGCTCACTATGTCAGTGATATGGAAATTCACACTGCATATAGGTTTCCATTATGAGTAATCGAGGAAAGATTGACATTGCTTTTCAGTCGTGTATGATTAACCAATAGCATGTCAGTTTACTCAACCTAATATTGGGAAATAATGAATAAATCTGTAATTTTATAAATAAATGAATGATAAATACATAAATCTACCACTGGCCAAAGGCCTGGAGTTGAGGGTTCAATTCTCATTCTGGTGTCTGCTTGTGTGTGTGTGTGTTGCAATGCACTGGTACTATTCCAGCCATCTGCAAATTGACAAATAAAATAAATAATTTACTGTGATTTGTCCTCCATAAGCTCTGACAACAATTATCTAGCTATTATTAGTCAACATAATAATAATAATAATAATAATAATAATAATAATAATAATAATAATAAAAAAACACGTATTTCCCATTTCATTATGTAATTATTATAATAATTATTATTGTAATAACCTTTTACATTTATTTATTTATTGATTTCTATTATGTGTTGCAAATGTTTGTCAGGTCCATGCTGCCGGACGTTGTGGATGAGTTTACAGTTCAGAACCCCTGCTGTTTGAACCTGGAGCCCTTGTTTTTCTCCTGCTCTTGCTTCTGCAACAAGCTCGGAGGTGGTCTATCTGCTGCCATCTCCACCATGACGCTACAGTGAGTCATATCTATCTATCTATCTCTCTCTCTCTTTCTCTCTCTCTCTCTCTCTCTCTCTCTCACTCACACACACACACACACACACACTCTCTCACTTTTTCTTTTTCTCTCTCCCACGCTGTACAGCACTGTTTCATAGTGGCTTAAAGGGAAACTACACCATTTTTCTAAATGACAGGTTTCACACACCTGCTGAGGGATTGAGACAAGTGTGCCTTATTGTCATTGTCTTAAGACAGCCTCATCATTACCAGCAGCCTTTTAAATGGTGGGAACATTACATAACAACAGAAACAATATAAATGATACAAAATTATGTGCTGCATAATGGTATGAACAAGGTTTTCTTATGACAGTGACAGTGTGTCACTGTGTTTGGGTCCTTTCTGGCTTCTTAATGTGGTCCTTTCTCATTTGTCCAATCTCCTGGGCTGGGGGAGCTTAGTATGCATTAGACACTGCATTGGTATGCCTGTGTCAGTATGGCTACAATGAACATCTTAACTTCTGATCCTCCAAGCCTGACAGGTTATAAAACAGGAGCATGTTACCCCAATGAAGAAGTTGTCACAGCACTGCGCTTACTTTTGGCTCCAATACCAATTGTCCTAATGCTGCTGGGCCTGGTCTTTTTCTACTTGTACCCCATCAGTGAAACACCCCACCAGCAGATCCGACGAGACCTGGAAGACATAAGGTAGATCACACCAACATTGCGGATTATATTATAATAAATAATGGCAGTGTGGAGATGGTGCAGTCTGTTTTATCAATTTCATTTCCTAATAAATATGCCACGGCCAGGTCTGTGTCCTAGTGAGTATATTATATATATTGAAGCTGGCCTGTGAGGTTGTTTGACTTGGCCTGCAAGAAGATTACTCTAACCCTAAGGTCTTCCTTATGTAATGTTAATCTGACTGCCGTCCTTCATACTCAATCTCATGATGCATGGACCAATAGAAATGTAATAAAAACTTTTAACATTGACTTCCATTAAAAATGACACTTTTCATTTTTCAAAAGGGTAACTTTACCCCCTCCCTCACTGTTTCTACTGTAATAATTTTAATTTGTCGATTTATAACTACTTCAGGTTTATGTACCAATCATCATTTTATGAGACCTTCTTTTGTTACTGTGCCTTTAAAGTATTATCGGCTAAAACACTCCTTATAACTTCAGAGTCCATGCACAGGGCAAAACTGCAAGAGGCTGAAGAGGCAGCTGTGTTTCGTGTCAGTGACATTACAATTCAAAATGAGCTTAGTATTCATATATGAACTAAATCAAACAACTGGGAGTAAACAGTACCTTTTAAAACGCTTCAAAGTTTACATGTCACATTTTGTTACTTAGAAAAATGAGCACAATTGAGTTCTCTGTAATATGATCCCTTTAAAAGAACAAAGCAGTCCAATCCATTCATTACCATTCAGAATAGCTTCACTTTATTAACATTAACGTGTGTCTCCTCTGATATATTTGGAAAATATTGATATTGATTCTTATCTCTGCAGATCCACGGCTGAAATGGTTCAAGGCACAGAAGACAACACCCAATCTCAGCCGACCAGCCAACTGTACAGGCCCAAGACCAGCATCATCCACTCAAACTCTAACATACCTTCTTCCTTGGCAAAGAAAGCTTATTCCCAACTGAGACATTCTCCTTCATCTTCTCTTCAAGAGCAGCGCAACATCCCCACAAATCCACAAAATCACAGCTCCACTAGGTCAGACAGTGGTTTGAAACAAGCCAGTTCAATGAGCAATGTACCTGTGTCTCAGCCCAGCACTCCTCAGCCTTCACTGAGGCCTTATGAGACACGATCTGAAAAGGCAAAGGTTACATGGGTGTGAATTAAACTTCTGTGTTTTCAGCAGGCCATGCTTGTGTGCTTGTTTTTTGTATGAGTTTATACACAACAAGAAGCCTCTAATCGTCTATTCTAGGGGTATTATTTTCCAGTTCTGTAAGGCCACCACACTTTGCTAAAGTCCTGTTTTAATTGTCAGATTTAGTAGGTGTGAGTAGAGAAAGCACCAAATTGTACAGGACTAGTACATATGCTTGGATTGGATTTATGACAGATAACTTGCAAACCACCACACCTGCTTTAAATTGACTGTTTACATTTGTCAAGTGTAGTAGATGGGTCTTGGCCTATTTACTACAAAACGTGAGTGGTTTTACATTTTTAGCAAACCTTTCCCTCACAGACCTATTGGTAATAGGCCTAAAAAGTAATTTTGTTTGTTTTTTCATGATGTTTACTTTCTGGACCTGGATTATCCATCTATAGAATCCCACTTAAAATGGTCACCAGTAAGACATAATAATGAGATGCTAAGAGATAATTAGGGATAAGATACTAAATAATAATCATGAAATGTGAACTCATAATTATGAGATATTAAATTGTAATCATGGAATGTAAAGTCAAAACTATGAGATAGAAAATCATAATCATGGAATGTCATAATCGAGGCAGTACATTGTAATTATAAAATGTTGTCATAATAGTAAATCATAATCATGAAATGTGAAGACATTAACCCCACATGACTGCGGAGCAGGTTCAGTGATGAGACCAGAAGGAACCCACCACCCTGAGCATGCCGACTTGTCGATGTAATGAGAATAATGTTGAGTGATGATGTTCAGTGTGATGGTGATCAGTGTGATGATGTTTCATGGTGTCTGATGGTGATCAGAGTGATGTGTGTGATGGTGATCAGAATGATGGTGTGTCTTGGTGTCTGATGGTGATGAGTGATGGTGTCATGGTGTCTGATGGTGATCAGAGAGATGGTGTTTCATGGTGATTAGAGTGATGTGTCTGGTGGTGATCAGATTGATGGTGTGTGATGGTGATCAGAGTGCTGGTGATCAGTGATGTGATCAGAGTGATGTGTGATGGTGATCAGAGTGATGGTGATCAGAATGTCTGATGGTGATCAGTGTGATGGTGTGTGTGATTGGGATCAGAGTGATGTGTGTGATGGTGATCAGAGTGATGGTGTATGATGGTGAGGGGTGTCGGGGGAGGATGTTTACACACTCGCCGGTAGGAAAGGCGCCGCTAGGGGGCGCAGGCGTGTGATTGTGGGGCACAGGCTGAAGCTTTCTGAGTCAGAGGATCGTTCAGAGCGTTTCCCAGAGAACAACGAGCAGGATGGGAGTCGAGGTGGAGACGATAAGTCCCGGAGACGGTGAGTGTGCGCTGCGACCGGGCGGGGAGTCCGCTCCGACAGCCTTAGCGCG
The DNA here is from genome assembly GCA_034509495.1 of Acestrorhynchus altus. Taxonomy (NCBI): domain Eukaryota; kingdom Metazoa; phylum Chordata; class Actinopteri; order Characiformes; family Acestrorhynchidae; genus Acestrorhynchus; species Acestrorhynchus altus. The sequence continues at coordinate 9,207,380 of CM067515.1, forward strand.
CTAACCGCTAGCGGGGCGCAGCCTGACATTAACCGCGCTCTCCTCTGTCCCTCTCCCAGGAAGCACTTTCCCCAAGAAAGGACAGACGTGCGTCGTGCACTACGTCGGTGAGTTAGCGTTTCGTGGTTTAATGAATGTGCAGAGGAACGGTTGAGGCGCCGCTCGGTTAGCTTCCGGGCTAATCCGGCCGAGATGCTCCGTCAACAAAAGGCCGTTTCTGCTCATTGTGAGGGTTTAAGATGGAGTGTGTGTGTATGTGTATGTGTGTGTCCATTGTGCTGATTGTTTGTGGTGTTGGATGGTCAACTGGCGGTAAACACGGCTGTGTTCATACCCCCCTCCCCCCTCTGCTGTTCATACCCTTTCCTCCCCCTTCTGCTGTTCTTACCCCTCCTCACTCCTCTGCTGTTCATACCCCAGTATGCTGTCCTGTGCTGTAACCCCATGCCCACCAGTCCTGCTGGAAGGTCTCTTACTCCCCTTCCCCAGTCTGCTGTTCAGCACTGTAAGCCCCACCCCCCAGTTGCTGTTCTGTACTGTACTGTACCCCCCCATAGGGTTTCTGTCGTTCTTTTTGGTCGAGGATGGAAAATCCAGATCCAGACAGTAAAAATCCTGGTCCAGAGTTTAGTTCCAACTGCTAAGTCAGAAACAGAAAACCCTGGACCTGGATTGTTACTGTCTGGACCTGGATCACCCTCTTAATTCGTGGTGAACCTCATTTATGAAACCTCATCTGACAGGGTCTCTGACGGATGGGCGCAAGTTTGACTCCTCTCGGGACCGAGGCAAACCTTTCAAATTCAAGATTGGGAAGCAGGAAGTGATCCGTGGTTGGGATGAAGGAGTGGCCCAGGTATCTAGTTATTGAATTGCTGCTAGACAATAACCCCAAAACCTTCAGAGATAATTGATTCAACGTGATTTCTTCAGCCATTTTCAATCCATCTGCCCTAAATGCACACTCTCATGGGCAGCCTCGCCCTCAAGGCTAATTCAATAGGGAATATTTCTCCCTCTCCCACATAACTCATTAATTGTCCATAAAGCTGTGCTACTGCACTGATATCCATCTGTGTTTTCCAGCACAGAATAAGCTCCAAGACTGTTTTCTGTTTTGCAGATGAGTGTAGGACAGCGTGCAAAGCTGACCTGCACTCCGGACTTTGCTTACGGGAGCAAAGGCCACCCTGGCATCATCCCTCCCAATGCCACCCTCATATTTGATGTGGAGCTTCTTGGCTTGGAGTAAAAGCTCTGCTGTCCAACTCAGGTTTTTCCATATTTGTTCTTTCAGGGTGAGTGTGGAAGTTGTAACGTAACCTTATCGGGGTTTGGGTTAGAAGGAATGTGTGTACTGTGTTGTGAAGTTTTTTAAGCAAAACGTCTTTACTCCTAGTTTCTAGAGGTACACGGATCACTTTAATAACTGGACCTTAATCCCTCAAACAGATTATTCTTGTAGAAGACAAGCTCACCGCCTTAACCATCCCATAAGGTTTATTTAACAGGCTCTTAGGTTAGACTGTCTAATCCTTATAGATGTGTTTGGTGAAACACGCAGAGTGTGATGCATCTCATTTTCTTTCTGTTCTTCTCTTGTTCCCTTTGCAGGTCGACCTTTTTGGGGAACATGGCCTCTCGCTCATGGTCCTCGAGAGGGGCTAGTGTTGATAGCTATACCACTTAGCTTAGCTCTGTAATCCATGTGTATATTTTGTTACTTTTTCATTTCTTTCCTGTTAGACATGACCATGGAATGCTCTCACCCACTGGATGTTCACTATGAAACCCTTCTCCCGGTTTCTTTTCCCTTTCTGCCTTCTTTTTTTTGTATTTGATTTCTGCATTGTAAACATGATCACTGCGACAGGGCTTTGGCTGAGCTGGTAGTCTGTACTCTGGTGGGGAAATTTGGATAATTATGAAACAATAAACTACTTGAAAATAAACATTGTTTATAAAAAGACAGAAATTGTCTCTGATTGCATTAATTATCCAGACATTCCATTTTAATATTGATCTCTGCGTTGTTTGAACACTGTCATGAACTCCCCAACAGCTCTCTGATTTCAACAAAACAAAAAAGGCACAAATTTATTTAAATCTTTTATTTTTAAACTACAGTTATTTACAAAGAAATGTAGAACCGTTTCAAAAACCCTTTCAATGCATGTATTTCCTGGCTACACGTCTTAACACCATTTTGTGACCAGTGTTTTGAAGACAAAGTTGTAGCTTAGAAAATGCTCTTGGTTATCCATTAGCGTTCGTTATCCTACTTTCTAATCTAACAGAAACTTCAACCAACCTACTCTGAGTTCTTGGGTTGGTTTTTGACATCCCTGATTTAAATCCATTGCTGGAATTCATTTGTGCAATCTCAAATAAACTAAAGCATGGCTTCTTTGTCAACATCACATCCTTGAAATTCTATAATTAAAATGCATAAATTGAAAAGCATTACGCTGAGCTAACCGAACACATGCAACACAACCCTGAATTTCAAGTAATGCTCCTTGCTTAAAGTGAATCATAGTGCTGAACTGAGGGACAAAAAAAATCTTAAAAGAGGTTTAAAGTGAAAAATCACTACATTTTTCAAAGCTGGCGGTAAGCCTAAATGCACTACATCCATATCTACTGTTAACCTGTATGTACAACTGAACCTTGAGGTTCAGCTGTACAGTGGTCAAGACATACATGTATACAAGACAATATATTAGTCCATATTTAAACTGAGTTGTAAAGCTAGCAGGCCTATTGCCATTGGTATGTCTGGAATCCTCTGTGCTTCCTATATCTACATTTCAGCCTGAGTTTGCATTATTTTTTATATAAATATGTAAATCAGTACCTGTCTTATGCCAGATGAATACCATTTGGGCCTCTTATACAAACAGTACTCTACATTCTTGGAAACCTCAAGACATTCCTTCAACCACAGGAAAGTAAAGCAAGCACTTGCTTATGTAGTCCTATCATCTCTCTCTCCTCCCCTACTTATATCAAAAAGCTGGTATTGGATTCCACATTTTTGACATGTATTATGAATCAGGAATTGCCAGATGCAATGTGGGATGGAAAACATAAAAACCTCAGAGACATCAAAATAGTCATCCACGACACACTCCACTCTAGGAGAGCCTTGCACTATTATCTAAGGATCAGAGACAAGATACTGTTTTATCTCAACGTTTGAGATCTACTGTTTATGACTGCATACTTTCCACTCATGGGCTCAAATATGGGAGCCAAGAAATGTTGATAGGAGGAGAATCATGGAGAGGAAAAAGGGAAACGGGACAGACAATTGGTGGAAATGAGTAAGAGCCTGGAAATAAGCAAGCGTCTACGTCAATGGTGTTACACTGAGGATCATGTGCCCCAAGTCTTTTGTAGCCACAGCTTTTTAGGAGGTGGTTGAATTAATTAGTGGACTTTCAACCAGTGTACATTCGGGCAGTACAGAAAAAAAAACTAGGATACAGCACAGTCTGCAGGGCAGGTATTTAGATTGCTGTTGCACCTCCTGTTCCAGTTGGCCCTCGATTGCGGGAGCTGCTGACCCGCCTCAGGGAATGAAGTGCCACGGCACAACATCCACGCAAAAGGGAGCCCATGTGGTACATGGGCATTCCCTCACGCTGCGGCCCCCGACAAAGCCATGCCACTGTTGGAACTACTGGCACTGCTAATGCTAGCAGGTCGATCAAGAAATATCGGCTCCAGTGGCTCCTTTGAGGAATGGGTTCTTGCCCATCCTCTTCCTCCTCCTCTGTACTAGCTTCGCCCACCCCGTCTTTCTCACTGACCTCCATGACCTTCACCTCTTGTGGTTGCTGCTCTGGGGGAGAAGATGCCCTGGGACAAGGTTGCTGGGTCTGAGGCATAGTGACCACAGTTGGCGTAGATGTAGCTGATGATGTTAACTCAATGAGGTTCTCAGGGGGTAAAGGCTCTGTGAGGTATGACATCTGGGTGGGTGAAATAGCAGTGGAAGACAGCGAGAAAGTCTGAGGCTCAGCAAGAGTGACATCAGGTGCGCAAGTTGTAGAGGTGATGATGCTTAGCTCTTCCCCACCTCCTTCCTCTTCAGAGATCCATGTGATGGTGGGGCTGCAGGCCTGCGATCTGAACCCTGGCCTGTCACTTGCTTCTGATGTACTAGGGGGTGCTGTTGGTGCAAGGGGAGGAGGAGGCGGAGGAGGTGGAGGTGGAGCATCATCCTGGGGAAGGTGCAAGAAGAGGTGGTGGTGCGGGAGGTAGGTGTGTGCCGCACAGCTGCAGTTGTTGTTGAGTGCATGGCAGGGACGACTTATCGGCAGGACTGCCTCACCACTACATAACTTTTCATAGGTGGATGAACGTGACAAGGCAGGGCAAAGTGGTGAGGGGGGAACCTGCTCAGACAGAAGAGCTGCCTCCAGAAGAAGATGAGTGCGCCCTTCACCTCTGGGCAAAGTAGCTGCTCCCCGGTTGGCTGGAATGTGGCGCTCCAAGGGGATGTTCCCATTCCTGTCAGTGCCAGGGGAGGTTTCACTGCTAAGCCTGGTAAAGGTGGCACTGCGGCTGATTGTGTGAGCTGGAGAGCATCCACAAGACCTGGAGGCTCCGTAACGGTTCCCTAACCTGTCGAAGTATACATATTTATTCTTACAACTGGATTATTAATCCATAATAATTTCAGATTCAAATGTCAGTTTTATTAAATTATCTCTGTATGATGCAGAATAATGTTAAATTAATGCATTATGATCCATTTTTTCACCTGTACTAACCTGCCAACCCCCAGCCCTTCCACCTTGCTGTCCTGCTGATCCGGGTGTGGGATACCTAGGTTGGTACGAACTGTTTCAACAGCCTGCTGGAGCTGCCGGATTTCCTTCCTAGCCTCTTTGAGGGCCAGCTGGGCCTCAATGCGATGGCATTCTTCTTCAATCCAGTCTTCTTGCATCCGCGTGAGCTGCATTCGCAGCTCCCCTATCTCAGAGTCCCTGCAAGGATACAAAATATGACTGAGAGAGACAGAGGAGGAGGTAGTAAAGAGTGGAGCTCGCAATTTCCCTCTGAGATTAAAGGAATTTTGATCTGATTCTGATAAACTGAATGTCCATCAATTTTAGTCCTGGAAGGCCAGTGTCCACAATCACACTTGATTCAACGTATCAGTTAATTAGTGGATACACTGGACAAAGAATGTTGGAGATGACATTCTACATCTCAGACTCCCTTAAATTGTGAATGACAGGGGGGTAACACTACGTATCATAAGCTTTATAACACTGAACATAAACACTCCATACAACCATTGTCGCAACTAGAGATGTCACGAGAACCAAGACTACCGGTTCTTGCTTCCTGTGGTACTGACAATTTCACATATCTCCCAGACTAGGGATGTGACGGCAAATCCGTCTTATTCATATTTTTTTAGCTACAAATCTGTCAAATTCGAATGTGAATGCGGTTCTGGTATCAACTAGTAGTGTAGAACTGTTCATTAATTATTTATTTAAAGCGGGAGTATAAAGTAAACAACATTCACCATTAAATTCAGATGAACATTGGCGGTCTCTAAAAGATGACCTGCAGGGCGGAAATCAACGTGTGTCATGCGCCTCTCAGTCTCTCTGGACTCCAATTCCCAGAATCCTTCAGTTTGTCACCTGACTGATCATGTGACTCACTCACGTTCCCGATCACCTGAGTTCTGATTGTATTCACCTGGTCCGGGGAGTGTTTAAACCAGCCTTTCAGCCTGTTCAGTATCTAGCTTAGCCTCGCAGCCCTCAGCGCGCTACCTACGTTTATTGTTATCAGTCTGTCTGTCTTTGACCAGTTTCCGTTTTCTGACTCCTGCTGTTTGTCTCCTCCTGTTTTCAGTCTACCGGTTATTGATCTTCGCCTGTTTTTCGACTTCGTCCCTGTTTGTCCATTCTGGTATTGTCTCACCTGCCTGTTATTGACCTGGACTCTGTTTATCACTTTTGTCCCATTAAAGTGCTGTATTTATATCTGTGTATGCTTCGCTCTGTCCGGACCTGACGGAATGAGTTGTTCTACAGGTTGTTCTGTATTATATGTCAACGGCAATTTCAAATCCGCATTCGATGAAAATTGTCCCTAAAACATCCGTTGGATTCAAATTCGAAGTTCGTCACATCCCTATCCCAGACCACATGAGAACAGCATAACAAGCCTTGCCTGTTAATGCAAAGGGAAGAAGAAGAACAAAAAGAGAAGGAATTGCGTTGTCTGTGGCTTCTTGAAAAAAAAAAATCCAAAGTCACGACCAGGGTCAGAATATCGACAGCGCAAAGCCAACATGCAAACGGTGTCTGAGAACACTTTTAACAAAGGAGGAAACACCATGACATCCAGAGCTGTAGAAAGAGTTCAAGATGAACAAGCTGTCAAAATGCTCTTAATTGGAAATGTTACTGTCATTGTTAAAGTAAAAATCTATATTTTTATTATTAAAGGGTACAAATGTATAACTTGAAGTAATTTTTCTCTCGTTCTTCATGCAGCAAAGCCGCTGTGTCACTTGAATGCAGCACATAAGCGTGCAGTTAACACTTGCTGTGGAGGAGAAGAGTTTGATAAGCCGCTGTCATTCCCATTTTATGGGAACATGTTGTCTTCCCTGTATCAAACCCTGAAGATGGAGAAGGTTTGTGGACAAAGGCTTTTCTGTATGTAGGCGCTGTGGTACGAGGAAGACAGATAAACACGCCATGTCCAGCCTGAGCACGTATTTAAAGCGGCATCACCTTATTGTATTAGGTAGGTACGCGGAATCCAATACCACTTCACTGAATGATCCGAGCAGGCTAAGGCTGTTCCGAAATCTACAGGGATAGTTTCCGCCGCAGATATAGCTACATTCCTAGATTTTAGGAATATGTGAAAAGTGTAACGAAATCCCCACACAAATTTGTGATCTGTCCAACCCTTAATGCTTACTTTGTGTTGTGGTATTGAAATTGGTATTGAGAATCGTGGAACACTTACTTCATATAGCCATTGCTGTAACACTACATCGTTTTGCGTCCATTTGAAATGAATGAAATAAAATGCTCACACAATTCATAAGCAAGCTTTTGCACATAAATGGATTCATATTATTTCTATGGGTTTTCATACAAAACCACATATGATAACACAAAATAATCATCTCAGTACATTCTAGCAATGTTAGTATAAGGATCTAATCTAGTACTAGCATTCAGCACTGAGAACAGAGTACTGTACTGCAGTAGCATATCTACTGCTGACCTGTCCTGCAGTCTCTCCACATTCTCTTTCAGCCGGGCGCGGAGGTGACGTATGCACACTTCCTTCTGCTGTAGTGGGGTGAGGTACTGCTCGGGGGCCGGAGGACGGATGCCGTGATTTTCACTGCAAGCTGCATACTTTGCCTGCCGTCTGGGGAAGATCAAAGTGAGAAGTGCAATGAACACCATGGGCCTCAGGCTGTTAGGTTTCATTTAAGCTCAAGAACAAGAGACAAAAAGAAAAGGCATATGTTTTAAAGAAATTGTTTGACTGTCATTGCTATCATTGATTTATTTCCAGTCACCACAACTGAGCAAGTTTCAGTTCACTAATTTCATAGTGATTTGTTTGGATTGAATTCTTGTGCAAAAAAGAGCGTAAAATTACATGAATTTAGACTTTTAGTAGCTTTTACAAATAAACATATTTTAAAGCAGCAGTAGCCTGGTGTTACTGAAAAATTCCTAAATTCACTGAAAGCTTCATAAATACATCATCAAATAATTCGATATTTACCATTTAAACAAACAGCACGCTGTGTTTTGGTGTTATATATAAATACTGATACTTTAACATCCTTTTTAAGGATTTCATTGTATCATGTATCCCCATTTCTCTTATTGAGAAATCAGTGGTTTAATGTGCTAGAACTATATTCCAAGGATCTCAGGATTGCATGCCGAGTCATGCTGCTTGCCATCGGCAGCCGGAGCCAAATCAGCCATGCTCTCTCTGGGTAGGTAAATGGTGCTCTCTCTGTCTATTTTTTGTCAAATTATTTTTATCTGGCAAAATAAGAAACAATACTGCACAGTCAATCAGAATCAGAATGAAACGTGTGAAATCTTGATAGTTGTAGGTAGATCAACACACCTTACACCTCAGACCTGGTGTTTACATCCCTTTAAAAAAACACAGCTTAACAATTACAATGTCTACATGTATGTTTGTGGTATTTGCTCATTAGAATTCATCGTGATTATCATACAATAACAATAATGTCTGCACTTCTTTTAAGCCCTGTGAGTACTCAATTTTTAAATTGCTCACACTGGAAACCTGTTAGACCTGGTTTAGACTTGGATGGAGTGTGAAAGTAGATCTCTCCCATAAAGTCTATTTTTGGTGTTCAAACCATACAGAATCTGGAACACGACCCCAGTGGAGGACGTTATTATAGCATACAACATGTGTAAGACAACGTGAAAGTGTGTGTGTGTGTGTGTGTGTGTGTGTGTGTGTGTGTGTGTCTCACCGAGGTGTAGCAGGGTGTGAGCGGGGTATGGTATTACTCTCTGTGCTCTTGCAGCATGATGTTGAGTAGCTGCTGCTGAAGGAGGAGTCGCCGCGGGAACTACGGGTACTGGCTGTCCCAGCAGACCGTCTACTATAAGTGTGCGCGCACGCACACACACACACAGACACACAGACACACACACACACACACACACACACACACACACACACAAAGAGCAGAATAAACTGCAAACGAATGGTCATAAATCTCTGTGACATGATTAGATTAGAGGTTTTTAAGGAAATGATTCTAACCATCATGAAACCTCTAATTTCCTAATGTGATTCACTGATATTGGAATTGTGTGCTGGTGCTGGTGTCCAGTATTCTGCATTTCTGCTACAGCGAACCATCAAATGTAATGCAAAACACGTTTTGCTGATTTACACTTTCTAACCATTTGAATTGGGCTTTTATTCCTCACATTGAATCAAAATGAAGAGGATAGAATTGAAATGTTCCCGATAGAAATGTGCCGCAATGAAAATGTGTTGTGTCATGATGATAAACTGGCCAAGCAGAACAATATCAGCATGAGACCAGTATAAACCAGCACCATAACTTGGACCATGCTATCTTTTAAAATGGCTGTCAAATCAACTGATGAACTTGAAAGCCTCATCCAAGCAGACAGGGGCCGGAAGTACAGTACCTGCGTGGTCCAGCAGAGGGCCTGTCCCTTCTGTTAGCAGGGAGCGACATGGGCAAAGAAGCTTCCGCTGTCAGCCTCCAACAGCAACACACCCCCCTCAGCACAGAATGTTCTGAGAAGGACACACGTGAAAACACATTAAATCTAGATTTTCCTCCTTGACACAGTGATGTTCTGCAAACTTCCCCATGAGAAAGGATTCATCTGTGACAGAGCAACAAGATTCCATTAATTCAGTAATTTAATCAATAAACAATGCATCATTATTCTGTTGCTGGGATTAATACAGTCATTTGCAGTGGTTTGACATAATTCAGATTTCACATGTCACAACATCAACATCATAAATATCATTTACTATACATGTGTTGGTTTGTATATGTATAGTATAATTTGTGAACATATTTTATGATATCCTCTTTCAGAGCTATCAGTTTTTCAAGCCATCGGTCAACAAATTCCCTAAGACATCTGTTTCCTACTACCACTGTCAACAGTTCTGACTCTATTAAGGACTTACATCTTAATCTTTCTGCAATGATGCAGAAATTCCTCTTTACACAAAGTGTGTCTTTCGGGACACTATAGACAAAGTAGAACACTATTTAATAAAAAAACCATTTATACTGTAAGTGCTGATGTAGCTGGCCTTAAGGCATCATAGGCATAATTATCTTTCATTTATTTGTACATATATCTTGATATATTGTTTATAATGTTGTAAATTCTATTCTATATATGCACTATACTGTATCTATTCCTGTACTGAATGCTAACCCTTTGATGCTGTAATGTTGTGAATTTCCCCGCTGTAGGACTAATGAAAGATTATCTTATCGTATCTACAGTAGTCTTATTGCATCTTAGAAAGAAAATCTGTGTTTCCTTTCCAGGGAAGGGATGCCAGGTATGCAAGGGAGCGAACGTGCAGGAAGAAAACCCAAGTATAACAGAAAGGCTGCACGATATATTATTTCAGCGTCATGATTTAAAATGTGTGCATGCATAATAGTCATATAGCAAATTAAACCCTACATTTCATAAACTTCATTCTACAAACTGCTTGATACAAATGGAAAATTGTACTGTTCTAATTGTCCTCTACATCTGTCCAATGTCATTCATTTTAATGCAATCTTCTTGTCACAGAGGGCATTATTAAACTGTGAAATGCTGGATCACTGAATATAATAAAATGCCTGCATTTATTAACATTGCAGAACACCTAAATACTACATGGTCTGGTTTTTTCAATATGGTACCGCCCTACCTAAACGCATTCAGCTTGATGGGCTACTGTACAGATAACAACACTATCCTGTAGATTCACAAAGGCAAAATAATGACACGTGTGCTCTAGTTACGATGCTAAAAACAAGGTTACGTTTGTGTAGTGCTTCAAACAGTCAATCAGAGTAATGCTTATCAAATTATTCATAAGCCCAACATTAAAAGAAGACGAGCCAGTTCCATTCGTGGGCTAAAACAGGCTTTAAAAACTCACCAATGAGCAAATAAATCTATGGGCAATATGACTGAAAAACTCAGTCAGATCTCAATGCACTTAATAGGACTGGAGATATACAATATAATGAACACCTAAACAAATATACAATATACTGGAGATATACAATATAATGAACACCTAAACAAATATACAAAATAATGGAGATATACAATATAATGAACACCTAAACAAAGAACAATGTTCAAGTATCAGTATTCAATCGTATCACCAGAAGTACAGCATGCTGTATATTTAAATAGTAACCTTTAATTGTGATGTTTCTACAACATCATTTGTACCCTACTGAATGTGCTCCCTCCGGAAACAACCCCACTCTCACTCTTTTTTGGAATGAAATCATGTATCGATGGTAACTTGCATAACAGATGCAATATTGCGATATGGCCATTTTTTATATCATGTACAAAATACACCTCGATATATCGCTAGTTACAATATATTGCTGAAAAACTGCATTTTTGCCACAAATAAAGTTACATACATTTATGTGAACATCAGGAGAAAACTGGATTCTAGAAACCTTCAAAACTGGTCTAGACAGAAACTTTTCAATAGGCAACAGAACCAATCAATCTGTCAGTTGTAGATAGACAGAGAGATCTTTATTAATCCTGGGCAAAAGTCACAATACAGAATGTATTTTTTTTTATCATATATTAAAAAAGACTTTTGCTTATTAAACTATAATCATTTCATGAACTGAATCTGCAGTGTGATTATGAACACAAGCATTTTTCATTCCACCCAGAGCTCAGGGCTGATATACAGCAGGGTGCTATGGTAGCTGGTGAAAGTTGTGCCTCACGGTGTGAAATCTCTCTCTCTCGCTCTCGCTCTCTCTCTCTCTCTCTCTCACACACACACACACACACACACACACACACACACACACACACACACACACACACACACACACACACACACACAGTTGAGTCACTGTCTCTTTGCCTGCTCAAAGTAGATCCAGAACAGTGTCAGAACACCTCCTTTTCACCTCCTTTATCTAAACTCGACAAGACAGCAGTGAAGCAGGTGAGTCCAGAAACCCCCTACAGCTGTAAAACCATAGAGCTGTTCATGAACATTAATACAGAAACCTTTACTCGTTTACAGACACTAATAAACAGCTTAAACAGTCTGTACTGTTAAATGTTCTCCTTTCATTTCATTTGATTATTGTAGTATTTTTTGGCACGATTTAATAAATTGAAGTCAGTTCATAACTTCAATGAATGTGTTCACTGGATCTGACCGATATCAACATTTAAAACAGCCGTTTAAAGAAATAACCATGAAAGGTTTGTCACGTGCACATCTCGCATGGCCAGCAAGCGTTGCTTGATTAGCATACGTAGGTGTCGGTGTCAGGAATGCTCTGGGATTGGGAAGCAGTGTGTTAAGCGGTGAACATGAGCCAGATGATGTACACAGATTGCTAACTCTGACTGGTTCTTTGAATGGGCCAAATTTATTCCTGCGTATCTTAAATCTGATGCACTCTGTAGGAAAATAGTTAAAATAAAAATTGTGAAATCATTTTTACTCAACCAATCCACAGCAAATTCATCTCACAAACTATAGATAACAGAAGAGAATGTTGAAAATGAGCAGACAAGCTTTACAGGCTGAACGACACGTTTTTTCTCAGCCTCAGTAACCAGTCCCTTATTACAAACACAATGCATTCAGCAAAATTCTCAGACTCTTCACAAACTGCACAAACACTTGGCAACCAAGATCCTTTCAACTTCCCTCTTCCTCTAGTGACTAACATACAAGCATTTAGCTGGATTGTCTGAATTACAAAATTCATCAGTGTCACTTTATTCTACACATACCTGATAACACCCTCTGGGTGGATATAACAGAGCTCCAAGTGTGTCAATAACGTCCAGTAAGAACTAACCAGGCTAAAAACGTACAACAGATAACATCACAATATTTAGAAATATGTCCTTTTTGACAGATTTGTACTCTTTTCACATCAATTAACCAAACATTTCATATACTCCATTCTGGAGGTTAATAAAAACGAGTGATCCAAAAATGTGTGAGTGTCTCGCTCTGCCTTAGTTAACTAGAGGTGGGAAATTCAAGTCCTGAACATAAAAAGTGAACCCAACATTTTGCTCTGGCAGAGTCGGCCAGGCAGTCGGAACAAAATCCTGGGCTGGATTTTTACTTTTTACTGGATTTTCCACCAAGATTAACAATTATTATTGTGTGATAAGTGCAGATCCTAACAAGTGGTGGTGGTTGGTCGTGGTCTTGGAGGAGGTGGTTGGAACACAGCTCGTCTGTCAGAGTTGAACTGTGTATACTTGAACCGAGACCCGTGACTCGTAAATGTGAACGTTGGTGCCGTTTACGTTTTGCACAGAAATGCAAAATCAGGAAAGTTTCACAGGACAAACAGGAGCGTAAAAGATCAAATGCAAAGGAACAGTGGCGTCAAAAAAGACTTAACATGGAAAAAGACAAAAATGCACCACAATGTCTCTTCTTCGTCTGCAATATGTGATCACTTTTGCAACTCGACTTATTTTTATGTCATGGTTTTCTTTTCAACATTAAAGACCCCACTTTGACCCCATAAGCAAACAGGAAGTTACGCTGTACAATGAAATTCTTACTTTGCTCCTAATTACACTATTCGGATATTAGATATGAAACGTACAGAGATATCAAACATGACAAAACGTCTCCGTACCAGGGCAGATTGGGAAACTGCTGCCACTTATGATGTATAAATGCATGCATGGTTGCTGAGTAACCCAGCATCCCGAGCGGCCTGATAGCACAATTAAAAATGACATTATGCCAGGAACAATATCATCCCCACCGACGAGCGATGTAACATAAATATCTCAGGGAGAGGACAGTTCAGAACGGACGTCACATGACAGAGCTGTCACAGGAGAAATAAAACCTCAGCACGATGAACAGTACAGACAGATCAGACAGATGGTATCACACACACGCGCGCACACACACACACACACACACACACACACACACACACACACACACACACACACACACACACACGCACACGCACACACACACGCACACAGATCAAAATCTATTTAGACACACCAACGTGAACTGTCACTCTCACTGATCATGACTGCGTCGTGGTCTGATGTAACAGTGTCAACCATGTCATTCCAGCTGTACGTGGTAAGACCTTTCGTGTGCACTAATGTCTTACGTTTGCAGCTGGATCTGCTCCAATCATTATATAATATGGGTGGTATTAACATTTAATTATTCACGTTGTTAATTAGCATAAAACCACTGATTTTCTTTTAAACCCTTGTCCTGGAAAACCTTCCATGAAATCATGCAGACCATACAGAAAATGTGCAGCACATTTCCAGAACCAGGGTTGGGACCCTGTGAACTAACATTTCTAAAACACATTTCCTCCTTAGCCTTTTCAGACCCTGTATGCAATGCCACACCCAATATTCCCACGTGGGATCACAGGGGTGTAGTGTGAGCTTGGTGGGTTCCAGGAGGTTTTGGACTGTCAGCGTTTGTACACGTGTTGTTATTCAAACCCAGTTTGTCTAAACTGGCCCCATCATTACAGCCCACCTTAAACTCATACGGGTCCCATCTAGTCCCCATGTGCAGTGTACAACCCAGATGTCCCATATCTGACCCCTTCTAGTCCCATTAGAACCCTGGCGTGCATCCTTATGTGAGGCCAATATGGAACCTACGGAGCTTCTCAAACACATTTTATACAGTGCGTCCGGAAAGTATTCAGAGTGCTTCACTTTTTGCACGTTTCCTTTTGTTACAGCCTTGCAAATTTATAAAAAGTGAGTCATTTACAGTAATTACAGCCTCAAGTCTTTTTGAGTATGATGGCACATCTGTGGTACAAGCTTGGCACATCTGTTTTTTTGGAAGTTGCTCCCATTCTTCTTTGCAGAACCTCTTGAGCTTAATCAACTGAATGGGGAGCGTTGGTGCACAGCCATTTTTAAATATCTTCAGAGATGTTCAATCTGGGCTCTGGTTGGGCCACTCAAGGACAGTCACAGAGTCGTCCTGAAGCCACTCCTTTGTCATCTTGTCATGTTCTTAGGGTCGTTGTCCTGTCACAAGATAAACCTTTATCGCAGTCTGAGGTCCAGAGCGCTCTGAAGCAGGTTATCATCACGGATGTCTCTGTACATCACTGCAGACATCTTTCCCTCCACCCTGACTAGTCTCTCAGTTCCTGCTGCCACCACCATGCTTCACTGTAGGAATGGTATTGGCTAGTGGATCAGCAGTTCCTGGTTTCCTCCAAACATGGTGCTGGACATTGAGGCCAAAAAGTTCAATCTGTCATGTGCCTTCTACTGAGGAGTGGCTTCCGTCTGGCCACTCTACCACACAGGCCTGATTGGTGGAGTGCTGCAAACGGTTGTCCTTCTGGAAGGTTCTCCTCTCTCCACTAAGCAACGCTGGAGCTCTGTCAGATGATGGAGGAGGTCTCTGTGTTCATTGGGAGCTTCAATGCAGCAGAAGGTTTTCTGTACCCTTCCCCAGATCTTCCCCAGATCTGTGTCCCAATTCAATCCAGTCTCGGAGGTCTACAGATCATTCCTTAAACTTCATGGCTTGGTTTGTTCTCCGACATGCCCTGTCTACCATGAGAACTTATATAAACAGATGTGTGTCTTTCCTATTCATGTCCAATCCAATGAATTTACCACAGGTGTCCAAGCAGTAGAAACATCTGAACGATTATTAGTGAAGTGCTGTGAACACTTTCTGGGGGTACTGTATTTGGTCATCACATATAAAGAAATAATTTGATAAATAAAGAGCAACAACACACAAAGCTACAACCTCACACTGCAATGATACACATGGATTAGTTCTCCAGTGCAGCTGTTCAGTGTAACTACTTACTGTAGGATCTACTGATCCCGATCAATAAATCAATTAAAGGCAACTCTCTCGGCATCAGACCTATGAATGTTTTTCCAGCCGTCCTCCTTGCAGCCCTCACGAAGAGAAGGAGAACATTACCTTTTATAGGAGCTGCATGTGGGCCCAAAGGGACAGCTACACGAGGGTTTATTTCAGGACACAGTTGAGTTCTAAAGCTCAGACAGCAGAAGCGAAATGACGGGGACATTCCCGCTCACACCTAGATGTGACTGACGAGAATCTTTTAATACTTCACAAGCTTCCTGCTGGTAATCTCGAAGATGTCAGCCGCCTAAATTATCCCTTTGATCTGTAATATGGAGAAGAATTCCTGATCCTTATTCCTACTTGCATCACCAGTGTGTATAATATATCCGCAGCCTTTTTGGTGCACCCTTAGCACTGCCAGTAATGGACTGCTCTGGAGTAGCTGCTCATGTGGTTTAAAGGGCCAAAGCTCCCAAGCAGTAGAACTTGGCTCTCTGGAGTATTGCATCTCTTTCTGATAGCTATGGGATGGGGGAGGTGTATACAGTCTAGAACTCATCACGTTCCAAAAAATTTGGTGGAAAGCCATCAGTGAAAAGTAGAGAAAAGGAGGACAAATGTCTCAATCTTCATTTCAGAAGAAGTGTCAGATAAGAGTCTCTTTTGGAAAAACAGGCTAGTCCAAAGTGGGCATCAATGATTTCCAGCAGTGAGCTGGAACCACCTCCACTCTGCCTGAAACTGGTTTAGATTTTTTGCATTTTCATTCTTGTATTAATTTTTTATTCATCTCATACCTTTTTAAAAACGATGTTGTCCCAATTTCACCCCCAGCCCCATTAGGAGGCTGTAGGCCCTCTTCCCCACTCCAAGATACTCCCAGCACAAGGAGGATGAAGACAAGCACATGCCTCCTCCGATACACATGAAGCCAGCCACAGCCAACACGCTCGGAGGAAAGATCCTGGTGCCCAGCTCCAAGACGAAGAACAGACCACACCACCAAAAGACACCAGTGCCAACCAGCATTGCACAGGGTTGGGAGAGAGCACCATCTACCCACCCAGACAGAGCACAGCCAATTGTGCTGTCTTGGACTCTGGATACCGATGGCGAGCAGCATGCCCAGGAATTTGAACCCTCGAACCCGCAATCCTTGGATTAATTAGATCTTTTCTACTGTATATTTTTATCCCCTTATTCTGGTTTTGATGGGGTCATTTAGGTTTTAGATATGACATGTCCAGCGCTATGTCAGATTTCTGTAAGGGATGTTTAAGCCACTCCAGTCAGCAGTGACCGAGAAATGCTGACCTAGGCATAGGACACCGCGATGACGTCACCGGCTCCAGCACTGCAGGTAAAACAGCCCCCCTGTGTGGTATCATCAGATACCAGATACAGACAGATGATCACAACATGATCTACAATCAGACATCCTTAAATCACTGGACACAGCTTAAACTTCACTCTCTCTCTCTCTCTCTCTCTCTCTCTCTCTCTCTCTCACACACACACACACACACACACACACACACACACACTCATCCCAAAGTGAGCTCTTCTGTAAGGACCCGAGATCCGGCCCATCCAGGCCCAGCAGACCGGTTCTGCTGAGCTGGGCTCAGTTCTGGGTCTGGTTCCTCTCTGTTCTGCTCAGAAGCTGCAGTGAATCACTGACCAGCTCAGCGCTGCAGCTGCGCGTCCTATAGTCCTCCATCATCCTCAGCTCGGCTGTCTGGGTGGGACCTGTGGACGGGAGGAGGAGATGCAGAGGCCTTTTCCCTTCTCCTCCTCCTCCTCCTCCTCCATCAGAGGCGTCAGTCGGTCGGATGGTGTACAGCGTCCAGGAGCGGTCAGAGAGAAATAAAGAAATAAGCGCGCGCAGCGGACTGTCGCACGACGCTGCGGCGCTCCTCTTAAAGAGACAGCGCCTCCAAAAGAAGCGCTCCTCTTAAAGAGACGGCACCTCCAAAAGATAGAGCACCTCCAAAAGAAGCGCTCCTCTTAAAGAGACGGCACCTCCAATAGAGCACCTCCAAAAGAAGCGCTCCTCTTAAAGAGACGGCACCTCCAAAAGAAGCGCTCCTCTTAAAGAGACGGCACCTCCAATAGAGCACCTACAAAAGAAGCGTTCCTCTTAAAGATAGAGCACCTCCAAAAGAAGCGTTCCTCTTAAAGATAGAGCACCTCCAAAAGAAGCGCTCCTCTTAAAGATAGAGCACCTCCAAAAGAAGCGTTCCTCTTAAAGATAGAGCACCTCCAAAAGAAGCGCTCCTCTTAAAGAGACGGCACCTCCAAAAGATAGAGCACCTCCAAAAGAAGCGCTCCTGTTAAAGAGACAGCACCTCCAAAAGAGAGAGCACCTCCAAAACAGACAGCACCTCCAAAAGAAGCGCTCCTCTTAAAGATAGAGCACCTCTAAAAGAAGCGTTCCTCTTAAAGATAGAGCACCTCCAAAAGAAGCGCTCCTCTTAAAGAGACAGCGCCTCCAAAAGAAGCGCTCCTCTTAAAGAGACAGCGCCTCCAAAAGAAGCGCTCCTCTTAAAGAGACGGCACCTCCAAAAGATAGAGCACCTCCAAAAGAAGCGCTCCTGTTAAAGAGACAGCACCTCCAAAAGAGAGAGCACCTACAAAACAGACAGCACCTCCAAAAGAAGCGCTCCTCTTAAAGAGACGGCACCTCCAAAAGAGAGAGCACCTCCAAAAGAGACAGCGCCTCCAAAAGAAGTGCTCCTCTTAAAGAGACAGCACCTCCAAGAGAGCACCTCCAAAAGAAGCGCTACTCTTAAAGAGAGGGCGCCTCCAAAAGAAGTGCTCCTCTTAAAGAGACAGCACCTCCAAAAGAGAGAGCACCTCCAAAAGAGAGAGCACCTCC
This sequence comes from Acestrorhynchus altus, assembly GCA_034509495.1. Classification (NCBI taxonomy): domain Eukaryota; kingdom Metazoa; phylum Chordata; class Actinopteri; order Characiformes; family Acestrorhynchidae; genus Acestrorhynchus; species Acestrorhynchus altus. The sequence goes on from CM067515.1 coordinate 9,225,939, forward strand.
AAAAGAAGCGCGACTCTCAGAACACCTTGCTTCTGGTCAGTATGGAGTAGGAAAAGTAGAGTCAGGCTTCAGGAAACTACCTCTGTCACCTTCATGTTTCCCTCCGCAATGAAGATTCATCAGAAAGACATTTTAATGCAGAACTTCAGCTCTAAACCCACTGAACTGTGTCCCACACACACCCAGAACACCCCCGTAGTGTCTTTCTGTGGTGTACATGATTGAGGCATTAACCCTTACACATCCAGGCCTGTTTCGCAGGATGTTTTCATAGTTTCGTTATTTTATTCAGCAAATATTCTCACTCATATTTCTCTTCATTTGAAATGTAAAAAAGAACAATGTATTTTTGTATGATCTTCACACTTTAATCAAAAATGTACTTGCGCCTACATTTGCAAACACTTTACTTCCGACTTTAGGTTGAAAATGTATCGTCCACTATGTTTTAAGCCGTAAATGGAACACCTTACTTTTCATTTTCCTCCATAACCCAATATCAGGTCAGTGACATCATCGGCCCCACCCCCGCACTGATCAGTCGGAGTCTGTATGCAGGTCGGGCATGTACACATGGGCAGAGCTGTAAACATGCACTGAAAGGCTCCTTGGGCACTTAAACTGGGATTTAAAGCAGTGAATGAGCCGTTTTCTGAGCTTGATTACTGATGGATAATTCATCACACGAAGATGAGGCAACCATGGTTAGATAAAGAGAGTCTTGAGCAGAAATAAACAATGTGGATTGCCCAAATACCAAAACATAGTATTTGTTTCATACATTATGTAGCCATTTTATTGTAAAACAGGAAATTCCAAATCATGACGCTCCACTGACAGCACTGTAGAGAATGCTGTTTCCGTCATTGCTGTTCAGGGCCAGGACACAGCTGGCTGCTACTTGAAGGAGCTGCATAAGACCTTTCAAGAGAATGATGCACCAGTGTTGTATTTTATGTAAAATCCTGCAAAACCAGTCATAAAATTAGCCACCTTGTATGTTTTAGGTGGTAGTAACTAGGGCTGACAAATCATATCCCAATATACTTTACCTAAATGGCGATATACGATATATATATATATATAAATTAGGACACCCCATAACATTTCTTACTATATTTAAACATTGAAATATGATCATTTCTTCTTTACATACACACCAAGTTTTATAAACTAAGGAGGGGGCATATGTCAAAGCATGAATCGGGGCAGAGTAGTAGGAGCTGAGAGCAGGGGGCAGAGCAGAGCAAGACAGCAGGAAAAAAGGTTTGAAACAGAACATTAAAAAGACTTAAAACACAATATAAATGACATCACCTCAAGCCATATCTTGCTCCATTTATATCCTGAAAAAGACATAATATAGATATATCACACAAGCCTAGTAGTAACTTCAGGTTCCTGCAGATGGTGTTGCACAAGGATGATACAGTGCAGTGGATGTCTTGTTCAACGTGTGGAAAATAGGTTGCAAAGTAGATGCTAATGATGCGAATGGTAGAGTGATTTGGCCATAGTGTGAAGGAAGCAGCTGAACTTGCTTGTGTATCAAAGGGTACAATCAAATGGGTCAACCAACAGTGGCAAAAATACCAGACTACAGGAAATTCTCAGAATTATGATTGATGCTTTTGGAAATCAACGCAGGTCCTCCACAACCCGTTTCTAAAAGAACACTCCACAGGGAACTGAAGACTGCTGGTAGGTGAGAGCATGCTTGGATGCACCTGCAATTCAGCTACTTCCTTCATACTACAGTCTTCGGCGCAACCAAATGCAATTACTCCTTTTAGCCAATCATTAACATTAGTTAGTAACATTAGTTTTGCAACCCGTTTTCCAGACACTGAACAAGACATTCACTGCAATGAACCACCTCCTTTCAATGCATTAATCCCCTTTAAAAGTATTTATAGCCTGGTCATCCAGTGCAACTCCATCTGCAGAAGCTCAAAGGTTACTACCTTAAACACGCAAGATGACCTGATGTCTGGTGAGATAATTTGTGTAAAATGCTTCACATACTTCATTCACTTTAGATGTTTGTTCTGTAGCTCTCAGCTTGTCAACATATGCATGTTTAGCATGAGGGGTGGCTCAAAAACCTTACTTAAAGCAGTGGTGCAAGTGAATTACACTCCCCAACTATATGGGATGACAAGCAGCAAGTAAATATTCACACAATACTGATTTTAAAAATATATTACTGACTTTTCTACATTCAAAACACACTTTAACATGAACCAGACAACCACAGATACTAAACAATTAATAACAAACATCCAGAAATTCCATTTTAGTGCACTACATAAACAAATCAGGCCAATGGCAGAAAAGAAACAGACATTTTTTTAACTTATGTTTAAAAACTCAAGGGAGTTACATATAAACCAGGTGAACTCTAGGCAATAAAATGTATGAAGAACAAAACCAGCTTTCACTCAAGTAACAGCTGTTCACACAAATCTACTCGCTCTTTGGCTTAGTTTACTTCATGCATCTAACTGAACTTTAAGTGTGACTGTTTCAAGAACACAACAGCAACAAAGCAAAGCCTACTCAATCTAAACAAACTCATTCTGCTGTTTCATGTAAGCTCTAGTTTAATCATGTTCTGCACGTGTCACTGTGTGGCTTAGCTGCTCAGAGAAAGGTGTGTCACTACTAGATCAGGTCTTCAAAAGTCCAGATCTTCAGTGCTCAATTAAGCTCAAAATGTTAATCATCCACACATAAGAACTCTTCTATAGGCTGCCCTAACACTTGATGTGAAAGAGGGGGCCGGGTGTGGCTATTACATCACAGTAGGGACCTCTCTGGTGTAGTTCAAGGGCCTGTTGTTTCTTCAGCAATAAAAAGCAGAAGAAGATGGATGCTGCTCTGGAGCGACTGCTTCTTTCAGTCAGAGTGAAAAGACTAAACATGGCATTGGGGCTGCTGTCCTGATTCTGGTATAACAAACACAATTAGCATTAGTGCACACACACACAGACACACAGACACACAGACACACACAGACACACAGACACACAGACACACAGACACACAGACACACAGACACACAGACACACAGACACACAGACAGGTGGTCAAAAATACCATTTCACAGATATAAACATATGGATATGTTTATATCATATGAAAGATGGAGGTGATAACTAAACACAGCACTGAAGAAATATCTTTTTAAATATCTTTACAGAAATGCAATATTCTTGGGAAGAAAAAAATAGGACCTCCTCTACCTTAATAGCTGAGGTTTCCTACTTTGGATGAAATAGCTGTCTACCATTCTCTGACATTAAGTGGAAGAAATGTTTTCTAGCTCCTCCATATGCAATTCTTTAAGCTATGGGATGTTTCAGTATCAATTTCTTCAAGCCCCCACTGACAAAGAATTCATAGTGCAACAAAGATGCTGCACTTTGATATCAACTGTAGAAAGAGCTACATGTAGGTCCTGTGATGACAGCACTGTTGGAGACTTTTAGACACTTGTAAATTATATTCTGCTGCTAGTTAGTTCAATAGTTGGATCAGATGTGCTGGAATTACTATAAAACAAGTAGGGCAGTGGTTCTCCAGGACCAGGATTGAGAACCACTGGCCAAATCCTTTCTAATGTTAAAGATTTTAAATGGTAATACATGTGCATTCCTAATGAATACATTTTACAATGTTTTATTTGTTTAGTTATTTGTTTATTATTACCTACATCCCTATATATTGTTAAAATGAAGATTAAATATGTTAGTCAAAGATTATCATGTGTTGTCATACATTTTTATTGGACAGTATGTAAATGTGTCTGGAAAAAAAATGTCCTATGAAGGACACGTTATGAAGGGCACTGTAAACATTAAAACAAGCAGTAATCAACATTCTTTCTCTGTCAACTGTTTTAGACAATACTATTGCTAGTGTGTGCATCTGGCTACTGAAGAATTTGATAACATCTAGTGTGCTGATTAAGTTCTCTCGCTGCAGCAGTCTCCAACCAAATCATTTTAATTTCCCTTTCTCATAATCCTTCTGCTCACACTTAAATCTTTGCCTTCAGCTGCTTTCTACGACGAGACTGATCTCTATCAAAGCCATGCTACAAGTGATGCCTGTAGATAGGCATTACTTACTTTAAGAGTCTGGAGAAGATTCTGGGCACGATTAGTCATTCTTTTCTCTTCCATGTCCTGGCTGTGCAATGCAGACTGATGAAGCAAAGGGATAATATGAAATGGTGTGAGAGAAAAGGGGAATTCTTTTTTCTTTCTAAATATTTTTGTATGTCTAAACGATACTTATAGGATCAAATATCGACTTTTAGGAAATTCGCCTCATGTTCAAAAATAAAGAAATATCTATGTATATCTAGCACAACCTGCGTTTGTCTCTGTGGGGTTTCCACAGACACTCCTGATGGATGTGCCAGCATGGATTCTTCAGAGAGTGATTCAGGATACACTTCTAACTGGCTTTTCTTCTGAAGGCAAGAAAAGGAAAAATAAAAATAGCATGAAAGAAAGAAAAAGAACAAGAAGAAAAAGAACAGAGTGTGAATAAGCAGAAAAGGGGGGGGTTGTACAAAATCAGAGAACAGCAGGAGGAGGAGAGTACACACAGGTGAGTAGTAGGCGGACAGCAACTGATTACATGTTATCAAGTGCAGGATGGAATTCAGAGCAGCATAGAAAGGATGGACGGCCATAACATAATTCAGTAAATTCTCCAAATGCAGCTACAAATGCAAATTTTGTATATTATTTAAACATCTTCCAAACTGCATTCAATACACAATGATGGTCAAAAATCCAGAAGGAATCAACCAACTGGAATGAACCTTCATGGGTAGTTTTGATACTGTAAGACTGTAAGTCTTCACTGTACGTTCCATACACTGCAATGCGTGTGAAGTAAGCAAGGACAGGTCTTACCTGACTGACTAGATAAGGCAGCATTGGATAGGAGAATGTAAGCACCAGTGATATGAAGGATCTGGGTGCTACACAAACTACAAAGAGGGAGAACCAATGGATTGTCCGACATGGGCAGAGTGATCATGTGAGCAGTAATGCCCACCATGAGTCATCCTGTTCGTGCCAGCACCATTGGCAGACAGCTGCATGACACAAGACAACATGCACTGTCATTGTCATCCAAATTGCAGTGGGTCATCTTCAGTGAGGAGTCCCACTTTTGTTTTGGTGGAGACAACCAAAGTTATTGTTCCTGGTAACTCATTTTCTTTTCAAATAGCAATGCAATTCAACACTTTCTTTGGGGTACAACTATTTTTTGATGACAAGTGTATTTTTTTTGGATAAACCCTGTGTACTCGCAGTCCTTACATTGGCAGGGTCCCAGGACTGTGGCGGGTGGGTGGTTGAGGGCTCTATGAAGCTGCCTGCCTCTGGTACTCTGTCTGGTTTCACAGTCTCCAGCAACAAGCTAAACTCTTCCATTATGGGCAAATCACTGTTCTCAGTGTCTGCCACACACAGACGCATGCACACGCGCACACACGCGCACACACACGCACACACACGCACACACACGCACACACACGCACACACAGTGTGATGCAGTCAGAACAAAACCATGTTTGCTTTAATATAATTTCAATTTCTATAGTGGTTGTGTGTATATAGCTATAATATTGTGTGTGGTACCCTCTCTCCACTGCTCCTTTTCCTCAGGGGTTTTGTCCTCTCCTTCTTTGCTAGTCTCCCCTCGTCTCCCAGGAAACACATGTCTGAGGAACAACTTGGAGGAAAGAAAGAGGGAAGGATGTTTATGCAGTGTGTTCTAACTAATGATAGCTTGCACTTTCATTGGAAGGTTGGCAACTAATAATGGACAGATGAAGCAGGCTACAATAAATGCCTGTACAGAATCAGTAATGCTCACAAGCTGTGTCCAAAATCACACAAAATTAAAAACATAAAAAAGCTACCATACAGCACCTGGAATGTATTCACAGTGGCTCACATTTTGTTATGTTACATCCTTATTCCAAAATGGATTCATTTTTTCTGTGAAAATTCTACACATAATACCCCACAATGAAGTGAGAAAGGTTTGTTTGAAATTTTCATAAAATTAAAATCACAAAAATATAATTATTCAAAACCTTTGTCATGACACTCAAAATTGAGCCCAGTTGTATCTTGTTTCCCCTGCTTATTCTTCAGATGTTTCTACATCTTGATTGTGCTCCGACATGCTCTGTCTACTATGGGACCTTTTATATAAACAGATTTGTGCCTTTCCAAATCTTGTCCAAACAAAGCCATGAAGTCTAAGGAATTGTCTGTAGACCTCTGAGACAGGGTTGTATCAAGACACAGATCTGGGGAAGGGTAGAGAAAAATTTCTACTGCACTGATCCCAATGAGCACAGTGTCCTCCATCATCTGTAAATGGAAGAACCACAAGGATCCTGTCTAGAGTTGACCCTGCCTGGCCAACCTGAGTGTTCATGATAAAGGTGGTCAATGGTCACTTTGACAGAGCTCAATCATTGCTCTGGGGAGAGAGGGGAATCTTACAGAAGGGCAAACATTTCTTGGCAAAAGCCACCCAAAGGACTCTCAGACCATGAGAAACAAAATGATCTGGTCTGTTGAAACAAAGATTAAATGCCAAGCTTCATCTCTGGAGGAAACCAGGCACAGCTCATCACCTAGACGATGCTATTCCTACAGTGAAGCATGGTGGTGGCAGCATCATGCTGTGGTGATGTTTTTCTGCAGCAAGAAATGGGAGACTAGTCAGGGCTGATGGAAAGATAACTGCAGTGATGTACAGAGACATCCTTGATTATAATCTGCTCTAGAGCACTCTGAACCTCAGACTGGGATAAATGTTTATCCATCAGGACAACGACCCCCCAAGCACAAAGCCAAGACAACTAAGGAGTGTAGAAGTTTGAGTGCACTGTGTGTGTGTGTGTGTGTGTGTATATATATATGTGCGTGTGTGTTTGACAGTTCTAATGAGGAACAAACAATACTTTTGCTACATTAAAATGCTTTTCCCACTGCTTAACTATGAAACCCAACCTTTGCCACAAAGTTAGTGTTGAGTGTTGTAAACAGTAATGATTATTCATGTTATCGTAGAAAGCGACGCATTTGAGTGAGTGTGCAGACATCAATTATCGCTGCATTACATTGGCTGACTCATCAACATGGGACAGTCAGAACATGGGTGTGTTCAATTATCTGCAGTTGTAGCACATTTCCACTTAAGACAAATTAGAATTTGTAGTATTAGAACACCACCAATCAATTTCTAAAACGGCCCTGCAATATGTTTGCATATACTACCTTCTCCAAGTCAGTGTGTATAACTGGAACACAGAAACATGAAAACAGACGATCCACTCCTCCATTCTCCTTCCAGTCCATGAGCTGCCGTGTAGGTGGTGCAATGTTCAGTGGAGTCAAGAGGTCAGAGCAGTCCGCTAACTGGGCTCTGATGGTTTCATTAGAAAGTTCCTTGGACTGATCTACCATCAACTTCCTCTTTCTGCTCCCCCTCTTCCTTTCAGAAGTGGCTTAAAATACAGTGAAAAAATAATATTACAGTATTTATACCAATTATCTCCCAAAATTGGAAATGTCAATATCCAACTCACACCAGGACACTTCCCCACATCACATAAGATGCTCTCAATTCAACAAAGGTGAAGACAACATGCTTCCTCTGATACATGTGAAGTCAGTTTCCTTATCTTTTTAAAATGTTGTGTTCCCAGCTTCAATACAACAGAATTACATTTGTTGTGATGTGGGGAGAGGCTGTAATATACCCACCCAAAGGGAGCATGGCCAATTTTGCTCTCCAGTCACGATTGGCAGGCAGCATGACCAGGGATTCAAAACAGTGATCCTTGGATCATGGTGCAAGCCCAGGCTTGTGACAAACTTGACCTTTGTATGCACAGAACAGCACCCGCATACACTAAGAGATAGAGCTAGTGATCAGAGGACAAAGGTTTATCATAAAAAAAAAACCTCTTCGCAAAACAATTTTCTAAACATTGAGTTGACACTTACGTGTGACGGACACAGGCTCGAGTGCAAAGCCTTCCTTAGTGTTGTCCAGCAATGTGGTCTCATTCATGGTAGGAGTCTCTGTCAAAGGGACAGGAGGCTCTGGGGCTGCAAAAATACACAAAAGAAGTAAAAGTAAGTAATATTGAGTGTTTTTGTTAAATAAAATTGCCAGCTCTGGCAGGTTATTCTAAATCTATGGCATTTCTAGTATTGTTATTTTCTGGAAAATTATAGTCAGATGGACTGGTGGAGTGAGCTAATCATGTATTACAGTGCTGCTTTGCAGTCACACAAAACAGAGCATTCTTTAGAACTGTAATACACTTAATTCCCAGAGAGGGGAGCCTTAACATCACTGATTCACAGCTGCTCACATTTTGTTTCTTATAAAAAAAATAAATAAAAAAAAAGCACACACACACACACACACACACACACACACATCGACTCTTGAATTCCAATGCCTAAGAACTTTTGTCCAACACAAACTGGATATTTCACACTTTAAAAGACACCCCCTGAACCAGGCAATTAACAGAGGTGTGTTTGAGCAGACAAACTGTACAAGACATTCTAAGCCCTGCATGGCCACAATTAGGGAACCCAGCCTTAATCAGATATAAAAGACACAACATTAGCAGACAATATAAAAACCAAAAGTCCAAAAGATGGAAAATGACTAATAACCTGTTGAATTGACAGCAGTTGGTGGCGGTGTTGGAGGGAGCTCAGACAAATTTCCACTGGAGTCATTAAAAAGAGAATTCTCATTTGCATTCACAATGAAATCTGTAAACAGAAAATTGAGGTCCCATTTCAAACTTAAGATTCATGTATCCGTGCTGCCTGTGAACTGTTATGAAACCTATGTCTACAAACCATTTAAATTAAGAAAAGTGATAGTGATACAAAACATTATTCCAGCAACAAATTATAAAAATGATGTGACTGTAGATGGGATCATACCAACAAGGTCAAAAGCCATTCCCTCGTCTCCAAACCCATCACCGGTTGTACCGAGAGCAGGGAAACTCATATCAAACAGACCCTGATGAGAATGGACGTCATCTCCTATATTAGGAAGAAAACAATGGTTCATCCTTGCAGTTGCAAGGACTTTTGTTCTGCTGATGCTCATAATCTCTTACCCAAGTCATCCATGGAGATAAAACTGTTTCCAAAATTTTCTTTCAGAGTAATTTCCTCTGTACGACACCGATTCAGTGAGAAGTGATCTACCACATCAATGGAGCTGAAAGATAAACAACTCACACCTTAATAATGCATATACACATACAGTGTTTGGGGAGAGTGGCTGAAAGTTCATCCAACAATTCAGGTGAATCACTCTTATTTTGAAGAAAGCTGAGGTAATACCTCAGATCAGGTAGCTGTGAATCAAAGTCTGGAAATTCCTCTGGTAATGTAATGGCCTTAAACATGGCCTCCATCCCTTCGTCAGGCAAATCAGTCTGCCCTGTAATGACAGATCAGATGACTATGCTGTAAAGATACGTTTATAATAGTCTTGTTTTAACCTCTACTTGCTATTTGTATTCTTATTTTACATCTGGTTTAATGTGTTGCTAATGCTCAGAGAGTAGAAAATTCAAACATATAGCTTCATTTAACATATGGCTTCATGTCTGAGAGTCAGAATGAGTTGTTCAAGTGCCAATCAATACAATTAAATTCAATTAAAATGTATCTGCATGGTGCTTGGTATAGTGTACAGTGACCAATGTATTAGTGATCAAGGTCACGGTAACTGTGGCAAAGAGAAAAAGGAAGACTCAAAAGGTAAACCCCTTCTCATTCGCTCACACTAAACAAAAGGAAAGTTAAACAGAATTCAGATTAACCAATAACATACATTGACTAAAGTTAAAAACATATAAGTTGAGCAAAAAAAGCCAAAAGAATCCATGAATGCTTTCAATTCAGTTCACCCAAGTCTCCTAGGTATTCAGTTGAGGCTTTAACTGCATCCGAGGCTGAAGGTGTGCGTCATTACAGATACAGTGAACGGAACTAAACAGGAAATCAGTTTCAGGTTTCAGAAAGGACACACGTGTTGTACTGACACTTCCAAAAATTGATATTTAAATAAATGTTAAGTGTTAAAGGCCGTGTTAAGAAATCCACAAAAACAGCAACGAGCTCAAGCATTCATCTTGATCGAAACATCAATATCAATGTCAGTTGATAAACCTCACCAAAGACCTGTTTCTAAACCAACTTCATTGTTTCAGTTGCAAAATGTAGTGGCTGAAGTTACCTGGTCTGAAAGCCACTTTGATTTTAACCACAGCATCATTGCAGTCAGCAAGGAGATACTTTGCTTTCCTAGAATAGATCCGTACAACACCCAAGAGCAGGTGACCTGATGTCCGGAGACCTATCGTTACCTGTCAGCAAACCGTGGAGGAAAACATACATAATAATGAGCTGCTTGTGTATTTATAACACTGACAAAAACTATGGCCCTCTTGTGTAATATCTTCCAAGTAGAACTCACCTAAAATGTTATATACAATACCTGAGGAAAAATAATATCCTTGATAGTAATCTCTAGGTTGCACTCAAATACATGAGCTTTGGTTATCTTCTTCTCCCAATGAGCGGCAAGCCAGATTCTGGCCAGAGACCCTCGTTTGGAAGTGAAAAGGTGAGTGAAGAACTCCATCTTGAGAGGCGAGAGATATTTCACACACACTGGGAAACGGTCATCAAAATACTGACAAGCCTTTCTCACTGCAAGCAACAAATGATTACACATTCTCCACAATTCCAAAGATCAGATCATTCATATTTCTGACATGTATTATTTCCTATTTAATTCACATCATATGGAAGGTGCTATTCAGGACATTCAATGTGCAGTCTAGTGTAGTTAAAATGATGTCTGTCTACCCAAAAGACATTTTCAACTTTCAGGGATGGAAAAGTAGTCAGAGTCACACTGCTTGTAATATAAACACCATCCCAGCAAGTTGAGTAGGACTTCATAAAGTTCTAGAAGATAAAAAGGTCTCAGAGGTCCTCTCAGAAATACATCTCAGTATATCCAGCATCTAAACCATTCAGGTAAAGCATCACAGCTCAGCATATCTGTGTTTGGGATCCTTTCAGTCTAAAGCAGAGGTTCCCAATTCTGATATCTTCAGATAACTACCTTAATGTTGCTCTAACGCACCCAGCTCACCTCAGAAAGAGATTGTTAAATGGTTCGTTAGTTGCTGCAGGCACGTAGAAGGAACTGGACCTGGAACCTGTAAAATGTGTAAATTCCATCACCAGTACACCTGATTTCACCTCATTAAGCACTGAGCAGATTTTGGATGAGAATTATGTTAATACTGGACTCCCATGAGGAGAGCTTTGGAGATGTTTCAATGAACATCCAGTCATCGAAATTCACAAATTTCTGGTTGTGTTTATTCTAATGTTAGTGTTTAATTGAGGTAATAAACACAGACAGTTAATTAGTGTACTGATCTGGACATGGTTAAGACACAGTTAATCAGCTGTGAGTGTCCAGTGTTAGGAGCTGCACTGTTGTTGGGTGTTATGCGGGTAGTGTGTGAATCAGTTAGGTGTCTAATTAGCTCTGATGCTGGTGTGTGGATTGGAATAATGTGTGGAATACAGGGTGTAGTAGTGTGTGTGTGTTTGTGTGTGTGTAGTATAGTGTGGAGTGTGGTTGTGGTGTGACGTTGTGTAGTAGTAAATGTAGTGTTTGATGTAGTAGTAGTAGCAGTGTGTGTAGTAGTGTAGAAGTGTGTGTGTAGGTAGTGTTAATAATGCTAGTAGTAGAGTGTGTGTGTGTGTAGTAATAGTAGTAGTAGTGTGTGCGTGGTTGGCGTTTTCTGAGCTGCTAACTGAGGCTAACGCGCTCGTGTTGAGTTTCGTGTTTGTATGTGACATTATGTTGATAATAAAGGTCGTTTGATGGTAAATAAGTAGGAGGTGTTCGTCTGTGAGCTGTGTAGACCTTTAGAGAGCCACTCGGTTCCTACAGGTGGTGTTTTACCTTTGAGTTTTACTGATTCAGTGACCACGACCACACCTCAGCCGTACCAGCTCGAGCATCCCGCCACTTCCTGCGCTTTGATCAGATCCTGAACTGACCCTCAACAGATACTTATCAGATCCCGAACAGATACTTATCAGATCCCGAACAGATACTGGAGAGATCCCGAACAGACCCACCCCCAACAGATCCTGATCATATCCTGAAGAGAGTCCCAACAGATACTGAAGAGATCCTGTTCACTGTCAGATACCTGTACTGTAGGTCTGATAACTCACTGCATTTACAATTAACAGGTCAACTTCACCTTTCACACCTGTTTTCCCATAGAGACGGTCATGAGGATATATTCACACTGCCTTACAGTCACCACTGATACAAATTCATTCACTATTAGTCACCACTGATACAAACTCATTCACTATTAAGTCACCACTATTACAAACTAATTCACTATTAGTCACCACTGATACAAACTCATTCACTATTAGTCACCACTGATACAAACTCATTCATTATTAGTCACCACTGATACAAACTCATTCACTATTAGTCACTACTGATACAAATTCATTCACTATGTCACCACTGATACAAACTCATTCACTATTAGTCACCACTGATAAACTCATTCACTATTAAGTCACCACTATTACAAATTCATTCACTATTAGTCACCACTGATACAAATTCATTCACTATTAGTCACCACTGATACATGCTCATTTATTAATAAAATACAGGATTTCTGTGATGAAAGTCTCATTGTAGAATATGGATTTTAACCATGATGTTTTACTTACTATACTATTTACTATCTGTCATATTGCAATGACTATATTAGTGCAGGGTTAGACAACGCTGGTCCTGGAGCGTGAGCTTCCAGCCCTGCATAATTTAGAGCAGGGGTGTCAAACTGGGTCAGTAATGGGCGAGTGGGGCTGCAGATTTTCATCCTAAACAACCAGCAGCAAAACCTGATTCCACTTACTTAATCAATAGGCTAATCTTCAAAGAACTGATCATATGAGCTTCCGATCGGCTGGAATGAAAATCTGCAGCCATATCAGCCCATTTCTGACCCAAATGACACCCCTGATTTCCATGCTCCCAACACATCCGATTCAACTAATTAGCTCATTACCAAGTTGCAGGGGTTGCTTTAAAGCTAAAATGTGCAGGACATGGGTGCCTCCAAGACCAGGGTTGAGAAACACTGCTCTAACAGACCTTACAAATGTGGCAATCAACAGGTTGATTCAGATGTGTTTAAGCAGTAAGCTGTGCACAAGTGTGGAACTCCAGGACTGGACTTGCCTACTCCTGTACTAGTGCATCCCAGGTAACTAGTTAGAACAGTGTTTCTCAACCCTGGTCCTAGAGGCACCATTTTATTTTTAGGTGTGTATTTAAAGGACAGAAATGGCTGTGGGGAGGGTCTGTTCCAGTGACTGCACCTCTGCTATCAGCCTCTCAATAACCAGACTAATCATCCGAGACCTGTTAGCTGTGGTAGCCTGTCCAGTCTAAGCATGCTTATTTATTTATTTTCTTCTGGTTTTCTGTTAGGGTGTCAGGATTGATTTGTTTGGTTGGTTGGTTTTCATGATTAGGTTAGTTGTTTTGTTTTCTAGTTTTTGCCTTAAACTCACTCCTGATTCAATGTACTTGGACATTTGAAGACTAGCTTTATTGTCTTTTGTTCCCCTGTCTGTCTCTCAACTGAACCTTAAAAATCATGCCTTTAAACAGAAGAAACGGAAAAATAAATAAATAAATAAATAAATGGCATGTTTCCAAATACTGTACAGTTTGGTGTGTTGGTCTAGTGGTTGAGTTGTATGATCTTTTTTTGCTCACATCTAAGGTTGTAACCATAGCTCATAATCAGAAATCTAGCATCGAAAAATCTCCCACTGACTGAAAAAAGCCCCAAGAAGGAATTGTTGGAATCAAATGAAACTTTGTGTGAATGTAATGATGATTAATATAATGATTGTAAGTGAAAGGATGTTTATTGGGGTAAAATATACAATTGAAGGGAGGCACTAGTACCCTATTGGGTACCACTAGATGAGGTACAGTTGGGCATGGCCACATGTGTTACAGCTGGCCCTGTAGATCCTGCATACTCCAAGGATGCTGAAGGTGGTGTCCCAGCTGGTCTCATAAATGCTTGACAGGTGATTAATCTGGCAACCAAGCAGGCCAAGGAAGTGTTGCAATTTGCAGAGACAACCCTTGCTGTGTGGGTGCAATTGTACATATGTGTTAGCAATGGGTGCATCTTAAAGCACCTGAATGCATTTGTTAGATGGAGTGTCATCATACATTTGGACAAGTGTATTTGCACACACAGTGAAGGAATGTTTTCTGGCCTCCTTTGAGAGGAGGAGATGCTACTACTTTAACATTGTCATTGTGATAAAACATCTGCAGCCATTACATTGAGCAATTCCAGTTGATAATCTACGAATAAGCTCTCATAGAATGGCTGTAATTGATATAAAATGTATATTATGACACATCTGCCTCCGTATCAGTTCATTGTCTCAATCACATCTGTTGTACTGAGTGTGTGTTGGCTGGTGCGAGGTGTAGCATGATTTGTTGGAGCTTGACGAGGAAATTGAAGGCTTCTATCATTTGATTTCACCTTCAGTTTTCTAGAATTCCAGCAGAAGTAGCCAAGGGTAGACAAAAAGACCTGGCGGTAACTGGATGAGACCAGGTTATAAAGGATGGGATTGATGGCTGAGCTCAAGTAGAAGAGCACATTGGTCATCATGTAGAAGTAGTGGTAAAAATCATACAGCACACTGTGGAGAGCACATACAAGGAAAAAAATGAATGAAGGTTTGCTTGGTTGACCTTTACAAATACAATGATACAAAGCTCAGGTATCACAAACCCAAAGTTCGTAATATGTGGTTAACCAATAAAGCACTCACCTCGTCCACTCTGTGACATAACAGTACATTAGACGACGTACATGGTATGGCAACCAGCACACCACAAAGGCAATGACCAGGACACCTGAATA
This sequence comes from Acestrorhynchus altus, assembly GCA_034509495.1. NCBI lineage: Eukaryota > Metazoa > Chordata > Actinopteri > Characiformes > Acestrorhynchidae > Acestrorhynchus > Acestrorhynchus altus. Next base: position 9,241,072 of record CM067515.1, read on the forward strand.
AACAGGAAAAAATACAATTTTGAAATTAGGTCAGCAACTTCTATGCACTGATCAGCCAATACATTAAAACCTCCTGCCTAATGTAGCATTGGCCCTCCTAGTGCAACCAAAACAGCTCCACAAGACCTCTGAAGGTGTCCTGTGGTATCTGGCACCAAGAGGGAGCAGATCCTTAAAACCTGTATGTTGTAAGTAGGACCTTGTTGGATCAAATCCACAGCTGTGGAGGCACATGACCCTGTCACTGGTTTACCAGTTGTCACTCCTTAGACCACTGTTGGTTGGTACTGAACACTGCATACTGGAAACACCTCACAAGACCCACCTGATGTTTTGAAGATGCTCTAACCTAGTTGTCTAGTCATCAAAGTTTGGCTCTTGGCTTAGTGTTTCAGATTTTTACACTTGCTCATTTTTTCTGCTTCCAAAACATCAACTTCAAGGACTCATTGTTCACTTGCTGTCTAATATATATAACCCTCTTATTGTCAGGTACCATTGTAACCTGTCACCTGTCAATTGATCACCTGTCAGTTTGACAAGCAGTATTGCTTATTCAGTTACAGTAGCAGCATGATTTGTTGTGTTGCAAGACATGGCTTGCCAGATATGCCTGTTGTATTCTCAACTCACAATTTAAAATTAATACTTACGTAGTACTTTAACTCCATGGCGAAGTGAGCGCATGCGACTGCTCTCCATGGTGAAGCCACTTGCTGTTGGATAGCTGTAGGAAGGGAGCAAGGTCTCTTGGGATATTTGCTGGAGTTGTCGTCCAATCAGTCCATTCATTGTGGAGATGACCAGCATTGGCACAACAAATGAGAGAAGAGTGTTCACCTGTGAGAGAAACTTGAGAGGTTCATCTGCATACATGTGTGGTTTCAAGGCATTTTGTGGCACTAATCATAACTAACAACCAAATCCTCAACTTGTCCCACTTAACTCTGTCTTCATTTTTGCTTTGTTTAAACTTTTGGAATGATCAAAATGTCATGAACTATGTATAAATTGTAATATTTGACTTTCATACAATTTTGTTTACTTGTGGAAATATAGACAGAATATATCTGTTAACTCAAATTATAAAAACATTTAAAGTCCTCAAATAATCTTTTTCCAAGAGCACTGAGAATACCTAAGTAATAAATTACCAAGAGTATTTAGAATACTTAAGCAATACTAGAGTATTTATACAATTTTACAGATGTATTTAAAATACTTGTCCTAATGTAATATTTTACCAAGAGTTTTTAGAATACTGGTATTTAATTAATATTGTTAAATACAGATTATACTTGTGCTTAAGTAATATTTTAAGGAAGATATTTTGAATATTTGTAGTGAAGTAATATTTTATCAAGAATATTTATAATACTTCCATTTATTTACATTTCTGCCAAAAGTATTTAGAATACTTGTACTTTTGTGATATTAGAATATTTACACCTTTTTACAGATTAATTGTCAGTAGTTAATACTAATGTACTAATGTTAAGCATACATGTCCTTAACTATTGTTTTTTATATGAACTGTTTAGAATACATGTACTTAAGAATATGTATAATACTTGTACTTAATTACATTTTCTCAAAAGAATTTAGAATACTTGTACTTTTGTGACGGAGTATTTATAACATTGTACAGATGTATTTTTATTACCAAAAGTATTTAAAATACTTGCATTAATGCTACTATTTTACCAAGAATATGTGTAATTCTACTTAATCACATTTTACCAAAAGCATTTAGAATACTTGTACTTTTTTGACATTGGAGTATTTATAAAAAAAAATTACAGATGTATTTTTATTTCCAAAAGTATTTTAAATAATTGTACTAATGTTACTATTTTACCAAGAATATGTGTAATTCTACTTAATTACATTTTACCAAAAGCCTTTAGAATACGTGTACTTGGTGTGATATTTTACAAAGAATATTTATTTTATCTCCTTTAAACAAAATGATTACAGCTGTGTCTCCAGGAGCAGGGTTGAGGAACCCTGCCATACAGATTCACCGACACCTGGTTCTGGATGCGGAGGTCCCCTCACCTGCAGGACCAGTTTGGCGGCGCTCGGGGACGCGATGGTGGTGCAGATGCGCTCCTCGCCCACGCGCGTCTCTCCCATGGTGAGCAGCATCGGCGACGCCAGCAGCAGCGACGCCGCCCACAGCGCGAGGACGAGGCGGCGCGTGCGTCCGCGCGACAGCACGCGCTTGGCCCTGAGCGGGTGGCACACCGCCACGTACCGCTCCACGCTCAGACTGGCCACGTTGAGGGAGCTGGCGTACGAGCAGCCGTCCCGCACCAGGTAGTAGGACTTGCAGGCGGCCTCGCCGAAAGCCCAGGGGTGGTGGATCCAGATGAAGTTGTAGAGCTCCACGGGCATGCAGAGCACGAGCACGAACACGTCGGACACGGCCAGGCTGGCGAGGTGGTAGTGCACTGCGCCCTGCAGGTGCTTCACGGCCCTCCTGTGGAAGAAGATGTAGAGCGCGGTGCAGTTCCCGAACAGACCCAGGCTGAAGAGCAGCGCGTACAGCACCGTGACCGTGATCCTGGAGTACAGGTCCGTGTTCACGTCCAGGTCGCCCTGCGTTCCGTTGCTCCTGGACAGAGGAGCGTGCTGCAGAGCGCGCGAGGGGAAGAGCTCATCCCGCGCGCGCTGCACGGTTGCGTTCCCTGTCATTGCTTTGGATGGGGCTGTGCATGGTGCTGAGGATGAGAGGATGGATGCTTATATGCAGAAGAACACTTTGGAGGCTAGATTAAGGGTGGGGTGGGCTAGGAGGGAGCAGGAGGCGCAAGGAGAGACCACCCATGTTCCTGTGACTTGATAGGGAAAGGTGGGGTGCAGGTTTTTCCTTGGCTTTGGATGATCTGAGGGATTTGAGAAAGAGATGCATTTCGACACAATAGAACCGGAACAGCTCTAATAGTGATGCATTAATAAACTTTTTCTTTCCACACCTTGCCTACATCAAAGATGCAGCTCAAAGGGTGGCAGTACAAAGGAAACAAAACAACATAAAACAAGTAGATCCAACAAAGTCTAACAAAATACAAATAATGTAAATCATTTCGGATGCACAAGCTCAAATCAGCAATGGGGTAAGGGCATTGGGGCAGTGAGAGGCCTGGTCAACAAAACAAAACTGATCCCCCACCCCCGGTCAACAAAGGTAATCAAGCATAAGAGGCCCACACTCTGCCCCAACCCTGCTTTGACAAAATTGACCAAAAGGGACTCTCCCACCCCCTCAAAAGGGGACAGACTGTAAACAATACAGGGCTAAATTAAGTTGTCAGTCCAGCTTTGGGTAGGGGCCAGTGTACCACAATTATTATAGTTTGCAACACTGTATCAAACACAGTACTGATTTAGAATCGTTTGCATGTAAAGATTGGTGAAAAACCGTGGTTCATTTTGCCTTGTGTTTAAACCCTGACCACTAGAAAGTAGTGTTGCACTCTGTCTTCAGATCCCACTGTTCTATAATGCAGCATATTGCAATTTATAGGATTGCAACCACTGTATCCTGATCAGGGCTGAAACAATTCCTCAAGAAACTGGAGTAACTTGATTACTAAAAATTATCAATATAAATTCTTGATGCTTTGTTTAATCCATTTAATTATACACAGCTCACTGAATTGTGCATGGAGGACTTTTACACAGGTGACATGAAACAGATGTGATTTGATGGAGTGGAGCAGGGGTGGTTCTGGAATCAGCTAGGATTGGGTGCTGAGGTGCAAACTGGAACCAAGGATTGTTCTTCAGAATAGCTCAAATGATCTAACTATTTCAAACTAACTATGTCAAACAGAGAGATTCCTCTTTATGAATCTCTTCTAATGTGATCTGGAGTTTTTACTGTTAAAACTCTTTTGCTTTTAAAACAATTGCTGACAAATGATTTTAAATAAAATGTTTATATTTCGCACACAGTACCATATATGTGTAAATCAATCTCACTGAAATATGGAACTTCCTGCATGTTTTGGGCTTGATTTCTTTTTATTTACCATATTTAACATACTGATGAAAATAAATCCTTTCATGAGATTTAATGTGTTTACTTTTGCATATAGTTGTGTTTTATTCAATAGATTGAATAAATAAATAGTTTCTTCCAAAATCTGGAAGTGACCTTAGTAACAGGGTCTAATTTCAGGGAAGACTGTATTAGATGTTTCAACATTGCTGTGAAGATTAGATTGCATTCAGCCAAGAGAATTAGTGAAATCACTAATATTGGTGGATTTGTTCTGGATCACAAATGTCACTCTCTCATTCCAAAGGTATCAGATGTGGCTCCATCACTCCAGAGGACATAGTTCCACAGGTCTGATTAAATAAAGTAGGTGTTGTATACTGTAAATATTAGACTTAACGTAGGCCTGTAAGTGGCAAAAAGTAATAATTGGTTATGTGTCTTCTTGACTTAATAATACCATCGTTCTTGTCAAGAGACGATCTGAGACTTGCTCGTGACTTGCACGTGTGACGTAGTTCTACCTCTGTTAGGAGTGTCAGTGTTGTGTTCTGCTGGGACATGAAGGACATAGTGGAAGAGTGGACTAAGTTCTCTAGTGCAAAAAGTGATGTAATCCTTATCTGACAGGATTGATGCTGTTATGGAAGCAAAGGGACACATAACCACATAATACTGAAGAAATAAGCAAAACATGAAGTCCATGTAGGTTTGGAAATACATTCATATATAGGCAACATCACTGTTTATATTTATTTTAGAAATAAGATCAGAATATAGGTATGTGAATAGTGTATGTTTGAGGAGCTTATCTTTACTAGTGTTTATATTTCAACTACAATGTTAGAATTCACTCATTTGTGTTGCAGCTCTATAAAAAGTGATACTGTTTACTCACTATATCTTGTGTAAATTTTAATGTGGTGCTTCTGATGTGAAAACCACCTGGGACAATTGGAAATGTATGGGTTTGGACATAGCTGCTAAGAAGCACAAACCTATGAAGTGGAGTCTGGCATACACTTCAGACATCTCATGTTTTTACCTTTGCTCTGTTGTTCGTGATGTGAGAAGCAACACATATCCAACCTTGTTAAGTAGCTGGAGAAATGCATCCAGCCATGACAGAAGCAGACTGTGGGAACATCTCACCTTTTATTGCACAGTGGAATATACGGTGTATATAATGTGTAGCACTATATAGAAAAAAATTCTATTTGGTGAAAAAGATCAGCCAATACTTTGTTTCTGGCCTTATAATACTGTTTACATGACTGTACACGCCTTGTTGACACATCTTGTAGGTGTACAGTTAAAGCCTGAATTGTGCAGCTGCAGTGTAGCTGAATGTAAACCCACAAAGCACTCCTACAGTGTCATGCAAATTCCTAGTCAAAAGTTATTGTTAATAGATTGGTCAACAGCACATGACCTGATTTCCAAAAAAAAAAAAAAAAAAAATGTAAGTATGCACATGAACCCACTGTGCATGCACACAGGGTAATTTGTCCTCTGCATTTAGCCCACCCAAACAAATATATACCAGTGAATTCACACACTAGTGGGCAGTGCCAGTGAGTAAACATGCCCGGAGCAGTGAGCAGCCCTATCCATGGTACACAGGTTCAGGGAACGAGTGGTAGTCAAGTGCATATTGTTAGATTTGCATTAACTTGGACTACTACTGGAGACCCATAGTAGGGCCAGCAGATTTATCCTGTTATAGGTGGGTTGTGATAAACTTTTGCCTGAACTGCAAACTAGTGAATACAATACACATGGTGCATGCTATCTGGTCAGTTTATGGTCAGATTTTGGGAGATTAATTTGAACCAGACTTCATGAACAACAACAAATAAAAAGTAAAGGTAGTAATGAAAAATGCTCCAGAAATGTGGGGTATTTTCTGTTGTAGTCTGTATAGATTTATCATATGATCCCAGTGAAATGTATCATCCCATGTGGACACCCTCTGGCACTGACCCAAGCATGACCCAAGAGACTGCATCTCTTCAATCTATGTAACAAACAAGTGAATCCTTGTGCTTAAAAAGACTAAGTCAGCACTGTTGCATTGCTATTTGTTTATATACACAGATCAACCATAACATTATAACCACCACCCTGTTTCTGCATTCACTCTCCATACAGGATCACTTTGTAGTTCAATAATTATATCTGTTTATCTGCATACTTTATTGGCCTTCTTTCACCGTGATCTGCAATGGTAAGACCACCACAGAGCAGGTATTATTTGGCCGGTCAGTGATTCTCAGCATTGCAGTAACACTAGAATGTGGAGTTGTGTTTGTATGAGTGGCACAGACACAGCAGTGCCAAAGTAGAGAAGTACTGCCAATAAAATAAGATTCATAGGCACCCTACCCAATATTAGGTGTGGACTGGAGGGGAGCTTTGAGCTGTGGAGCAGTGGAACTGTGTTTTCTGGAACGATGGTGCTCCATCTAATACTTTGGGATAGGTTTCTGAATTGGAGTTGAGGTTGGAATGGAGATCATGCAACATCCTGATCTCAGTAATGCTTTTCTCACTGAATGCAATGAGATCCTTACAGCGATTTTCCAAAATGTTGTAGACAGCCTTTCCTGTTGTTATTCCAACAAAATCAGAATAATCTCTTTAATACTATGGATTTCAGATGGAACAATGAATGAGCCAATTATGAGTGTCCTAATACTTTTGTCCATATACTGTATTTTACAATTACTTCCAAAACTCAAAGCATATTTTTAATCGGGCTGATTGTCTCCTTTCTAGTATGGATCCTTCCAACTCACAAAACACATAAGCACATTTAGCATTGCCAATGAATTTCCACAGGAATAGGTGTGTGTGCTAACCCTATCCATGGGGTATTCCTGCTTTGCACCTAACGATATCTCGCCTCTTCTTGAAGTTCCATTATTGACCCACATATTGATAGCAGCTCACGGACCCCTTCATGAAAATATACATCATGAAAATGGACATATTGTTGGACATGATATAAATATACCTCTTATTTATAGTGTACAACTACAGTTAGGACTGAAATATCAGAGCTGAAAGGCATGACCAGACATTGGAGTAGCAAGTCAAATGACCAGTCACACTGTGTGTCATTCACTGGTGGTATAAACTATGGAGGCTATTATACTGAGGCCCATGAAGATATTTGTTTGGGCGTGCTAGAAGGCTACCCTAAACCCACTAGAGACCAAACACAATATACAAAAAGTGCAAACAAACACACAAAAGTGTAGTTTACTAATAAAATATAGTTTAGAATTTAAAATATATAACAGCTTAGTTGTAAACATGCGATAATTCACCCAATAGCGTTGTGTCTAAGCAAACATGCTATGTTCTTGAGCAGTTCATTGTTCAGATTCAACCCATTACCACTTCGTGACTCAGTAAATGAATGTGAGCTGATTGTTCAGTTCAGAAATACTGAATGAAACCACTGAAAGTGTTTCATAAAACTTTGTTGTGGAGAAATATAAAAGAATATTCACCCTGGCTGATACACAGTCAATCCTAGATAGTAGGCTATGGAATCCATCAGTAAACAAAGTGATTGCCAAACTGATGCAACTGTGTTCTTTAGAATTGAAGTGGTGTCCATCATTAGTACTTGACCTCACTAATGCTCTCATGGCTGAATGCTGTCAAATCCCAACAGCAACCTTGTGTGTTAATGTTGAGTGTAGCCCTGGTCTGGAGGTCAAAGAGTGGAAGATCACCATTTTGAGTACCTGAACCTACTAAAGTGCCCTTGAGCAAGGTGCCCAACCCCCAAACTGCTCCCCGGGCCCTACTGAAGAGGTGGCCAACTGTCCCAGACATGCATCCTCATTGTGTCACTGTGGTGTGTGTGTCTTTTCACTAGGCAACAAGATCTTGAAAAATACTAAAATACTAAATAATACTAAAAAAAATACTAAAATACTAAAAAATACTAAAAATACTAAAAATACTAAAATGCACCAAGAATATAAATACCTTATTTTCCGGACTATAAGCCGCACCCTGGAAAATAACATATATAAGAAGATAAAACTGCACCTCATTATAAGCTGCATGGTTTAAAGTGAGGGAAAAAAGTAGCGGCTTATAGTCCGGAAAATACGGTATGTGCACAAATTTCACACACTATACTGGTGGTGCTGTTTTTCCAAATGCACACAAACCTGCTCAGAATGTACAAAATGAAGCCACAACACAGGGGCACCACAGCTTGCTGCTTGTCCATTACAAAAGCATTTAAAAGGAAATAATGAAAAAAACATTAAATTCAATTTCAATTAACTTCAATGAATTGGCAAAGGGAGAGAGAGGAATTGAACCAGACCCTGAAGTGATCAATATTTGGACTGGATGAAGATATGCCTGATGCTACATTTCTGCATCTGGATAACATCAGTAGTTTGTGCGTATGGGTGAATGTTGGCATAGTACACATTGTACAATTTCACCACACAGAAGGGTTAAACTCCAACTGTGTCCAACACAAATACAAATTGTTTGTCTTTGTTTTTCTGTTCATGATCTGAAAAAAAAACTGGCAAATGTCCCAGAAGAGTACAGAAGAAAAGCTGTTATTGCATTAACAGAATGTATGTTAGACTGATTGATATCATAAGAAACAGTATGTTCTTTGTTCCTTGGTACATATATTACACATTTAGCACACCATGCATTTCCACCCTAAGGTGCTTTAAGTGTGCAGCAGTGAGTTGGACTGTGAAAGAGCTTCTAACATTCAGAATTCTAACTAAAGCACTGACATGTTTTGTTTCATTCTGGGTTGGCTACATCTAAATGATCGGTGCTGGTCTTAAAGTTGTGAAATTTAGACTCTAGCTTTAGACTTGACATTGCAAGTCCTCAAGCACATCATCACCTTATCACGCCACATTTGTTGTACAGTTGGTTAGACGAGTCAGCTTGAAGTTTTTATGTTTACCCTCAGAGCCACAGCAAATATGTACCTAATAGCCCCAGGCTAGAAAGATGAGAAATATGTTTCTTGTTCAGTGTTTTCATGTCTTTGTCTGTAGAAGAGCTCATATTAGAACATGATTTTCCTTTACTGGAATGTTTTACTCTGAAGATTTAATAATGCTATAAATTGCTTCCCTAAGAATCTTGATCTAAGAATTGTTGATCAGAATAAGCGGTTGGATCAGAAATCGGCAACTACAATCTAGGATTTTTGTCCTTTGCTAGCAGTAAACTTGTCGTTTTAAACTTCAATATATTTGGTCAGCAAAAGGGAGACCTTCTTTCAATTGAATTCTTATTTCAGTTTCCAGTTTTATCCTGGTGGCATGGTGGCACAGTGCTGTTGCCTCACAGCAAGAAGGACCTGGGTTCGATCCCCGGGTGGGGCGACCTGGGAAATTTCTGTGTGGAGTTTGCATGATCTCCTCCGGGTACTAATTCAGGTAGGTGAATTAGTGACTCTAAAGTGGCTTAGTGTGTGTGTGCCCTACGATGGACTAGTGCCCTGTCTAGGGTTGTTTCCCGCCCTTGTGCTCAGAGTTGCTGGCTGGGCACCGGCTCCCCTTGACCCTATTCCGGAATAAGCGGTTCAGAAGAGGAATGAATGAATGAGTTTTATCCTTTCAGTTTAATATTGTAATCATGCATTTCATCATTATATTCACACACAGAACCAGCGTCTGTGGCTGAAACAGCTTACACTTAAAACTTCAACCCCAAAGTCTGTAAATCTGCTCTTAATGTTTTGTGGAATGCTTCACCGGAGCTTCAGAACTAAGCCATTTCTCTGGATGAGGATGTTCTAATGGATGTTTGACTCTAAACAAGCTATCTAGTTAGTTATGCTAAACATAGTTCCTAACATTACTCATTGTGTTAATTTCACCAGAGCTTCATAATTGAGTCATTTATATATAAACAATGTTTTGAATATATAATAATTTTCTTTCCACTTCACAATTGTATACCACTTTGTGTTGGTTGTTTACATTAAATTCCAATGAAATCTATTTATGTTTCTGGTTGTACTGTGACAAAATATGGCAAAGTTCAAGGGGTATGGATACTTTTGCAAGCCACTGTAAATCCTGATTATGTGTCTTGTGTTCTGCATTAGAAATACTGCTCAATAATGACTGACTCTTCACTAATCTTTATTCAGGGTCAGGTGATCAGTGGAAAGTATTCAGAAAGGCCTCATTTCCAGAGGGAACACAAATGGTTACAAGCTTTATCCAAGAACAGGGAGAGGACGTACAGTGTGCAACTGCAGCATCAGAAGAGAAATGGGCAGTGGACGAGGTGGCAGAATGTAGAGAAGTGAAGAATCATTTGGCGTGAGTTATGGGTGTTATGATGCGAGTCATATCAAGTTTGCTGCAGGGAGCTACTTATGATGTCCTCCCAACTCCACAAAACGCTAGACTACACTGTTGAGACCTCTGGAGGTGATATGCAAAAGAATGATGAAGGAAGGTACCTGAAGACCCCTGTAAAGAGCTTCCGAGGTACTGATTGGAGCGTAGGTAAAGTAAATGCACAGGGTCAAATGTGTATCTGTTAGATGTAGCATCTCATCAACCTCCCGAGTCATTTCACAAACAGAAATTTCAGTAGTTTGGCGTACGGGCCACAGCAACTTTAGATACACGTTATACTGGAAAAGGGGTGGGTTAATATTATACACCTTCAATTTGCTTCTATGATCAATTACTGTACCTGCACACTTCCATCAGTTGTGGAAAAGCAGGAGAAGAAGAATGGCGTGTGTGTCTTTGTTAGAGAAGGACTACTCTTTATAAAGTAGAAAAGACCATGGATTTAAGAACAGGCCATACAGGCCAGAGTTCTCTTTCTGTTCTGATGTAGAGTTAAAGTGACAATGTCATTTTATGTTCCTGCATCTGTCAGGGAAGTGGATACCATGGAGGCCAATTCACCAAGCCTTTGTGGTGAAGTTTACACCTCATGTGTGGTGCAACACTGTCAAAAAGCATATTTCTACTTCTATCAGCATGATGTTGGATTGTTTACTGGTTGCATTAAGTAAGTTTGTATCCTGGTGTTGCTGTTATAGAGTTCAATTGTTTACATAAAGCATTACGGAAGTTTGCATGGCTGAAGGAATCAATGTCTCAATCCATCATTATCAAAATGATTAGAGTAAGGAGATTTTGAAAATAAACTCTGAAGCTGAAGTCAGTAAAGTGATTTAGAAAATATACAAATGTGCAACAAGAGTTGGTAGCATAATGAATACTGACTGTACTTATTACACGGTATGGACAAAAGTATTGGGACACCTGCTGATTGATTGACTCTTCTGAAATCAAGAGTAAATTAAAAAGAGTTTTTGTTGGAGTGAGATCAAGATGTTGGATTATTACAATCCTGCCTCAGTCCCAACTTCACAATTTATCCAAGAAATCTTGGATGGAGCAACATCATTCCAGAGAACCTAATTCCACAGTTTAATACAGTGGGGCTTTATACTCCTTTAGCCCACATCTGGCATATTAGGCAATGTGCCAGTATGTTCATGAAAAATTCACAAGCTCGAATAGAGTTCTATTCTATTAACATTTATGGTTTCACTTGGATTACCATCTTTTCAACACCATGACCATCATGTACAAGTTTAGACCGTTTGATAGCAGCTACCAGCTAAAGCGTGTTGGAGATTTCAGCAGAAGTAATTTGAAGTAATTTGAAGTGTCAGCACTGAAATCCACTTTTGAGAAGCATATTTTGTTCCAGCCCTGAAACAGCCCTTCCTTTAACAGGGAAGTGCTGTATCTTTAATGCCGACAACTTCAAAGGCAGCTTGTTCCATCAGACCCTTTCTTCTTCTCTATTGAGTGACATTACATATAGTTCTATTCATCTTTATACTGCATTAAGAAATGGCTCATTGGTTCACGCTAGACGGCTATAGACAGAATTGTTAAAGTGCATTTGAGAAAGTGATGCATATTACCACAGCTATTTAGAATCAGCCATGAGAATATTTTAGGCTGTGTTGGGAACATTTTTACCAGTTGATTTTGATGACCCCTGCTGAAGTGGCCAGAAAGAGACATAATCAGATGTAAATGATTGGTGTGAGCTCTAGAAATGCTGTTTACGTCCTGTGGCTGCCTCCAGAGTGTGCTGTAGGACAGCATGATGCAGAACATTGTCACTGACATGCACTTGTTTATATACAGTATATATATATATATAGTAATTTATTCCAACTCTGAGAATCTGAATTTCTGATTTTAATCCACACTGATCAAAATAGAACAAAAAAGGGTTGAAATATTTATATTGATGGTTTAACTTTTTTAATGAAATTATTAACACAAATGAACTTTCATGAAATGAAATAAAAATGTATAGAATGTAGATATTTGTATGAATTTGACCATGTTTTGTTAAAAAAGTCAATTGTGCCTGCAATTTGTTTTTTTGTTTGTTTAATTTTTTCCTGTTGGAAATTGATCATTCAGAATGTTTTTTCAACTGAAAATGCAAGAATTTTGATGAATTATTTGTAAGGATTATATAACAAGAATATTCATTATAATGTTCTGCAAAATAATTGACAGTGGTCCAAATAAAATAAAAAACTAAATGTCTCATAATTTTTGTTATTTATGTATTATGTGTTATATGTCAGTATAGAGTATAAATAGATACGAATCGCCTAGTAATATTATAAATGTTATATATATATATATATATATATATATATATATATATATATATATATATATATATATACAGTTTATGTATTACAGTGTGTGAGGTTTGACGAGTTTCCTGCCTGGAAAATCAGGCTGAACACATTTGGAAACACAGTTCAGATAGGGCAGTTCACACAAGAACATGGTTCTCACTACTGTGGTATGGAGTAGGTGCAACAAGTTTGGGAAAGTATTAGTTAATTAAATACTAGCCTCCATATGGGAAACATGTACGCCAGTAAAGTTGAAGACTGGAAGACTGGATGCCATGGTAGTGTTTTGTGATTAAAATAGATCAGCCTGTATTTCTGCAACAAAGGCAAACAGTTGGTTCATACTAGTTCTACACTGCATGATCACAAGCTATAAAAATCATTGAGTGTAAGCTCCCTTTGTAAGCTCCTTGGACATATATCACATGCTTCATTTTGTCTGTAATACTGTATAAATCCCCTTGCTTTAATGATGGCGCCAATGTTGGATTACACCAGGCTTTTGAGTTTCTGTTCATTTTATCTTATTCCACCAAAACATTGTACTTCATGTCGAAGCAGAACACAACACTGTCACTCCCACATTCCTGGATGACAACAATGTTGGGTTCCACTGCAAACAGCATAGAAACATTACATGACTAATGGTGAAATGCAGATGTACAGTTATGTGAAAGATTTAGAAAAGTCTTTTTTAACATATGGCCATTTGATTTTCTTATGAAAACAATTAAGGGATGGTGGTAATGTAACTAAAACAAATGCAACTGAAGAAATGTCTTTTGAGCATTTGTTAAATGCGATTAATAGAGATGCAAATGTCTTGTGAGCTAAAGGTTACTGCTTAAAATTGCTTAAATTAGAATCAGGTGCAACACAATGGCTGCAGATGAATAGGGCACGATTAGAGAGGATTTTAGAAGAGCCTGTCTTATTTAAAACTCAGACATTTGTTTGGATTGCTCTTGATTGTTGAAGTGAGTGGTATCCCCCTGGCCAAATCCAGAAAGCTCTCTGAGGTCTTCAGAAAGAAATTTGTTTATGTAGATGAGTCTGGGAAATTATTTAACAAGATTTCTGAGCAGTTAGAAAACGTCATTCCATTGTCTGCAGATTATTTACAACATGGCTAGGTTATTCTGTCCTAGCTCAAATTTAGAACATAAAATGTAAGAATGCTGCACCTAAGGGTTCATCCTGTGTTATAAACGACAAAGAGAGATTTTCTCATTATATTATATGCAAACTCCACTAGCAGCTGTGGCCTGGTGGTTAGGGAACCAGCCTTTTGACTGGAAGGTTGCCGGTTTGAATCACTGAACTGGCATGACTGAAGTGCCCTTGAGTAGGGCACTGCACCCCGGGCACCATGGATAGGGCTACCCACCACTCATGTGATCACTGCCCCCTAGTGTGCACTCACTAGTGTGTATTTGTGTGTATAGCTGTGTGTGTGGATAGATGAAATGCAGAGGAAAAATTCCCGTGTGAGCATAGTGGGTCGGTGTGCACCTTTTCTTCCTTCCCTCCTACCTCACTGTTGAAAGAACACGCTGCTGGATGAATTTTTGGAGGTTTGAAACTGTGGAGGAACCTCTGAAGGTGCTTCAAAGAACCTTAAGTGAAAGGAAAAAGGTTTACTATATGTTTCTTAAGAGGTTCCACCATATTTTCAACAGTTCCTCATAGATCTTGCAATTTAACATTTGTGCCAAATTGATGGAAGAGTCAGTTAAAATCCTCAATAATCTTAAGAGAATGGTGTAATCCTTATCTGACACAAAAGATCTCTCTGTTTATGGTGAGAGGATGGGTAAGCATTCAAGAAGAAATAATGCAAGTGACTATATTTTGTCAGTGACTATTTTTTTTTATCAGTGATTTTAAATAAATGGTGCCTGACAGTAAAAATAAAGCAAAAGTAGAAGAGTTAAGCAGGCACAATTACTGCTAAGCTGACCTGAAGGTGATATGAGCAGCAGACTTGGCTTCAGGATGCTGATGGCCACAGCTGACTGGCTTTCCTCCAGACTAAAGATCTCCTGAGCTGAACATCACCCTACAGCCTGCTAATAGAGACTGTCATTCAGAGTACTGACAAGCTGCACACACACATGCATACACACACTCAGACACTGCCTGGGCCATAAATCAATGCCCTAGTTGAAAATGTGAATGGAATATTGATATCTCTGTGCTTTTCCTGCTGTAAAGCAATAAGTAGACTGCTGGAGACATAGAAAGATTGTGTCTCATTCATATCAGTGTTAAACCCACTGCAAGTATACAATGGAGAAATAGTCTTACGCCGAGCCTAAAGCAATTTCCCACTAATTAAGTGTAGAGAATTCCTGCCAATTCAATTCTACAAAGGCCACGCCATTCAGTGAGTTCACTTGAAGTGCAACTGGAAATACCCAGGCTAAATCCAGAACTATGCTCTGTTAATTTTGTATCTATTTTTGAAGGCAGTCGAAAAACTTAGTGGAGAATTTCAAGTTTTTGGTTTGACCAAAAAAGTGGTCTTAATCTGGATCAAACTAAACCATGGTTTGCAGTTTGTTTGAACTTTTGGGTTAATTATGGGAAATTGAGGCAAACCTTTAAAAATTATTAAACAATAGAAGAAGAATAAGAAGCAGAAACGAAGAGCGACGGGAGCACATTGAGACAATTATATCTGTGGGTGATGTAATACTGTTAATAGCTGTAATGGTATAATATCGGCAGTAGAGTACAACCAAAGGAATTACTTCATTCCTTTTTCTAAGGAAATAAATATGTCTGTCTACAAGTAAATTACAAGCAAATTAATGCCAAGTGAAGATGCAGCCCATGTTAGTAATGATGAGAGGGGATTTGGGCTGTCAATTGATGTACAATAATAATGAATCACACACTTTGCTGCAATTAATGGTGATTAAACAAATTGAAGCTTTTAATAATGGATATTTGAATGTTTATTGTTTTTTTAGTAGATCCATAACAGAGAAAAGCAGCTTGCTGTGGCAATTTTGTATTCTCAGTTCTTTTGGGTAAACTCTCTTGTGTGTATTTGGCCAAAGAGCATCACCAGTGGATGGTGGGAAATTATTATTAATAATAATAATAATAATAATAATAATAATAATAATAATAATAATAATAATAATAATAATAATAATATATACAAAATATGTGTGAGCAGATTGTGAAAATTTATGAGATTCTTAACATACATTTTAGTCATATATATATTTTTTTTTTGCAGGTTAAGCAATTGATATAAAAAATGTCTGATATGCTTAGAAATCAACACCAAGAAGGGAAATGTGAAATGAGGTGAACTTTCCCTTTAATTAAAGTTGCATTTAATATTGTACTGGCATTTATAATACCCTACTGTCTGAGTAATTTGTGATTACCATTCCCCCTGCCCAGATTCATTTTTCATGAGGAAAAATCAGCCCCACCATCCCTCCCAGCAAATGAACTGGAAACTATCACTTGCATTGTGAAGGAAGGGCCCCAGAGGAACTCATATCCTAAATGCATAATTACTGTTCATTTCTGATGAACCTTAAGGGATGAAGGTTGTACATATTGAATTGTTAATGAGTGTGATAAGAACTGATAAGAGAATGAGTGATATCGTTTTGGAGAGAACCTCAAGGACATTTTTTCTGGTTTAGACTGGTTTTGTAATGTTTTCACTTTCAAAGCCTTCTTCATTAGAGAAGCCGAGTTGGAAATTTGCATCGTTTAACACTCATCCAAAAGACAGAACATCAACCAAGTACCAGTAGACACCCCCAGATCTCCCCTCATGTTCTGTACTATTACAGCAAACATATGAGCTGAAGAAGAGACAGAAGGGACTAATGTACACAGTCCAAAATACATTTTGAATGTTCAAATGTCTTGCCAAGAGCAATGGGAAAGCTCCTCAACAGCTGGTATGGTATGATCCATGTCAACAGTCTTGGTAGCTTCCGGGGCAAAAGTGTGCAAGAACAAAAAAATAAAAAATAAATCCATTAGATAATTTGTTTCACAGTTGTTATTGAAACTTATTTACACACAATGATCCTCGTAGATTAGATGACAATGAATATAAAGAACATGGCAGCAATCTACACATTTGTCCTACATACAGACACTGATGGTCAACGTTATTTAAAACCAGCCTGTCCTCAGCCTGGCTGACAGATTATTCCTTTAAAGCATAGACAACTGGAGAGAAAGTCGATCAAGTTGAGAATGTCGGCATGTGAAAGTACTACATCTGTTTGCTTATGTAACCAAATTTAGATGACGGTGCACAAAATGCTGCTCGCTCATTTAGATAACCTGTCAGCAGAGATAAAGTCACATGGAATGTATTGTGTGACCCTTATGACATATGCATCACTGAGGCTTGCAAAAAAAACTCAAATAACCCCACCAGCTCTTTGTCGCATTTAGCCTACTGGTATTGCTTTGCTTCTCTTAAGCTCACTGGCCCCAGTCACCACCCACATCTGTCTTTGTTTTCTGCCTCCACTTCCTTTCGTTTCTGCCACATTTTGCACAGTCAGTTCTGTTTTATAGGGTGTATATAATGGATTATTTTCTTTTTGATTATGAAATTGATGTAGTAAATACATATTTCAGTTCATAAATGTGAACTAACAATGAGTCAAAAATCCAAGAATCTGGAAATATCTTTTTCAAATTCTTGGAGGAATGTTGTTCATATGCAGAGCATATCTGAAGATTGTTTGATACACCAGAATTTGGCTCATATACTATACTGTGTCCAGACACAGCAAATGTTTCATACACATCATATAAAGCAGGTGTAGGCAATCCCAGCTCTGTGCCAGATTCCAGATTCAGCTTTGGGCTTTATCTGCTCAGGTACACCTGATTCAACTCACTTGTAAATTGCCAGGTTTAGTAGGTCTGTCAGAGCAAGGAAATAATTAACCTGTGCAAGAATCTGTCTTAACTCCATATTCTGACAGTATCAAAATGGTCCCAATCCAGAGAATAGAGACTTGACCGAATCGTGTGATCAGAGATGATCTGCCATGGATTCCATTATAGTTTGAGATATTCAAGCAGAATATCCAGAACTCTGGATTTTGTGCAGTAAACTGAAAAAAGAGTCCATTTAAATCATTTGTTTTGTGTTGTAACAGAAACAATTTAGCCCCCATCCCATTACACCGATGTCTGATTTTCTGATAAGCAGATGTTATGGTAGTAATGGGCTTTCAATGATTTCTTTAACCTCTCCTTTTTTAGAACTGGAAGGTGCTGGAATATGTACCAGTAAAATGAGTTTAACATCACTGTGGACTGAGCTGAGGTCTTGGAAAAAGCCTGAAAGAAATTTGCAGATAACAACTTGGAAAAGGTAAAGCCTTCTGGAGGACGGGTCTATGGTGAGATTAAGATTAAGATTGAGAAGAGTTCCATGACTACACTGAGGCATTTATTCACAAAAACACTGGAGTAACTGTCAAGAATGGTGGTGGTAGTATCATGGTCTAGGGAAGTTTTTGAATTTACTGAACGATTATTATGATGGATGATTACCTCCAAAGCATTCAAAAGGTGAAACCTTCTGCACCCAAACCCTTAATGTGCAGTTATTATAACCCAGTATCCACATTTAGCTCACTGTGTAGCAGTGTTCTTACCCTATAAACACTGTATTCCTTTTGTTTTCTGTCATGTTTTGTAGACCATGGAATTCAGTTGAGATAGAACATGTTGAAGACGGACATCCTTTGAGCCATCCCTTAAAAAACAATGCTTTGGTTGTTACTGGAGCGTGTTTTGCCCTGGAGTGCTTCCTGAGTCAGCTTTTACAGAGATCAGCAGTGCAAGAGAAGCACTTTCGCAGCTTACTCAAGAAAACAATGACTATTCACCTTTACAGTGTTGTCTTTGATATCTTAATGGGTCAGTCTTTTACTTCTGATTTGATTCAAAATGCATTGACATTTACTTTCGAACAGTAAGGTCTCACCCTAATTAAATTCCTGATGTCACAGAAACCCTGTTACACAATTTGACATGAGATTTGTTTAGAGCTCATTTAGTCCATTTAGAAAGTACCTCAAAATTATGTACCTGTCTTTTCAAACTACCCCAATTTGAGTCTGGCAGTGCCTCAGGATTAAGAAGCAATGAGTGAAATGCATGCATGATGTTATGTGTTTCTGGCAACCCTGCGTCTTTCCTTCAGTTTTCAACTTCAGTTTCATATTTGCTATTTCGCTGTTTCCAGACTGTTAGGCCTGTAGCAGTTTTGCAGTCATGGCTTCTTAATGCATGGTGTTAGGACTCCAATGGCATTCTTCCCCATTTTTCCATTTAATTTGGAAAAGAGCAGCCCAATGCACCAACCCCTCCCCCCACCACTCTGTGTCCTGGATGGTGACTATGATGAAGAGCTTAATAAAGCCATTAGTGAATTTTGTCATGCTTCAAACAGGCTGTTGCTGCTGTGCATTTAGAATCATGTCACAGCAGATATAAATTGACTATTTCATTTGAAAGATATTATATAATCAGCTACATAAACTACTCAACTATTGCAAAACCATTCAACCAACCTCATTTGAGAATGCTTGTTCATTTGTTTGGGGTATTTTGTTGAGGTTGCCAGTCTTACAAAGTTCAATGGTTTGGTTCAGGCATGAGTTGCTCATTTTGCAATATTAGTTGGGCTTGGTTGAATAGACTCTCAAAATCATGGGTATTGACATAGCCACCACGGGGTAACTGAAATTTAGGGGCACTGGGCAGCTGTTCACAGGGCCCAAGATTCTGCACCATGCCCCTGTGTTTTGACCAAGTTTGGGCTTCAGTTTCATGCTCATGGAGACATCTGGATGAATTACCTTGCAAAAACTGTTCTATTCTTTGGGCGATAATCATCCTGTCTCTTCCTTTCCTTATTTTCTTTCTCTAAACCTCACCTTCATTTATTGTTATGGATTTTAAATAATTTGAATTCACTGGGAGAAAATCTGGGAGCATCAAACTGTAATAAGTAAACACATTTTCAATGGATTGCAGAGCATTCAGGGTGAAGGGGAAGGATGGGGAATCAGTCTAGCCATACCCAGATTAAGTTTAATAGAAAAGGCACTCAGTCAAATGTCTCAGTTTTGTCCTTGAGCCAGAGTGTTTGAAACATCCTGGCTTGCCTCCAATGATGATGAAGTGCAATGAAGAGGACTTCAGATGTTGAATTTAGAAAAGTATAAGAAACAGAAAATGACAGAGAAAATGCTTCATTCTGCCAGCAGAATACATTGGCCAAGAGCAGCTCTAATCAGCTGGATACACGGAACATCATTGGCGAGTGAAATGTAGCAGTAAATCTCAGAAAAGCTCTTTTTAGAAAAGCAAGAAAACAAAAAATTCTTGGCAGAACACCTTAGATTACATGCCAAAAAAGTACATTTCTTGTCTCATACTAGCATGTGTGAGACATCTAGTCCATACTGTCAGGTCCAGAAGTATTTGGACCGTAACACCATTTGTAAGTCTGTCTTTGCATATAAACTCAATTTATTAAAAATAAATAGGCAAATATTATTATTATTATTATTATTATTATTATTAATAATAATAATAATAATAATAATAATAATAATAATAATAATAATAATAATAATAATAATAAATATTGCCTCAACCATTTCTGGTGGCTCAAAGGTAACTGGACATACTAACAATCACAATTACACTCATTAAAATGCACCAAAAAGGAGTTGCTGGAATCAAATGAAACATTGTATGAGTGAATGCAATCATAAAATATTCAGTCATTATTAGAGTGAAAAGATAAGTTAATTGGCAGTTTTAGATTTTGGTTTTAAAATTGAATCATAGCATATGACTACATCCCTGTTTCTACACTCTTGTACATTTTACCAGCTGCTTTTAGCAAACATGAGCACAGTAGTTCTGGGTGATGGATCATTATCAGCACTGCAGTAACACTGCAGTGGTGTCTCTCACAGTTGAAGTGTACCTATGATACAAATTACAGACCTCTCCATTCTTTGCAAGTGGGAAAACTTGCAAAATCAGCAGTGTATCAAATTTTTTATTCCCCTTTATTTTTATTTTCATCATTTTACACCTTTATTC
Organism: Acestrorhynchus altus; assembly: GCA_034509495.1. NCBI lineage: Eukaryota > Metazoa > Chordata > Actinopteri > Characiformes > Acestrorhynchidae > Acestrorhynchus > Acestrorhynchus altus. Next base: position 9,261,942 of record CM067515.1, read on the forward strand.
TTTATTATAATAACTTGGAATGTTGAGACAGAGAACTCACAATAGAATTATTGCAGTGAGCAGCATACATAGTGTTTTATATTACATTAGTTGTCTCATTACAAGGATTGTCTCTTTGCCATCATACACATGCAGAGTCTGCAGCAATCATACAAATATTTAAATACTAATCTGGCACTTACATTAACCATGTATGGCACACTGGCATATATTTGTCTCATTTTTATTTTTATTTGATTGTCTCACTGTCCGTTATTCAATCTGTCTGTGCATATACACATGGCAGCCTCAGTCTTTTACCTTGATCCTATTGCTCAGAGTGTTATACTGACATTGCATCCACATTCTGCAGAACATGATTATATAATTTTCCACAAAATACACAGACTGTAGGTAAAACGATGGGTTTGGATGAAATGCTTTGAACCATTACACAATATTAATCTAGTACCACTCATCCCAAAGCCAATAAACCAGACTTTAACACTTTGAAGTCACAGTTATTACCAGCAGTAACAAGTGCATGCTGCATATCAGCATTAGTTCCAGCAGAGATTTAGTGGATCATATTTGAAGTTATAAGTATAAGAGGAGATGTATAATCTCTGTATGATCTGAATTTGATTTAACTAAATTTTGATATAAATAAAAACATAAATAAATAAATATCATAAAAGATAATTGCAGAAACAATTGGCATTAATTAGGTATTTAAAAAGTTGTTTTCAACATCTGAGAGATATGTTTACTGTGTTTATAGTTTTGAAGTTTTTCTTTATGCTCTGTTTTTAATGGAAAATGTTTTCTGATGTCCTCCAGGCTGATAACAGCTGGTCTGTAACACTGTGAACTTTTGGGGATGCCTGTTATTTATGAGCACCCAATCATGGATTTAGAGCACAAAACATGCTGTTTACTGCTGTTATGTTACATAATTGAACAGTATGGTATCAAATTTTGTATTTATTCAAATAAATGACAAATTCTGATGTAATTTTAGAGCCAGACAGACAGTCATGTTCATCAGTTATACAGCACTGTGCAGAGGTTTCAGGCACCTACACTCTCAACAATAAAGGTGCTACAGGTTCTGTGACTGATGCCAGAACAATTTTTGGCACCACAAAGCAGCTTTTTGTATAAGAGATTTTGAGTGTCAAGAACTTTCAGATTGGTTAACAAACCTTAGAGCCCTTAAAACCTTCTCTTTTACAAACTTGGTTCTTTTAAGAACCAGAATTGGTTGATCTATTGCATCAATCAAAGAGCCTTTTGTAGAACATTTATTTTAGGCGTGGAAGCACATTATTTAGAGCGAATTATCATAGATCTCAGATAAATATAAATAAAGTAAAAAGAATCATTCAAAAAGTTACTCATTCTGAAGAAAGTAGTTCAGATCTCGTGAGCTTGTTAAAAAAAAAAGTTTGGTTCTAAATTTCTCCTGGACACCCCCAGCCAGCACATGGAGCGGTTTCAATTCAATCACCAGCTTATCTGATTTCACATCTTTAAGCACTGATTTTGCTATTGTCTAATGAAAACAGACCTGTTGTATGAATGTTGTATGAATACATGTTATACGAATACATTTATTCCAATATTTGTGATCCCTTACTGCCCTGATAAAGAGCTTTTCAGTTCTAATTGTGCACAGTATAATCCTTTGCACAGTACCGTAAAAGCAGCTGTTGCTGTATTTCAGGACCTAATATTTACCTTTGCATAAACTCAGCAAAACAAACATATCAGCTTTTGACTTCTAAGAGTTAAAGATCTTTAAAGTTTTTTTTCCTTCACAGAGGTCAGAAGAAGTTGGAGAAACCTCTCTCAGTTCATATATACAGTATGTTTACCCTATTACCATGTTTCATTCCACTGGTATGGTATTATATTGTTGGGATGATAAAGTTGCTCTTCATCTTGACTTCTGAGTGTCCTCAAATGTGCTGTTGCTGCTAGCGGCCTCCTTCTGTCCAGTCCACTTGACTTGAGCCATGTTGGATCTGGAAGTCCTCAAGAGGCTATCACCGAATGAACACAATATGACTCAAGTAACTCCCATTGCATTCTCCTTTTGGCATCTGTTGTCTGAAAATGTTCTGCTTTCTGACTCATGTCCTGCACAAGAAAGAGGAAACAGGCATTGAAATTCCCGACCATCTGTCCTCTTCTTCCTAGCATGTCTCTGACGTGTCTTTTGCACACTCATATGAAGTTAGCCTTCATTTTTTCTGACATCTGACTCATGGTCAGTTCACTGTGGGTGGAGCCAGTCAGCACACGGGCAGTCCTCTGAAGTGTAGGCTGCTGGCAGTGGGACTCTGTCTCAGCACAGTGAAGACATGCCATATGACTTTCTGTAAGACCATTGGAAAAGCGAGTGGAGTTGTTAATGTCCTTGCTGTTGGTGCAGCATTGAGGTGTCGGTGGGTACGGATCCTTCTCATCAGGTAGATGGCTTCCCTTGCAAGGGCTGGAGCATATTCTTCTGCGAATTATAGCTGTGTCACTTGTCAGAAACTTACGGAAGTTAGGTTTGAACAGAAGGTACACCACAGGGTTGTAAATTGTAGAGGATTTGGCAAAAATTGCAGCCAGGGCAAAAGCAAAGGGTGGAATATGGTCGGACTCGCTAAATGCAGCCCACATTGCAACAATGGTGTAAGGGGTCCAGGCACTCAGAAAACCAATACATACTGCCACAGAGAGCTGTGGACAGAAAGAACAAAAAATACATTTACATGAATTGTAGCTGCAATGAAGATATTATACCTTGTTAATTAAGTTTGGCCTTGATACAACCAGAGCGGGTGAGGAATTTAACAATATTAACTTAATCAATTGCTGCATTTAATCTTCTTAAATTCTTCTTAAACTTTCAAATCTTTTAATAATGTTTATTTCAACCTAAAATAAAAGAATCAATGTAATTCATTTGTAGCCCCACCTTGGCCCAAACCAGTGACACCACACTTAACATGTGATTAGGTTTATTGCATGCATTAACTCACAAATTTTGACAAACACTACTTAAGGGCCAGTCTCTCAAACATTTACCTTTCCATTTATGGCATTTAGCAGTTGTCCTTATCCAGAGTGACTTACAAAAGTGCTTTGCTGTTCACTTAGATATCCTTAGCAAGTAGAGAAGCCTAGAATCCAGAGATTCCTCACGCTTTGGGGACTAACAAGATTCAGTATAAATTTTCATGGAGATTAAGTTTAGACTAAAATAAGCAAGCAGTCAATGAAACCAATGAGCAGAAAATGTCTCATCCCATCTTTTTCTCTACTGGGTGTTTGGGTCCTCTAGCTAGTCTCTAAACACTGAAACTGCAAGCTGTATGTGTTTATAAATAATAAAAAGCCTTTCTGATTCATGCTGGCTGGTTCAGCCTCTTCCTTGCCTCAGTTCTGCACTTTAGACTAAAGCTAAGCTTAGTCTATGTCTGGAAATCCAGCCCTAAATTGATTATGTTGATCTTGAGATTAAATAGACTTGTGGTTGTTGCAGTATTGCGTCTAAAGCATATTTGTCTGCAGTCATTGGGTCCAGCTGTGTCATTCCAGTCTGAGACTTTGAAGTTTGAAGGACCTCAGGGTTGTACGTGGGAGGAATTGGGGAAGAATTTCAGCCAAATAATTCCTAACTCACCTTGACAATAAGAGAATGTGCGTTTGCTGTCTTTGTCTGTGGTGAGACGTGTTGCTGCACTGCTTGCCGTGACCCGCGCACAGTGAGGAGGATGAAGGTGTAGGAGAGGAAGATGATAGTACATGGGACAACATAGCAGAAGAGGAAGAGGCAGATGATGTAGGACATTGCTAGTGCATCGTATTTAGGAGCATACCTGAGAGAATTAAATGCAGGAGAGGACAGTAAGGCCACATAACACATTGTTATGTAAAATATTCAAATTATGTTTAATAAGAAAAGAAGCTGGATGTCAAAATATATCCAAATATAATGTTTAGCTGCACTAAAACCCCAGCTGTTGAATACTAAATGCTGTATTTACCCTTAGGGCCTACAGAGATGCTAACAATTTCTGGTAACTAAATAATACATGTCCATAGCACTTGTTTTATGATGATATATGAAGTACTATATTTAAACGCTGTTGAGAAACTGTGTTTTGGAAAATGGAGAGTTACAATCCTGAAACTGATTAAGTCATCTGTACTAACCCATGTAGATTAGGGTTGGGGATCATTTACATTTGAACTGATATATTACTGGTACTGGTACCTGGAATTTGGTGCAGGTACCTCCTTTTTTCAGTAATTTTATCTCTCTATTTCAGTTGTACAGTGTCTCGATATAAACATTTTGGGGTTTATTTAAACACTTAACCCAAATGGAAAATAAATATATTTATCAAATTCATATATTTGTAAATATATAGAATCCACTATAGAATTTTGGAACCTCTCACATTTAAAGAACTAAATGCCCATATATTTTTGATCAGTATGGGTTTCACTGCAGATGTCTGACAAATCCCATTGACATATAAAAACAGATCAGTTGGTTTCTGTTCTAGGTGTTGCTTAGTTCTACTGCTTTCCACACTGTACTGGGCTGAGTGATGTTCTCTCAGTGAGGATCATGTTAGTGTAGAGTCTGTATCTCCAAGAAGCTTTGGTTTTACACATTTTACAGCAGCTTCGGTTGAGTAAAAAAACTGACAGAATGATGGAATATCTTCGATTGAAATGTGCAGTAAACATGCACATGAACAAAGTGATGTAAAGTTGCACTTACCAGTCTATGCAGCATGCTGTACCATAAGGCTCAGGGCCATACTCGCCCCAGTGTGCCAAGGGCCCCACAGCAAACACTGAGGCATAGCACCACACGCCCACTATCATCAAACAAGCATGTGATGAAGAGAATTTGTTCCCTAGGAAGGAACACCAAAAGAAGGAAAGGGGTTCAGAGTCCAAAGGAATGCAATGTACAATATAATTTTTTTATTACTTTACATTTTTTACTTTTACATTGATTATCTGGGAAAATGTTAATATAAAATCTTTAAAACCTCTTTAACCACCTCCTTGTTTCTACACTACCATACAGGAGCACTTTGTGATTTTATAATTACAGATTGTAGTCCATCTGTTTCTCTGCATTCCTTGTTAGTCTTCTTTTACCCAGTTCTTCTATGTTCAGGACCCCACAGGACCCCCACCGAGAGGGTATTATTTGGATGGTGGGTCATTCTCAGCGCTGCATATTGGTAGTGTGTTATTTTGGGCTGTGCTGGTACGAGTGGCTCACAAGACACTGTTGGCTGGATATTTCTGGTCACTGTACTATTCTCAGTCCAGCATTGAGACTGTGGTGTTTAAAATCTCCAGCAGCACTGCTGTTTCTGTTCCTCTTGTGCAAGCACAGCACACAATGACATACCACCATGTCAGTGTCACTGCAATGCTGAGAATGACCCACCACACCCATAATACCTGCTCTATGGTGGACCCGTTGGTTCCGGATTACTGAAAAGTTATAGCGTTACAAAATGCTTACAAAATGTTTCTCAGAACATTTAATGTCTTACACAAGTTGGTATAAATGTAAGAATAATGGATTTGGAGACTTTGGCATGGTCTTGAAGAAGACCCAAACTGTCAGCCTTATTTGGTTCAGATGGTCCCGAACAAAAGTATGAATAAAAAAGTAAACACTGTTTACCATATACAAATCATACTGTATACGCTTTCGTGGACATAAGAGAATTGCTATCAACACGCGGGAGAGTTCTGTGTCCTCTGGGAGATGTGAGATGTCAGGGTTTCTTGCTTCTTACTGAGATCTTTTTAGCGGCTTCTTTTTAGCAGTGAATTTTTGTGGTGAAAAATGATTCACGTGTATTAAGCTGAGAGTCTGGTCTGCAATGTATAACAGAAAACATATCTCCTTTTCTCCTAGGCCTTCATAAGGCTCAATACGGACCATCCAGATGCCTTCTGCAGTTATTTTAATAGCTTGACAGCACAAGACAGTTTATCCTACACTAATAAGCTAACTTCACCACTGACACCGCAATATTTGTGCAACTTCCAATGATGTAACCATAACATCATTCCCAAAAAGGTCTATATGCACAAATACAGACAGTATGAACAGAATGCACTGTCTGTATTCATTTCGAAATTCCATATTTAACCCTTAGCATGAATTAACTGTGTAATATCTGAGTAATTAGTAATTATCTGAACTGTTAATCTAGAGTAGAGTGAGTCAACACTGGAGCATAGGAACCCCTCAATTGTGGTGGGGTATTTTGCATACTGGGTTCATGTCAGTTGTCTGTGAAGGAAGGCTTACACATGAGTAATGTAGTCCTATGAATTCTGCCCTTCAGTAGTACTAACCCAGATTGACCTCTCTCTGTCACACTAAACTGTACTATATAATCTCCTCCCCAAACACATAATCTCTTATTCGTTCCCTTTTGTTTTTTCCTTACGATTAGCTCATCCTCTTGCTGCAGCCTTCTGTCTCTTGTCCTCACTATCATAGCCTACCTCTTATGCTTTTCTCTTCAGCCACACCCTGTTGCTCCTTCTTGTGCATTTTACAGTGGCTTGAGGCTTTTCCTGATTAAACAAGCCTGACAAATCTTGAGATCTGTAAACAGAAAAACTACTAATGGGACAAAGTTTTAGCCTAATTCATCCCACTGAGTTTAACGTGGTCCAAATGCACCAGAGCACTGGAGTGTTGACCGCATTGAACAAGATAACATTAATATTTTAAACGAGCAAATGGAGATTTGACTTAAAAGATTTGATCATAGACTGACTACTCAGATATCTTTATTTATTTAGACACTACTACTTGACACGAAGACTGTTTGAATGGGTAAATGGTGACCACGGAGTAGATTGTACCATAGATAGGGAAGCAGACTTTGAGGCAGCAGACTGAGGATAATGCAGTGAGGTTGGTCAAGCTGCATAAGCCAAAGAGAACACCGCATACAGCATAGTACAAACACGTCAGTTCTCCAAACAGCCACCTTTGGAAAAGACAGTGAGATTTGCATGTAAAGTTCAGCGTTTTAGTCACATGACACTGTTAACAAAACAATCCCAAGTTTATTGTGAATAGAGTTATGACAATTAAATCTATTTCATCAGTTCAGTAACATTAAATACTGGGGGACATTATAATGCAAATTTAGTCAACAAGTAGTACCACAAGTTTGTGGTACTTCAGGCTCCTGCAGATGACATTGCGCAAGGATAATTAGTTTATAAATACCTGCAGGGTGTGCGACAGGACTCATTAAGAAGAGGTGGTAGTGTGTAGTGAATATCTTATCAATGTGTGGAAAATGGGTCACAAATCATATACTAATGATTGCCAAAAAAGGACTGATTGAATTTGGGCATGCCAAACAGGTGTGGAGGAAGGAGCTGAACTTGCAGATATATGAAAATATACAATCATACAGGTCTACCAGGTTAAAAGATGAAACTGATGCTAGCGTTTTTCAGTGCTTGTGAATGATGATCGCTTCACTTCCAGGCAAGAATTATGTGACAGATGCAGTAAAGAAAAGCTGGGAGAGAAGCTCTGGAATGCTGCCTTAGAATATAGAATATATAGTCTTAAAAAATAAATTCAGTTTCTAAAGCTCCGCCTACTGGTTATTTCAATTGGTTATTCTCTGAACCAGTTCTCTTTGTTCTGCCTCAAATGTTCAGCTGCCTTCAGAACTGTAGCAACTCTGTACACCAGCTACTCTGAGCTGCTGGATAAACCTTTTGTTCACTATCTTGAATACAAATGATGACAATTCTTTGATCACAGGGCTGCAATTGTGACTGAGTAGAATGATAAACCTCCATAAGCATTTACACATCTGGACTGGCACAAAAATACCCAGTTTTAAATTGGAAAATGGAACTACCTTCCTTGGAACTACCTAGAAAATGAAAAATGGGGAAAATGCCAGGGAAGGTTGAAGTGACAATTCTTTGATGCAAGAGTGGCTGAACACTATTGTGACCTACATCCAGAAACTTGTCCAGCCCAAGACAAATCTAATCAAAGGTGTCATTTGTGCTCCTGGGTGTATTTGATGTTATTACTTAGGTTTTAGTTACAGGGAAGCACTGTGGAGAATTATATAAAATCTATCAAATCTATACTCTGTTCATATGAAATCAGGCTTGATGCTGTGCATATTAGTCAGTGACTTACTTGTGAGCGAATGCTGAGGGAATAGCTAAAGGAAAAAGAGTCACAGTCATTCCAAGGTCGCTGATGGACAAGTTCACAATGAAGTACTCTGCTGGCTTCAGGGATGACCTCTTCCGATACGCCACAAGGAGCAGAATGATGTTCCCTAGGAGAGACAGCACACCTGAAATAGAAGGAAAGCATAGAAAAAAAGGCTTTTTTGTAGTGAATGTAAATGTTTGTTACTTTTGAAGGGTTTTTGTGTCCATCTGTCAGTGCACTGATTAGAGCATGAATGCAAGCATTGCATTAGCTTTTCCATAGCCTTGGGTGTTTGCCAGTAAACAAGCTGCTGTTGTTTAAAATGTCATTTCATATGCAAGAGGGAGAACATTGGTGGCAATATTTGTGATATTGATGACAACTGTGTCATCATTTATCACAAATGAAGATACGTTGTGTGATTTTTTTTGTATATGTACCCCATATACAGTAATCGGCACTGTAATTTTTTAATTATAAGTTTTGTAATAATATTTCAAGTTTTGTTTGAGATACACTTATTGTGAAATTATGTGAGAGAAAGGCTTACAGAAAGTTGAATATATGGCACCCATGAAGAAATCATGTTCCTTGGAGACTGTGGAAAAAAATCGGCCAGTTTCTGAGGCATTTCCCATCTGCAAGAAAGATTGAAAAAGAGGTGGCTTAGATGGTGAGTGTAGACACAAAAATCCATTTCTGTCCTAAAGTTTTTTAGTTTCTAGGTCATGAGACAAAAAACTGTGGTTAAGTAGTCTTGTTAGAACAACAACAACAGCAGCTGGTTGAAGGGCTGAAAAAGAGCCTAAATTATACCTTTGAATCAAGGGAACTTGTTTCATAAATGTTCTGAGAATGACCACAAAGGCAAAGCAAAATCTACATATACAACAGCAAAGGACCTGTGGGGAAGATAAGCTAACACAAGAGCGGCAGTACACTGTTCTAATGTGCTATGTTGTTTGCACAAACCTGATCTGCATGGAAATTATCAGAAGCAGACTTACTAACTACTCATCACAATGTCATTATCAAAGGTATTTTTGTAGAAAAATAGTTCAAAATTTGAAAAGAATCACCTGCCAACTGTTTGGATGGCTGTGTTTGGGGGGTTGTGTGGCTGTCAGAGGCACAGAAACATTGCACAGGTAAGAGTGGAAAAAATATATATATCTTGCTTCAAGAAAGATATATATTCCAAAAAATCCAGAACACAAGCTGCAGTTTCCAATATTATTGAAAATCTGTGGGTAGCTCTATATGGTATGCGCTATCTATTGGTGTGGTGCAACAAATAACACTACCAGTGGGCCACTACCCCATGTGGGAGACTGGACTTCAGTTCCATGTCTGGTCACTATGCTGTGCTCTGTAAGTTGCTCTGGATAAGTGTGTCATGTAAATGTAAACAAGGACAAAGGATATCAAAGAACCAAACATATTTAGGCAAGGACGAGTGGGTGAAAATACAAGAAACAAGGGAAGGAAGATTCTTAAGGGACCTACTTAATAATGGCTTAGATAATGCATGTTGAAAACAAATGCTCAGCACCTGTTCTGGTGGCAAACTGTAGAAATTCAGAAAACGTTCCTCAACTGCAACTGCAATGTTTGTCATGATATCCAATTGCGTTTTACATATACTGGTGGATCAACACAATTAGCATGTATTGCTGAAATCGTTTGAAAATATTATGAATAGATAATGCACTAACCTTATCAGGAATATTTAAATCACCTTATCACCGAATAAACTGTTACAGGTGGTATTTTGGGGGGTGGAATTCTTTTAACAGTGCATACAGGGGGGAAAATACAATAAAACAGGTTGGCAATCACAATGTTACCACAATGCTATTTGCTTTAACATTGTGGTGCTTTGTGAATCTGGTCAATTATTCCATGTTTACACTACAAGACTTTCATGAGTCATCAATTTGTTGTCCTCTTCACACTACTACATCTTGTAATCAGGAATCTTTCAGTGGTTGTGGTTTGCACATTACACAACTGATGAAAACTGGGCCATGAGTCTGTCTGCTCTCTAAAAACAAACGTGAGAATTGATGCAATGACACATTTATTCTCCAAAAATGGAGGTCCAACCCTGAAAGGGTAGATAGTTTGTTGGCAGCAGGGAAAGCACAAAATGTGCAGGGTTGTAGAAATTGTGCAACGCTAACCTCAGCTTTCTCTTCACTCCGTATCTCTCACTGGCTGGAACTAGTCACTGCACTAACTTCCAGTCACAGCACTTTTCACACAAATTTAGAGTCGCCAGCAGCTCCGGATATCAAACATTCATTTGTCGGGACTTGCAAGGCATCAGTGAACAATCTGCAAGTTCTTGGATTGTTTCTTTCAGCAGTTCACACAGAGTGACCGAGACAGAGATGAGGGAACACTGATTTGCCTACCCGAGTCTTTGGTCAGCAATCCCCAAAAACAGTCAGTGATTTAAAAAATTAGGATTAAAATGATGTGTGAACCTGGGTCAGTGTAACATTTATAAGTTTAATTTTCTTAAGTGTGCACTTCTTTCTTTTTTCCATTTTCCATTTTCATTTCTGCTCCTCATAATTTCAGGAAAAATGAACAAACAAATCTATACTTGATTTTCAGATTTTTCTGTTTTTGCATCTTGTACGCAGTATTACTATACCATCAGACTGGGCAAAACACAACGGCTGTCCATGATCCGTGTCCGTGATGTGTCATTTGCTCATGGTGCAACCAGTATGCTGATTAGCTTCTTGTTACTGGGTCTTGGCACAAAAGGGTGTAAAAGTGTTTACCCCTCTGCATTATAAAAAGGATCTAAAAAGCTATTTTTGGGAAGAGTATCTCTTGTTGAGAGAAGATTGGCTGATAGACATGCTTCTATGATGCACTTCAAGATTTTTAGAGAGAACAAATTATTGGACTAAGAGAAGCAGGGTGTTCACCCATCAACACCATCAGTGTTACAATAAGAGCCATTACATATGTTGCAGTTGCAGGGTGCCTTGTCCATGCCCAACTGTATCTTATGTTGTATCCTGGCTAGAGTAGGCCCAACAGGGTACTTTCAATAGTAACATATATAAATTGTAAAGTTTTCCCCAATAAACTCATCCTTTTACTCTAATATTGTAATCACTTGCATATATCATTATTACACTCACACATACATAAAGTCTCATTCCATTGAAGCAGCTTCTTCTTTGTGCATACTTTTTTTCAAGTATGAAGACATGAAAAATACCCCTTACTGGCCAAACGTTAAGCTTTTATGCTTAAGTATTTTTCAGCAGGGAACATTTACTATAATCCATGCAGAGATATTATAGGCAATTTCTCTGCACAGGTTCAATTCATGTTAAGTATGAATGGGATGTGTATGGCTAAAGTCTCTCCCTTCAGCAAAAAGAGCCAATCAGCTTGCTGGATACACTGCAATCAGGTGACACGCAATCTCACTGACCGATCACAGGCAAGTGTCATGTCTTCCCACAGCCTACCACTATCATTACAAGATGCAAAAACGAGAAAGTCAGAGAATGAAAAAGAACTTTGGGCATAAGCTTTATCATCTTTTCTACTTTTGGATTTGGACCCGAACTGTCAGAAATTTGAACTGATAAACCAACCTGATATTACTGGTGCAATTTTCCCAACCTAATAAATCTGCTTACTAAAAACAAGTGTGAACACATGTATTAATCAGTTTTGCATTAAAATCATTCTAAGCATGAGACTGTAGTGATGTGGTTATGTCAGTAATTGCCTTTGTGCCCTTGGCTTTTCAACTTAACTACTGCAATTCAGCTTTGTGACACTGCTTACAGTGCAGAATGTGAGAGTGACTCTGACAGGCAGCCACTACTCCACATTCTGCTTATTTCAGATGGATTATTCTCTGTAGTTAAATAGCCTTATATAGCAGATTAGTATGAATAAATGACAGAGAATAGATGAAAGAGGCTGAGCGTTACATTAAAGGACAGAAAATTAAGATACATTTTTTTGTTCTTTGCACTTAATGTTTCATTCTTTTGCAAGACAATTTCACAGGCTTACACCTGAATGCATACACAGACAATAACAGGTTTGAAGTATTTTTAAAAATCAGTTTAGAGCTCTAAGCTGGAGACGGGAAGGATGAAGCTTTGCCTGCAGGGCCTCTTGGCTTTTCAACTCAACTATTACGATTAGCGGCATTGCTTACAGTGCAGAATATGAGAGAGACACTGACAGGCAGCCTATTTCCCTTTCTGCTAATGCCAACACAGAAATCCAGCTGGATTATTCTGTGCAGCTAAATAGTCCCATTGAGCAGATTAGTATGGAGCGAGAGAATGAGAGAGAAAGATCAGAGAGACTGAGGGTAACATTCAGGACACAAACAGAGATGCCACTGATCCGACGGTCCGTATTGGTATCTGGCCAAACCACCTGAAAGTGCTGGATTAGATTAAATATGTTCTGAGTCTGTAACTAACTATCTAATAACTAACTAACTAACTGTAACTAATCTATTGCTGAAATATACCATTTAGAGACATTAAACTCTCAGATGTCTAATTCCATTCATCCCCACTGTGAAGAGTTCTGACTATATTAGTATTTAGTGAATTATTTGGCAATGGTTAGCTTCCTGAATCTTGTCCTCCTTGCTCAAAAAGGGACACACAGTTCCCACATGACCCACACATACGCACACACACAACATTTGTCTGCAAGATTGAATCCTTAACTCTCTCATTTCCTGGCTCCTCGCTGGCTTGACTGTGGAGACAATCAGAACTTCGCTCCTTTATTGATTAGGTGCTGCGAAAATCACTAGTTTCTGAGCAGGAAGGCTTAACAACCACTATCACTGGCTGTTCCAAATATCTTGTTCAATTCCTTTTGCCAATCGATTGCAGGAAATTCCCAAGGAATTCACAATTTACTCAAATCGACTGGTTAAGGAAATGAGAGGAACTAGGCATTACCACCAAGTGGGTGAAATTGGGGAACTTTATGGACCGGCCAATGATGGGGGCTCTTACATTACTAATTTTAGCTGGTTTTATTGGACTGAAGAGCTCCAATTACTGTGGAAACTGGGTAGCAGACAGTGTAGTTGGCCTTGTACACACACTCTCTCACGTATTGATGCAGTTGGTGGTAATTTTCCCATTCCTCTCTGTATTTCTTTAATCTTCCTTGTTTAGTGCAGCATGGTTCATCACAAAAATATGCAACAAATTGTTTCCTGCATCAGTTAAATAGATTTTTTTAGTTTCCAATCATGAAACAATTCTGTATTTTATGGGATGGCTGGCAATCCTGTTCTGCACTGAAAGTACTCACTGTTATGCTCACATGTGTAACGGCTCTGGACTCACAGGTAGGAGGCGCAAGTACTTGCAGGGTTGTATTTATTGACAGATAAGTCACGATTGGTAGCAGACACGAATACACGACACGAGTAACCACATAGTCACACAAACAAACGAGAAGAACGACCAGGACCAACAAAGACAAGGGACTTATATACACACGATAACATGAGACATGGCTGGGACATGATAACGATGGGGCAGGGTTACAGATGGAACACAGCTGGGAATGGGAGGAGACATGACATGTGCTCAACAGCACATGGGACAGAAAACAACACAAAGACAGACCAGAGGGACGTGACAACATGCAATTGTAACATTTGAAAGTGGAGAATGAGGGTAGAGAAAAAGACAGTAAAACAGGGTTTTTTTTTCACTTTAAACAGAAATAAGACAATCACCACTGTTTAAAGTGAAAAAGCAGGAATAAATAGAGGAAGCTGAACCAAATAAAGCTGCCAGGAAGCAATGAGTAAATGACAACAAGACGATGCATCCTAATATACATTATATTGCGATCAATATCAGGTGACGCTCAAAGAAGAAAAAGCAAGAAAATGTAATTGTGTAGACAGATCTCTAGACAGATGCCAGTTTTTATTTTGTTTACAGAATTAATATGGATGCAGACATGCACCTGAAAGCACCCTACTAATCTTGCTTTCTCTCACTCACACATGAATGTAACATGCTGATGGTGTTGGCATTTGAATGGTGAGTGTGTTTGCATTGCAGTGAGGGAATAGACACACAGTTCCTCTGTTCCAGGCCAGATATCTGCATTAAGATTCTCTGTTCCCTGCGGGACTGTAGAGCTCAGTGACTAAACTTGGTAAGCGGCCGGCGTGCTCGTAGCTGATAAACGCCAACTCGGCTCTTACGAAACAGAGAAGTATAGCTCATCTAATCAGCCTCAGGTGAAGGGACACCAGCATACCGTACCATGAGTCATTACAACAAGACAGCCAAGCCAGCAATGTTCAGAGTGGCTCCAGCATCAGCAACATCTCTGCAAAATCTGTATCTGAGAGCCATTTTCATATAGTGCGAGAGATGCTTCATATTGGCTTTAAAGAGTTGAACCTCTGAATACAGCTTCTTTAGAGAAATCCACAGCATGAACTGAATATACTGTTACACATATGTTCTCTTGACTTGATTACCTTGGATATTTATACATGGCAAATTTGCCCATGTGAAAGGGCACCCGTGTGAATAAATGAATGAATTTATAGAGTATTTTCATTTTAATAACCATGCTGTAAATATGAATCACGAGTAATCTGTAAACATGCATTTGTTGACAAGCTGACAGATGCAGAACTGGCTTCTGGAGTGGAAGAAGCATATGGATGGATGAGATAGAGTAATATTACAAGACTTTAGTGTGACTTGGGTTGCGTAGAATTACGCAGTTCCTTTCAGAGGTCTCTTTTCATGTTTGTGAAACTACCAAGGATGCTCAGTTAGCTACTGAAAATGAGGATTAAATCTGCATTGACATAATTACATTGAAGACATGCCTCGTAAGCTCCACCTACTGATAATTTTAATTGGCTTTCTTCTCAACAAGAGCTGCCTCCAGAACCATCCTGGGCAGTGATTTTCCACACAAGCTCTTTTCACAGAAGGGCCAAATGGTTACAAAAGCTGTACTGAATCATCCTGTGTTGGTGCAGACCTGTTAGACCAGTCATCGTTTTTTTTCCCATTAGCTGTTTTGCTGACGTTCCTGCCCTGATTACATGGAGCATACTCCATTGCAAAACAGAACACACTGACTAAATGAGAAATGGTGATTGATGTCTGTTTTTTGTACTAATTCTTTGTTTTTGACAGCCAACAAATTCTGAAACAACTGAATGTGTGTACTCCACAGACCAAGATATGCTCCCCTGCATTACTGCAAATGAATGGTCCTGTGGGCCCCAAGTACGGTTAGTTAAACATGTTGAGAAACCCAGACTCGGTCTGGTTTGTAAGAGTTCTCTGCTTAACAGTGTTTCCATGTAGAAAATCCAGCAGAATAGTTTTTCACCATGTTCAGAACCACTCAGTCCTGCAACGAAAAAGAGGCTATATAGTGTAGTTGCAGTGTTCTGGTCTGCAGTGGAAGTGACAGAGATACCATTCTCCCTATTATTATAAGTGAAAAATGATTTTGAAGCTGTTACTATAAAGGTAAAGCTTCTACATTATGTTACTTGTAAATACTTGTACAGAATTAAAATGGGTGTAAATTGGGTGATTCTGTTAACACAGTTAATACAGTAAGATGCCTAGCATTTTCATCACCATTAGACAGTCATCAAAAAAGATGCAAAGTTCAATATTCCTGTTACACTGCATTAACCTGCGTCTAATACACATTCACTAATAGATCAAAAAACATATTTTCAAATACACCCCGAATTGCTAGTTTTCTTTCTTTTTTACCGAAATGAAAGACATCAGTGACCTGAATGGAAGTTGATACGTAATTTTACTAATGATGCAAATTGTTTAGTGTATTCCATGGAAAGTTGTTGAGATGTATTGCACCCCTTTCCTGAAGTGACCTTGCATTTCTCTATCTATTTTCAGAAGAAACACACGAAAGCTGTATTCGCCATCTGTGTTGACGTGCTGGCTCTGACGTGGATGAGAATCAATTTGAGCTGTGTGTTGAATAAATAAGTAAGTAGGCTCTGTGTGTGTGTGTGTGTGTGTGTGTGTGTGTGTGTGTGTGTGTGTGTCAGCTGCCTGGAGGTAAAAGGTAATTCAGCATGAATTATATTGATAGAAAATAAATCTTGGCACGAGTCTGGTTTCAGATGGAACCTATAAAACTGCAATAACAAATGATGTGAAATTTTGGGGCCGATTGCAGAATTTCTATGTTGGTTTCTGTTTAGAGGTAAATACTAATGGGAATACCTCTATAACAGATTTGTGATATTTTTTATCCCAACTTTCCATCCCAATTAGTGCCAAGTGCCAACACAGAGGAAAGTGCTGGGTCTCCAGCTATGATACAATGGCTAACAGATGCCTGTGCCAGCCAGGTGAATTTGGATCTGAATTTCAATTTGGATCTGTATGATAATGGGTGATCTTCACACCCAGAGAAAGCACGGCCAGTTTTACTTTCTCAGATTCTGTCCGTTAATGGAAAGCAGCATGATCCAGGATTTGCACTTTAGAATTAATTCAAAATTAATTTCTTAGTAGGTGTGAATTAGGTTACAAACATTTAATATATTATTAACAAGCAATTCTAACATATACATAGTGAGTCTACATTTATCTATAACAAGTGGTATTTATTAGGTCATAAATTCAGTAACGTCCAGATATTTTGATTTGATTTGTGCCAACAGTCTGATGCAGATAGTTTTTTAAGCTATTACTTCATCAGACATAGTTCTGCTTATACTTGTGCCTTCCTAATCGCCTTACTTTTGTGGATAGTTTAAAAATTGCCTGCCTAAAATTGGCAACAACCTGATTTCATAATTACCCTCTCAATGACACCATCAATATGTCTCCTGGATTGAATGTTCTTTTCTTCTTTGTATGTCTGAAATCTGAAATAGCCATTACAGAAGCGTTGTGAACCTTGAATTAGAGTGCTAATTGGAACTTTTGTTAGACAAAAATGGCACTTATAATGAAGTAGCAGATTATTTTTCCACTTTCACACTGCAGTGCTGTACTTGTCCCTCAAACTCTCTGGTTCCCTTGTCCTTTCAGCATGAAAGCTCAACATTTTTATAAAGCACAATGCCTCTAGGAAGTACACTAGTGTAGCACAAACTGTCTTAGCAACCTGAATAGACTGCTTTAGCTGGAGGAAACTCATGTTAGCTTCTTGTGAAAGTAAGTACACAGATTTAAAAGAACAGAGCAACACTTCAGAAGGTTCTTCTCACTTCAGAGACTTCAAAAAAAAGCCAAGCGCTTTGTGAGACTGAACATTAATGATTTAACCATCTCTTTACAAGACAAGGAAATATCTTTGATCTGCTTTTACTCTAGTCAAATTACTACTCTATTGTAGTCAAAAAATGATATTTCGTTAGTGGTCTTGGATTCCTCAGAACAAGGTGCATAAAAAGGCTTGCATGCTCTTTGTAGTGTTACACAAGCTCAGAATGCTGGGCATTGTCATATACAAGCTGAGGTATAATATAAAAAGCATGGCACCCAGCAGAGCCATGCAAAGCATTTAACCATATGGACTTTTGCATTTTTGTCCTATTTCACTGAATTTAGTTTGATCTTCTTTCAAGCAGAAATAGGAGTGATTTTGGATTGCATGCAATTCCGTAAGTCCAAAGCTACAGATGTAAACGTACACTTTGCTGCTACCCCATACCTTCATGAACAATTCAGCCAAAAGCAATGCAAATGTTTTCCCCAAAAGCCCTATTAACTTTTACAGTCTGATGGGTTAGTTGTAAAATTTGCTTAGGAGTGCATTAAAGCAATGCACGCACTTCTAATTCAGTACAGTTCTGCTGATCAAGCCAACTGAGCTTTCCATCTTGAGTAGATAAAAGTATCTGCATCAGAAGGAAACAATGGAAGGTTGCTGGTTTGAGTCCCAGAGCCAACAGGCTGCGTATGAAGTACAGGGTTCCTAAGTTAACCACTCCAAGCATGTGTGCTTTTTTGACTCTGGTGTGTGTGTGTGTGTGTGTGTGTGTGTGTGTGTGTGTGTGTGTGTGTGTGTGTGTGTGTGTGTGTGTGTGTTCACTGTATGGAAGGGTTAAATGTGGAAGCAAAATTCCATCTGTGTCCAACACAAATGGCAAAACCGACACACTTGTCTTTAAGCTAAATTAAGCACAACAAAATCTTAATTATGTGAGTAACACCAAATGTTAATTATAGCCTGGGTTAAAACACTGTCTTAAAAGTAACACAGCAGTTTAATCCATCAAACTCTCAATTGGTTTCATATGATATTACAGTCACCAAGAAAGAGAAAATACCTGTGTAGAGGTTTGAGTTTTCCCAAACACCAATCTTCTGGGCTGTTTATGGATTTGATTTTGAATTTTTAATATGCCTAATTAGATACAGACTATAGACTGTCGTTTAGACTGGGATGAGGGTGAAATGAACTGGTGAGTACATAAAATAATATAATCAACAAAAGCAATACAAGAACTATTATTATTATTATTATTATTATTGTTATTATTATTATTATTATTATTATTAATAATAATATTATTATTATTAATCATTATGTGATTGTGTGTTATTGTAATTATTATTTTTTCTTCCTCTTATTGTATAATATTGTTAAAGCACGCAAATCCCTTCCCCCTCCACCAGGCCACTGGTGTTTAGGAACTGCAGGAAAAATCCACTAAAGGAATACTTTGAGAATAACAAGTAGGTTGATTTACTCGTTATTTTAGGAGCGAGTTCATGTAGTTGGAAAGTCTTTGGAAAACACTCTTTATTAACAAACAATCTTAAGTACTAGTTAATTAAGTACTTCACATTACAAAGCTTTTGGGAAACTGAACCCTGTCTAGTTCCTTATTTTCCCTGCCTGTCTCTGTTCTGTCTTGTTTTGTTTTTCAGTGCACATGGCTCTGTTATGATTTTAGTCTCCAGCCTGTCATTATTGTTCCCATCTGTGCCATCTTTGAAGCCCTGCCCTCTCCTTATCTTCTCCAGGTGTGTCTAGTTGGGCGTGTATGTGTTTACTGCAGTTATGTGTGCAGTTTACTTTGGCTTTTGTATATTTTGTCTTTGTTTTGTTTACTTTGATCCCCAAGTCTATTTTGTTTTTGCAGTCTGTTTTCCTGTTTCAAGTTGCTTTGTGTTTTGTTTTTTTTTGTTAATAAAACCCAATTACTCTTCCCTCTGGTGTGCAGTGAAACCCACACAATGTGGAGATTAACTTTTTTGTAGGTTGAGTTGAACAGTGATTTTATCAGAGATATAAAATGCTTTTGAAATTGTATTTGATTATGTTAAAATGGACAGGTTTTTTATGATTTTGAGGGCAGCGGTCTCATTGGGAGCTCAGCCCCCCGTAAACATCTGATTGATTCTAGAATCACCCCTGTAACACAATGGCCAAGCAAAGCAGGTTAATGGAGTTCAGGTTTCTGGAGTAAACATTTCTGAAAAATTAAAGATTGAACTGCCACACATAAGTATTCACACCATTCACTCCATTAAAATACAAGCCTACAAGATGTTTTTCCCCATTCTTTTTGCCAGAATTGTCCAATCTCATCCAGGCTGAACCTGAACTGATATCCTACACACTGACCTCCATACTCACGTTTTCAGACACTGTTGCTGCTAAATACGGCAATAAAATAAATACAGTATTATTCTACATCAATTCCTAGTTTTCAAATATGGTATAATCTGTAAAAAACCTTAACATCATGCACTGTCCTGTCTATTTGCTCTCTAATTTATGTAATGATTTTATTTATAATTTGCACATTCACACTTAATGTAGTTGTATGTTGTGTAATGAGGATGAAGACCTTACCCCATCACATACCAAACCCTGTAATGGCTCCCTCTGCTGGCCTCCCCAAGACGTATTCCACTGGGCTTCAGCTAAGCCGTGTCCATCATCTGAGGCCCATCGCAGATGCATCTTATGCAAGGACTGACTCTTTTCAGGTACCTCAGTTAGAGGCACTTTCTGTGAAGTCCTGAGTGTTGTGACTCTTAACCTTTCTGAGTTTTGTCCCTAATAATAGCCCTCTGCACATGCAGCCTGCCCAAGCCCCTTTGTTACTTTGTTGTTTGTTTGTTTGGCTTTTTTTTCTTTTTCCCCCTGAAATCAAATATTAAAAAAGATTTAAAAAAAGACAGTGATTGGAGCATTGTAGTGAGGATCTGATTGCATTCAGTTACAATCGCTTTAGTGAGGTCAGGGCTTTTAATGTTGATTGCCTCACCTCCTCCCCAACTTCCCATCTCATCCCAAAATGATGGAGTGCCATCATTTCCAGAGAACACAGTTCCACTTCTCCACAGCTCATCTGTGTACTTACACAGAGATGAAATGACAATGGAACCTGTTGAGGTTGGATGGGGGCAATCGTGCACAGTCACTTTTTTCAGATTTCTCCAGCGATGTTCTATTGGGTTCAGATCTAGCTGTCAGATTTCCAGAAGCCACTGTACTTTTTTTGATGGTATGCGTCAGTGTGTATCATTGTCTTCTTCAAACGTAAACCTTCACCCCATCTTAAGATCCTGACCTCAGGGCACTTTGTCCCCAATTGCTCAGTTTGGCTGGGTGCCCAGATCTTGGAATATTGGCATTTTCTAACCCCATCTGAAAACGATAGAGGCTACCGTGCTCTTGGGGATTTTCAATGCTGCAGGAATGTTCCTGTTTACTTCCTGATGGTCTGTACCTTGACATAATCCTGTCTTGCAGGTCTACTGATAGTTTGCTCAACCTTATTGCTTGATTTTCACTCTTACATACCAAATCAAGTGAGAGACCTTATATAGACAGGTGTTTACCTTTTCTTATATTGTCCAATGAATTCAATCAGTTACAGATCGACTCACATCAAATTGTAGAATCATGTCAAGGACAACTGAAGGAGGAGAGATAGGATGCACCATGTCATAATAAATGGTCTGGCTGTGATTCAAAATAAACTTACAAAACACTCCTTTCCCTGTCATTTAGCTAAGTTGGATCCATTGCTGAAACATGCACAAATGCACACACAGCTTGTCCAGTCCCTGTAGAGAGATACTGCCAATAGAATAGGACTCTCTGTAGCTGGGAGTTGGGAGCTAGGACCTCACAAGGCTCTGGTCACCAAATGGCCAGTAGGCAAAGCTTCTCCAACAAAAGCAGGGCCCTACAGGGCCACCACAGAGCAGGTTTATATATATATTTCTTGCTCATTTCTTTTTCGCTCCTGTCTTCCATGCATTTTTGCTGAAGTGTGGTACTTTGAGTTTTTGTGAAGAGACGCTCGATGAAAAAAACATTTCTGTCCAGAAGCCCGTTGTAATGGTCTGTCTCCAAGCATTTCTCACAGCATGACAAAAGCCACTGTAGCATGATTTCAGAATGTTCTAATTAACCACAATAAAGCTTTTAAATGTATCACAAACAGAACACTGCAGTGGTGTTCAGCCTACTCTACCGTGTATCTGAAATACAGGTTTGGAACAGTTACTTATTAACATCTTCCTGTTTAAATGTAATCTAAAAAAGTTTAAAAGTCTAATCTATATGATTCCTATATTAAGCCATTGTAATCTGGTGAGCTTTTCTTTTGTATTACTTGACTTGGTCCCATGTTATTGTGATGGCCCACCATAGATTACCAACGAAGTATCTGGTGATGTGTAGTTGATTCTCAGAAGGGTTAAGTTTAGAATTAAAGGTGGGGTTTGGGTTGAAAATTATGTTAGGATTAGGTTTTAGGTTTGATTTAATAAATTCTATTGCATTCAAATTAAAGGTCAGTTTATAGCTGTTTTGTGAATGTTAGTTAAAAACAAGTGCCATATAAATATTAAGCTTCGATGTTTCATAGATGCTCTGATCCAGCTGTCTGGCTATAACAAATCACCTCTGTCAAAGTTGTTCAGGTCTTCACGAGCGTATCCCCTCCATCAAACACATCTGGCACAAGAGCTGACTGATTAGCTACTATATTCAGCTATCATATTCACATATTCCAGAACATAATAAGGGGTTAATCAATGCTTTTGCTTCCTCTTTGAGTTGTCCTAATAGGTTCATTAGCGTACCCTACTGTTTATTTTGAAAGGTCTTTGTCCATATGTCATGATGTTTGGAATTCCATCAAATCTCTTTACTTGGAATTGGAGTCATCTCCAATCATTCTAGAATTTACCAGTGCACAATCATCATGATCAATACCTGTTGTCAAGTATCTCTCAGAGTATTATCACAAACTGACCAGAAAAAGGAACTCCAGAAACAGAGAATGATGATGGATATGGTCTTTAAAAGGAAAGAGGAATTTGGACACCTATCCTATAATGTCACATTCAAAACAGCTGAACTTCACATTCAAACCTGCTCCATTAGTGGTCTTTTTTTAAGTCCAGAGTGTATGGAAGCAGGCATGTGAAGCAGCATAGCTTCACTTCATCCCTGCCCAAGGGGCTCTGCTGCCTGCTCTGTCTGTCCCGCTCTAATCCTCTGGCTAAGGCATCAGAAGGACACAGCACTGTGTAGAGCAGTAATAATGTGTTCAGCTGGCTGCCTGCTTGTGAAGAGAGAGTGCTGTGAGTAGAGGTGTGCAATGATGGGGCTGTTTGTAGAGTCAAAAGGATGGCAGGAGCGTGTGCAGTGTGGCTAAAGAAATCATGTTTGACCTTTCAGAGACTTTCTAAAGAGGAAGAACACAAATGCAAGTTGTTTTAGACCTTAAATTTAGTTTTCTGTATTTTGTAAGACCTGCACTATAGACTCATCCAGTGTTTCTTCTGAAATCAAGGGTATTAACAGGTAGTTTGTCCTACTTTACTGCAGTATGAGCCCCTAATTCTCTGGAAACACTTAATACCATATGTTGGAGCATTGTGGTGAGGATTTAATTGCATTAGAGAGGTCAGGCAATGATGTTGGATGATTAGTTCTGGCACTCCAACTCATCCCAATGGTAATGGAGGAAGTTCCATTACTGAAAAAAGCATGGTTCCACTCTACTTCATTTTTTTTTGTCCTCAAATAGATCACAACTTTTGAGCTAGAGGAATCCTGGTTTTGTTTTTTTTTTAAAGCAATTTTGGGGTAATTTTTGAGGATTTAGGGATTTAGAGACCTCTTGTTGAAAGTGTGTAATTGTACTGAGCTTGTGGAAACTCTGGTCTGGTCTGGTTTCAGAAAGGATTAATCTGATGAGTACATGTTTACATTCAGTCAATCAGTGGAGTGGAGACATTCAGGCAAGTTTGTGAACAAAATGTCTTGAGACCTAGAGATAAATTGCCATGAGTGGCTTGGTGGTTAGCATATTCACCTCCCAGAGCTGGGGTCTTGGGTTCAAGGCTCTATGTGGGTGGAGTTTCCAAGTGTTCCCTGTGTCTGCATGGGTTTCCTCCTTGTGATGAACTTGGGTACTTAATGTAGGAGTTGAAGTCCACTTAATGGGTAGTGTAGATTGAGTAGTCAGAGGCCTCGACAAATGAGGCAAGCAGAAGAAAACTTGATTTGGTTTATTCAGCAGAACGGATATTTACATATGTACTATGCAGGAAAAAAAAAAAGAAAGGAAAATAATTGTGAAACAATAAGCCTCCACTAACTTAGACTAGTTCTGACTGATGACTACAAAGTCACATATAGGTCACTTCACCCAGCTCTACAACTTCCCAATGTCTCTACCACTCTCCCTCCCCTTCTCTACCTCTGGGCAGGTTTTATACAGGTAGCTCCTCCCCCTGGGGGTCTACCAATATCAACACAGGTAATGTTCATATTACAGCATACCATGATTATAAACGAGCAAACACATTCAATAGTCATCATCCATCATTACCCTTCACCAAAAGACATTCATAATGTCATTTTGATCAAACAAGGACTATAGGTATTCAATCTACTTCCTCTTTAGCCCTTCACAAGTCCAATCTCCCCTCTCCTACAACCAGAAGTGGACTCACCCAGGTAAGTAAAAACTCAGAGAGTTCAGTCTGTTACTCTTTTGCCCCCGGGTGTATGTGGACAATACACAGGTGTGAACAGGTATGTGTGTGACCTTCCTGTTGTTAATGTGTATGTGAGCTTACATCATTACACTCCCATAGTCCCAAAATATGAAGATTAGGAGAACTGGCTATGTTAAATTGCCCTGGAGTTGTGTGTGTCTGCATGCCCAGATGTGGATTGGCACATTGTCCTTTGTGAACCTCAGTATATTATATAAAGTGCCCACTCAGTCAGGTCTCTATGGAATTACCAAGCTAATCATCTGATTTGCTAAACAAATAATACGGTTGTACTGTACTAAACTCTAAAGTGCATTACATTATGCTATAGGCTGCAAAGTCTGTCTATTCTACCTGTTCAGCAAGAAAAAAGCCAACTTGGCCTTTAAAATCCTTTTAGGTCACAGAGCTCTTGCCACCTTTTAAAAGACAAGCTTCCGTTTATCCTTGTTTTATGATGGGCTCTGTCAACTTTCATTTGGTTTGCCAGTTGTCTTCAGTTCTAGTTCTGCATTTCTTGGTTTGACAGAATGTGAATGAGTAGATGAAGACTGAGTCTGCTGTAGTCTCCATCTTTATAGTAGCTCTTGTATTGTTGTTCTGTTTATATCAGTGCCAGTAGCAGCATTGTAGTTTCCAGAATGTGCCAGATCGTGTCCGTGTGATGTAAGTGCATAAAGACATGACGGGGACAGAAAAGCTCCTGTGAAAACCTACCAGACTGCTCTGTTTTCTGTTTGTCCCTCACAACTGTTTTAAAAAATCAATCCGAACAGTTAGGGCTGGGTAATATGGACAAAAAAAAGTGTAGAGGAGGAGCTGAGAACAGAGGACAGAAAAAGGTTTCTGCAAGATTATATATATATATGTATAATGTATATATATTCTGCATATATATGCTGCTACTGGCACTATATATATATATATATATATATATATATATATATATATATATAGCGCCCAGCCCTATATTGACTGCCACTTTAAACTTCCTGTAAACCAGGAATCAATTATAAGAGACATAATTTGTATCTGGCAGTTTTTCTTTATGCCTCATCAAAACTCCATGGTGAACTGACCAATAGAAATGCTCCAAAATCACCTAATACACTTCCACTGACTTCCACGGAAAGTGCACGTTTGAGAAAACCCCAGCCCAAGTGCATTGTACATGACAAATAAGACGGTATGTCCTGCTCTGTGCATCTGGACATTTTGTAATAATGATGACCACAAGGCACATGCAGCATGTCACATCTAGAATGCAGGGTCAGATCATTCACAGGCTGCTAGCTGCTCAGCAGAGCTGAATGAGGCAGCAAAATGGCGTCACACTGTAATTACTCTACAAATCATTGCTCGAGCAAGAGAGTCAAGACAAGCTATGAAACGCATTTCAGATAATCAAGTAAATTAGATTATGAAAAAATGTAGCTGTAAGAAAATACACATTACACATCTCAGAAATATTGGTGTTGGGCAGCAAACCTTTTCACAAAATACAGCCAGTGATATATACTTAACCCAGTGACTCATGTGTCACGATGATATTCTAGATTGGCTGGCAAGAAATACTGCAACTGACATTTTAGATATTTCACATACTTAACTAATAAGAAACTTGACCTTTGCAAATGTTGATGCCTTAAGCTCTTTTTAAGTTGTCGGCATGATGTGAAATGTGCATAAGTAGTGAAGCTACATATCGTGCAATTTATTTTTTCTAATAGCCACACACAAAAGGCATTCTCACTCAAGTATACATGCTCAGTCTTTCAGTATAGCTAGAACTAGGTCTACTAAACTGATTGTGGCACCATTTACCACAGAACAGGTTTGACTGAAATTTGTGGAACTGACACAGCTTGGCCACTCTACTACGGATGCAGAACCAACGAACAGGTTTAACTTTTGAGAGCCAAGAGTTGCTCTGCGTTATTCCCTCAGAGATACTTTAAAGAACCTAATTACACTGTGTTTGAATTATCCTGCCTTATCCTAATCCTTTGTGCATTATCTTAATCATATATAAGGTCATTTTTGGAGTAGGCCAGTGTAGAATAATACAAAACTAATTTGTTCCCAGCACGAACACCAATCAGCCATATCATTATAACCACCTGTCCCCCCACCACCCATTCTGCTGTAACAACTTTGGCCTGCCAAGGCATGGATTTCACAAGACATTGTCAGCAATAACGTTTCCAGCAGTTTGTGCTGCAGTAGCTCTTCCATGGCATTAGACCAGGTGGGCTAGCCTTCGTTCCCCACACACTAATGAGCTTTGAGCAGCCAAAACTAACCCTGTAGTTGGTTCACCAGTTATCCTTCTAAGAGCACTTCTGGTAAGTACTTACACTGTATGCTAGGAACACCCCACAAGATGTACCTAATCTTCTGGAGATGTCCTGACCCAGTCGTCTAGAATATCACAGTCTGGTTTCTGCTGCTTGCCAATTTCTTTACACGGATGTAGATGCAGGAGTGTTAAAACAGGGACGCCAAGGATCTGTGGTCATCCTTTAATTGCTACATTTTTAACACATTTGCTGTAAATAACATCAATGTACCCATAGACAAGAAAATGTTGTGTCAGATGAACATTTTGCCAAAAGTTCAATCATTCCAAATTTTGCCATGGCAGCAGTGGAATGAACTGCCAGTTTAATTCCTTTTTATAATGACAAACAGATGCTGAGAACTTGCTGTATAAGAGTATAACAGTTACATCAATTCAAGTGTAATGAAACCCACATTCACACAATTACACACATTTCCATTCGTTTACATCATTATTTTGTGATAAAGTAGTGAATTTTGCAAAGCAGGAAGGGTAGTGTTACTTTGGCTTACTTTGGGAATGCTATTACATGTTTTGTTTATTTGTTGTTGTTGTTGTTTTATTGGATGATATATTGTCCCAGAAATAAATTGTGATAAATTATATTTGTCACTTGCTACTGATTTGAAAAATAATAGCATTGTAAAGCTATTACACTGTTCAAAAAGCAACAAACTCGTAACTAATAATAGTTAGGAAGCTGTCCTAGGCAGCATTTCCTTGGCTGTACAGCAAGTAATTCTATCTGTGAGCAAGCGTCATTTGGTGCGGTTTTGTTTAGATTTACACCATTGGGCAAAAAAAATTGTAGATGCCAGCTGTCTGGAAGGCTCCTTTCTGACTGATTTTTTGTTCCCAGCTTGGAGAACTGGATGGTATGGGATGAGCTTTGAGGTTAGCTGTATTACCATTTTTCATTGCCACTAATGAAATAGACATGAACATTAATAGACTTTCCTTGCTAATTTGGCCTAGAGCCAAAATGTTCTCACACTGGAGCTGTGAAATGCAGCTTTTAAACCAAGTGCATGAAATACTTCTGTGCTGGAATTACAGTGTCTGTGAAAAACAGTTATCAGCTGTTTTTCACCACTCAGTTTGTTCTGTTTGCATATAGGTGCTGTTTCAGATGTGTTGTGCCCTGTCCCAATTCTTGCCCTATGCTCCAAGACCCCTTGAGAAATTTGTGTAGTAGTTGAAGGGTGGGTAAAAGGGGTATGCATGCTCAAGGTGTCAGAGTTTAGACCAGAATTGGGACAAACTTTGCCTGTATAAGACACAGCTGCTTAAGCATGAAATACAGTAGCTTTCACAGTGCTGAGTTTAACTGTTACTGCTATTTTCACAAGTTAGTATTGTTGATGGCAATCATTTCAAGGATAAAGAGAACAAGAGCATCTTGGTACAAATGGTGATGCTGATGACCGAACAGGTAAACAAACTACTTGCGCCTGGAGTTGTTAACTAGCTGACATTATTTGACATTTGTTTTTCAAAAAGAAAAAAGATAATAGATACTTTCAACATTTTTTTTTTGGTTGGTTTATGTGAGGAAGTCACAGAATCACATTGTAAAATGATTAATTTCATGGGCCTTAATTAAATTTCTAGCAATGAAGGCAGCATTTCTTGACCACTACGTGACAGAAGGCTGTTCCAGAATGAAGGACACTTCTTATACTGCCAAGATATGCATCCTATATTCAGAATATTCAGGATGCAACTAATGTATCCTTCAAGGTCGTAGGTTTCCCACCCAAGTGGATGCAAGTGTAGCCAAAAGAAAACATGGAGGCCATTAATGTTCTCACTAAAGTTTAACACCTTTACAGTGAATTACATTAGCTTAAGCCACAGAAAAGGAAAAGCATAAACAATTCAGTTTTATTTAGGTTTTTATTTTGATTTCGATTTTAAAACATTCTCATTAGACTGTTTAGTCAGACCATTATGAAGTTGTGGTAATTTGAGTTCAATTTTGGCAAATAATTCAGCCTGTCTAATCAATATTTGGAATGCAAGGGATAATGATATTTATTCTGTTCTCCTTAAGGATTAGGTTGGACTGCTGAGATTGAGGGCCTCAGGGCTCATCTGAAGCTAATAAAGTGAATTTTTATTTTTAATATACAAGGTAGATTAAAGATGAGTCAGTTGTACTGTCTTGGGATGGATGCCTTCAGGTGTTCTTAAGAACTAGTTATTCCCAGCCAGCAGTGCTGTTATTTGTAGAGAGAGTAAAATGTAAATACTTAGCAATGCGCAACAAGATTGCATGAGATATTTATTATACCCAACTAAACAAACATGAAGGATGAATGTAAAGCACTGTAGAAAAGCTCTTAATGTCATAGTAAAGGCCATGGTTTGACTAAAGGAAATGGCTCTTTACAGTGAAACCTTTTGAAGCAGAAAATTCTAATGTGGTGGAAGTCCAATTAATATCCAGTTCTAGAATCTGAGCCACATTCTAAGCCAACACATATGTACAGTATGCAAACCCACAACTGAATTCCAACAAACATCAACAAAATTCTGTATAAAAACTGTTGTAGGTTAACTGCTGTTAACCTACAGTGAAGCCACTACAAGTCTAGAGCCTGTACAACTGGTTGCAGCATGCGTAGCTCTGCCCATACCCATGTCCATTTCAATGGCAATATTATTTTTTTCATCTTTTTTTCAAACCTTCTATCATTAACTGCACTTAGTGTTGACACTTTACTCTTACCAGTCAAACATGGATTCCATGGTTTAAATCTGTTTTGCTTCTGTGCTGTAAGCTCAAGGAAGGTGATATGAAAGACCCACTTTGGAGAAAGATGCAGGACTAAGTAAGTCTGGCTCTGCCGCTGGTCTCTGGATTTTGGATGCGAATCTGACAATTTGGTGAACCATTTTGGCTTCATTTCTATAGAACAGAAGGGAATGGATCCATGGTGTCAGAGTTCCCTACAGTCACTGGACTGAACTGATCCTTTTTTTAAGGCTAACAGTGGCTTATTACGTATATTAGTAAGTATACGTACATGAGCCAATATGATACCATATGACAGTTCATCATGCTAAACAACACTTGGTTATTATGAATGTATTGCTTTATCAGATGCCAATACATGCCAATGCTTCTTAATTATGGCATGAAATAACCTAAAGCATCAAAAAGGAGTGTCTTTTTAGTGGTTATTGACTTTAATTCCATTACTCTAACAGGATTTCTTCAGTGGTTTGGTGGGATGGTGATGCAGAAAGATGCACAGCTGTACTGGGAGCAGGCTGTGTGCAGTTGGCAGCAAGCCAGCCATAATTAACAGACTACGCCACACACTAAACACTCAATATGGGTAGTGCATTCTGCTCACTATCTGCTTATAAACAACTGTCCAGAGTTGGGGTTTTTTATGTTTGTTGCTCTACAAACATTTTAATGGATGGTCAAAAGAATACTAAATGTTTGTGGACACCCCTTCTAATTAATGCATTCAGCTACTTTAAGTTGCACCCATTTCTAACGCAGCTGTGCAAATGCATACACACAGCTTATTTAGTTCTTGTAGAGAAATTCTGCCAACAGAATAGGACCCTCTGGAGCAGAAAAACATTAATCTGTTGTAACATGCCTGGTTCCAGGCGCAGGCTAGAGGAGTATAGAATCCCCCAGGATTGAGCTGTGGAGCAGTAGAAACCCTGTTCTCTGGAATGATGGCGCTCCATCCAATACTTTTTGGAGGATGTGAGGAGCTGTGGATGAGATGGGGTGGTGATCATCCAACATCTTGAGTAGAACTGCTTTTGTCACCGAATGCAATTAAATCCTCACAGCAATGCTCCCAAATCTAGTACAAGACCTTCCCTGGACTGGAGAATCAATGAATGAGCAGGTGTCTCAATACCTTTGTCCACACACTCAATCCACTCAAACCACATCCAGCTCTTCGTTAAGGTCACACGTTTCTTAATTTGGTTAGGTTGTAGAATGACCAGCAAACAATCAAAATAAACTTCACTGTAACAGCTACAGTTATTAATACCACAATCTGTAGATAACCAATCCCGAATGTCAGTCAAGTGCGTTGATGACTATATGCTTTGTGCTGTAGTGGAAGACAGAGAAAGAGAAAGAGAAAACTAATATCCATCAGAATTTCTCATTATCAGCTTATTCTAAATCACTTATATATTCATCTGTTTTCTTGAATTGTGTTCCTTTTCTGTCTTCTTCTCTCCATCTCTGGAGCAGCAAATCCCATCAGGACTATCATCTTTCAGTGATCAAAGCAGACACCTCTCCCAAACACTTGAGCAAAACTCATTTTCCAATCTCTCGGTCTCGTGCACACCCTCCAGCTCATTACTGTGATAAAATCCCAGGCTGTTATGAAATTGATCAATTCAAAGCCTGGCCACTCATCCACATTTATCCTGATCACTGCTGCCATCCTTCTCCACAGAAGATCAACTAAAGACAACAGCACTGTATAGCCCACAACACCTGCTCAAACACATTCCTAATGCAATAAAAACCCACCTGTTTAATTCCTTCCTGTTGCAGCTTCTTACTACTATCATCTCTGATTTTTGGCATTTCTTGTGTTTCTTTCATTTTCTAATAATTGCACTAGGCTGACTGCCTATTGTCCAGTAGCCCATCCCAGCCTTGTGCAGGTCTACAATTTTGTCCCTGGTTTTCTTTAGACAGCTCTTTTTCTCAGCCATGGTGGAGTATGATTGATAGTGTGTGGACAGGTGTCTTTTATACAGGTAACAAGTTGAAAAAGGTGCAATTAATACAGGTAGGAGTAGGAGGCCTTCTTAAAGAGAAACTAACAGGTCTGTGAGAGCCAGAATTCCTGCTGGTTGGTAGGTGATCAAATCCTTTTTTTTTTCATGCAATAAAATGCAAATTCATTATTTAAAAATCATAAAATGTGATTTCTTTTAGGTTCTGTCTCACAGTTGAAGCGTACCTATGATAAAAATGACAAACCTCTCCATTCTTTGTAGGCGATCGGCAGTATATCAAATACTTATTTTACCTACTGTAAATTCAGAGAGAGAACTGGACTGCCTAACCATTTTTGGAGCACATCAAGAAAATGCTCAGCCAAGAAGATCAGAAAGATATGAAGGAGCAAGACTGAGAGCTTTATAAGTTACAATAAGGATTTTGAATTGTATGCTATACAAAGTAAAATGTTGAATGGTAAAACTTCTATTAGTTATATGAATTGTAGCTTATTATAAATACTACTGTACTTTAATTTGTATGATGCACAAATTAAAGTCAAAAACTCAACATTTCTGAGTTAACTGTACAAAAACTGTGGAAGAACAACCACCACAGCAGCAGCAGCAGTGTCACTACTTAGTGCAATCACACTAATTGTGTAATAAAATAGTGAATGTTCACAAATGAACCTTTTGTTTGGTGGTATTGACTTTAAGCAGCATGAATCAGCTTACATTTTTGAGAAGAAGGAGAAAATCAAGCTTCAGTTTCTGAAAAGTTTCTGGAAGGTCATTGGATCATGTCCCTGAACTGACAGGTAGTGACTGAAGTGCCCTTGAGCAAGGCACCTAACCCCCAAGGCTGCCCACCACCCTAGGCACGTGCACTCACTGGGTCACTGTGGTGGGTGTGTGTCTGCTCACTAGTTTTTATGTGTGCGTTAACTGCACAGATGGCATACATACAGAGGCACAATTTCATGTGTTCATGCTTCCACTTGAGGTCTTTAAATAATAAGGTCTAGATGTAAATTTATCTCCATCTGAGGAATAAAATACAGCAGCATGTTGCTGGCTGCTGGGATATGCAGGGCAGAGCTCAGATGATCATGTGCCTGAGTGACAGTCTGGAGATGATTTGATCTGGCCTCATGGAGGGTGCCAAGGGACGTTTATTTGCACGGCTCACTCCTCTCCTATCTGCCATGTGAGGAATATAATGTGTGTTTGAACTGGCACAGAGGCCGACAGATTTATAGTGGGTTTGAGTCAGGGCAGGAATGTGTGGCGCCTATCAAGGATAAAATGCAATGAATTCTGAAGGTGTCATTTTAGTGCAGAAATAATTGACCATACACTTTTTTTAAAATGTAAATTGTTTGTTTATTATTGTTTTGTGTTCTTTCCATTAATAATTCCATTTATTTTGTGGGTTTCTGGAATTAAAAAGGTCACAATTA
This sequence comes from Acestrorhynchus altus, assembly GCA_034509495.1. NCBI lineage: Eukaryota > Metazoa > Chordata > Actinopteri > Characiformes > Acestrorhynchidae > Acestrorhynchus > Acestrorhynchus altus. The sequence continues at coordinate 9,294,768 of CM067515.1, forward strand.
CACATGCTAGGAATCATACAGTATTTAGTTAATTGTTTATTCACTTTTAACAGATGTTTTTATTAGCCATCAGCAAGCTTCAGGCAGAATTCATGGTGAAGTCCACATATCTTTAATGCTTTAATAGTAATAAAATCTGGAACGTTTTCCCAAAAGCTAAAGCCTGCTTTATCCATTCCACAACAACCTTTATGTTTGGAGTCCATATGCAAACCAGAAAGTTGTCAATTGGTTCCAAACCAATGTGTTGGTTTGGCCGCACATATAGATTCCCACCAAGGCCAGTGAAGGGGGAGAGAAGGGGTTAAATAAAGGACCCATATGGGTTGTCAGCTGCATATTGGGTCCTAGATGAAACCCATGTGAGATTAATGTGGACTGTGAGGCTCATTTGGGAAGTTCAACTGGGTCCCAGGAATGATGCATGTACAAACCCACTCCATTAATCTGGAACTCACCTAACGAAGTACATGTTGGCTGGGTACCACATCTAATCTTAACAGCTTATACAGTGTGCTTGGGGGATCTATTCCACAACAGAAGTGACTATTCCAGCAGGGGATGTTGCTACCCATGCACAGGCAGAAAAGGAAGGACAAGGAAATGTGTCGTACACACAAGTAGGGATGGCAGAGAAACAGCTGAAGAGGAGAAGGTCGGACCACCAAAAACATCTGAAGGAGCACTGGAAGGAGGGGTCTGGTTGTGGTACTGTTGACTGTTAACTTTCATTAATTCAATGGTAACATTTTTTTTGAGGAATGCACACTAGTGTTGGTACACAATGACTTCAAGTACTGTTCAATTCCTTAACATGCCAAGCAGGACTTTCCATTATTACATTAAATTAAAATCAAACCAATACCACAAAAATCCATAAGATGTGATTTGTGACTTGATTAACATCTTAAACATAAACAAATCAGCCTTTACACTGCTTTAGCTAGTAAGCATTTACCATTTTTATTTGACTTCTCATATGTTTTAGTTACAAAAAACAGAAGCAGTTGATACATTCAATAAATTATGATCAAAACTCTGAATCAACAAAGCAAAAGATTTTTTGAACTTGAACAGGAACTTGTGTGAAGAAAATGCTAATTGGCGCTCTGGCTTTGGAATCCCTCTGTGTGACAGCCTTTAGTCAAGTTTGAAACAACAGGGTTTTTATAGCATGGTTTCTTTCCTAAATGGAAACTTCTCAGTCCATGACAATGTTAAACTTGTTTGACTGTAGAGAGCAACACTGGTGTTCCGGTACATGCCAGACCTGTGCCTTGGTGGTTTTTGGGTTGTTCTCAGTTTTATCTAGTCATTCTGTGGTCAGATTTATAACTTTCATATTGGCTAATAACTGTAGGGTATTTTGAAAATTTATAAAGACTTCCAAGAAGTTGGGGGGTATGTTTTGAAAGGATTGCAGTTTAAACCATGTTGCCAGGAACACTAAATTCTTTACAAATTCCATTTGTTTATTACAGGGTTTACCAAAACTACAGAGCCAAACCAGCTTAAAGTATCACTCTGCTTTTAGTGTTCTGTCTGATTTAGGTTGGGTATTAATTCCAATCACAGATGTTTAAAAACCTTCTCAAGTCAGTTCATGTTCATCTGCCAGGACTTAATTTTCATTATTAATTTTATTAGCCTTGTGAAAGATGAAACATTTTGAAGTACCACATTTTCCAAGTTGCTTTAATTCCATTGTTTATTTAATTATTTACTTTACTCCTCAAAGTTGCACAGTGTGAAAAACACCAGTTTTTGGTTTAAGGAAATAAACCTTTAGTAAAATCTTTAGTAAAATGGTGTATATATATATATCATTGACCCAGATATTTATGGTGCATATTCATGTTTAGTATAATGTACCCTATCTTACATCTTTATGGCTCTCAAAATTGTCTTCAATCACAATATTGCACTTTTCATTTTTTTTTTTATCAAATAGCTTTACACATCCCTTCTTTGGTGACTGTTCCAAAGATGAATAGAGAGAGTCTTAGATAAGGAGACTCTGGACTATACTCAATCCAGTGTTACCATGAAGAGAAACAGACTTCAGTCTGTAATTAAAGAGCTACAATGTGATCCAATATGATCAGTGGTGCTGATATAATAGGTAGAGACAAGGAGGTGCATTGCATACATACTCATATGGCCACATAATTCAAATGAAATTAGGAGTCATTGGACCAGGCCATCTTTTTTTCCATTGGTTTATGTCCAGCTCTGACACTTGTGTGTCCATTGAAGGCATATTTGACAGTGAACAGGGCTTTTGCATGGACATTGACTTGTCCACACAGCCCAATGCACAAAAAAGGAAACGCAGTGTGTTGTGAAACTTCCTATAACTATAATTTAAAAATTCTGCAGGCCTTCTCTCAATTTACTGCAGACTGGAAATCTTTCATTGCACTTACACTTCAATGAGCAGCCAACAAGACTTGCAGTTTTGGAAATGCTACTACTCAGATTTTTGACTTGGTTGCAAATTTTTCCCCGAAAAAAAAAGTAAAAGGCAGCAAAATGAGAGGAGGGTGTAGGAAGAAGATGTGATTTATTCTTGGTGTTGTCGTCTCTGCTACAACTTCTCAGTTATTTTCAGTTCTAACAGCATACAGAGTTTAACAGTCATATGCCAGGGGCCAGGGGTGTGTGGTTCTTTGAATATCAAAGACAAGTTGTTCCACTGAAGTTCACTGATATGCCTGGACCAATCTTCGAGACCCTGTTTACCCCCAAATGCCTCTGTTATAAGAAAAAATCATGAGTGCCATGAGAACTGATACCAGTGACCAAGCAAACCTTTTGGTGTCTGAGTGAGCAATGTAAAATTAGAATGGAGAAAACAATAAGGAAAGAAATCAAATAAAATTATTATATTTCCCGCAATTATAACAAATTGGGTCGTCAATTCTGTCCATTTCATCCAAATCAAAAACATTTAGTTATGAGGTTTATATACCATCTAACCATAGCTGTTAACCCTCACATTTATTCCCAAAATTCTTTTGTATTTGACCTTTCTCTCCTGCTGTCCTCCCGTATACTTTTCCCCACAGATCTCCTGTGTTTTTAACCTTCCTTAAAAGACGGTGGTACCATTAGGATTGGATTTATTCTCTGGAAAAGCAGGGGGTAGTATGTACAACATTATATTATATTATATTATATATTATATAATATTTTATATTATATTTTATATTATATTTTATATTATATATTATATTATATTATATTATATTATATTATATTATATTATATTATATTATATTATAATAATTGCTGCCCTTGTTTTGACAGGTTCAGTAAGCTGATTGTGGGGTGGAGAAGGACAACAATGTGTAGTGTTCAGTCCATAATGCAATTCTTCCTCTTTTCCAAGCTGTAATTTACAGTTATGGTTGTATTTATTGGTTTAAGTGTTGTTGATTCCTGGTTCCTAGTAACTGCCTTTGTGAGATATGGATTATATTTGTGGTGTGTTCTGCAGGTATTTCATTGCTCATAATGAAGTGGCTTACTATATATGTCTATATATGCTGTATACTATATATACCTTTATCAAGTCTTTTTCATTGTTGTTACTTTAGAGCTGAGATTTTTATGTTACATGGACAAATGTATTGGGACACCTTGTTCTTTCTGGATTCAACGGTATTGAAAAGGGTTTATGCTACTTATGTTGGACTAATTGTCTTTATCGTGCATGGAAAACGTTCCACTAGATTTTGCAGCACTCTTGTGATTATTTGATTGCAGTCAGAAATTAGTGAGGTCAGGATGTTAGATGATGACTAATTCACTCCCCAGCTCATCCCTAATTCACTGGATGGGGCTCCAATATTCCAGAGAATATAGTTCCAGTGCTCCACAGCTCAATGCTGGGGGTTTATACCCCTCTAGCCCATTAGGCATGGTGCCAATAAGTTTATGTTCATCTGCTCCAGAGAGTCCTATTCTATTGGCAGTACTTCTCTTCAGGGACTAGACAAGCTGTGTGTGCATTTGCACATCTGTGTCATCAACAGGTGCAACGTAATGTAACTGAATGTTCTCCTGAGAAGCAATGTCCACAAACATTTGGACATACAATGCATTTAGTTAATTTCCATAGCAATGCACATACAATAAAGGACTGAAGCAGGAGTTACAGATCATGTCAACAGGTATGCATCTACCACATATTCTGACCTTGAAACACCTTTGTGGTAATCACTGTTATTGAATTTTTCTATAGGTTTTCTATACCTTATCTGTTTGGAAAGTCATCGAAACTCATGAGCATTCATTATTAGAAGTCAGCATTTATGTGCATGTGCTCAGGCTTTTGATTTCCCTAATGAACTCTTCTTCTAAACAGTAAAAGTTGCCTAATTAATAGATCAGCTGTTGTGCTGCACTGGTGGAACAAATGCCCACTGGATAAGTACCTGCTGGTACTGTGGCTCTTGATGGATTCAGTCTAAGGTCTAAAGGTCCAGGAGTGTGGGGAAAACAAGTAACCTGAGCTGCAAAAGCCACTGGATTTGCCTACATATAATCAAAATACCATAATTCTAAAACATTCATAAATGCTCCTGAAAATCTGGCAGATGAAGAGGCGAGGGGGTACATTCTTCTCTGTAATGCAGGCATGAAACTAGTTGGGCCTTGGGGCAACTTCACAAACCCATGGCATGTGTTGAGGTGTGTATTTTTTTGTTGGTTTTGTAACAAATCCATAACCAAATAGCATGGGATCAGACTGTACTTTACAAATATGAAGAGGTAGGACTACCATCAAGTCCTGGATCTCTGCTGGGGATGTTTTCACAGCATTACTGAAGTGCAGCATTCGTAAGCCTACGTGACACCTACATAAGTCTTTCATGACATAAGCCTATGTAAACAGTTGAAAGGATTTCAACCTTCATTCATTGTCATAAAGGCTGCATTTTAATGTCATTTGATACATGCAAGTATTGCAACAACTGACATTAGTTAGGAATAACTTTTACAGATGTGTTGGTAGGTTTATGGCAGCTGTCATGAAAGCATGAAAGGCTTTTGTAGATGAAAAAAAAAAATACCTTATGAACGATGTCCTTCAATAAAGTGTTAACAAAAAAAATGTCAGTCTAAAAGTCAGCATGATTTGTACAATGGAAACTGGCAAAGTGATTCAGATAAAGTAGACCAGCGCTGCAGCTGCCACATTGGGTCTGGTATACCCGATCAGGAAAATCTGCGGTTGCACAGTGGGCCTGCGACTGGTTAAAAGACAGAAGCTTGTTTATTGTTTCCTTTAAAGGTCCTTGTAAAATACCGTGTGAATATTTTGTAAAGACTACCTTTAGTACATCAAAGTACCATGTATGTATGGAAAATTACAGAGTTTGTATTGGGAAGTTCTTAAAACACCAGTGGATTAGCTGTTTGTTTTTAGAATTAGAACTATACAACTATAGTTTTCCTCACAGAAATACTGAGCCAAATGCAGAATCCATTAGTCACAGCACTGCTCATCCACTGATGCTTTAAAGGGTCAGAAAATGTAAAGTAAGATTAGTTACTTTCAGAAATGAAACTCACTGACTGTGAAATGTTTGCGTTTCTTGTTTCATTTTAATAGTGGTTACCCAATCCATGATTCTTTGCCAATTTGGACTGCATATGCATAAATATGCTCAGGATGAATCGGGAAGGGCAGGCGGGCAATTCAGATAATGACAGCACGTCTTGGTCTGAAACTGCTGGTCTAGAACTGATACTGTTTATCTGCCTGAAATTGTATTTTTGTTGAAAAAAAAAAATGTAAAGCTGTATGCATGCTTTTGCTGATAAGATAGATACAGATGCATCATCTGGAGTGAGGAGTATAACAGGATTTTTCACAAGTAAGACTGGGGTTACACAGTTCTAGACAGAGGTCTCCTGCTGCTCCATCAAAGTTCCATAGTGCAGTAGCAGTGTTCCAGCCCAAGGTGAAGATGAAGAGATGTGTTTCTCTCAGTTACAGTCAGTGAAGCACTGAAATTATTTTGAAGCTGTTTTTATTTTAATGTAAAATTTCTACAGTGTTGCTTTAAGTTAGTCATTCCTGGCCAATCCCCATAGGATATCAAGTGGGAAACTTCCCAAACTTACTGCAGGAAGTGGCTTTTTTCAGAAAGGTCAGGAAAAATAATAACCCTTCTGGTTACTCTAATTAGTGTTGTGATTTTGCATATTCCAAATAGTGCCTCTTTCCAGCTCCCTGAGGCTTGAAACTGATTCATACCCACACATTATTGTGGTTATCTTCACGGTTGTCACTCAAAACACGAGCCTTTCCTCAGCCTTTCTTCAGCTTTACTAAAATAAACGCAAAGCCAGAAAAGGGTTACGCTAAATAAAGGTTTAGTCAAGATTTGCAGTCTAACACATTCAGAAAAAGTATATTAACTGTTGAAATGTGTATGTAGGTTTGCATTTATGGCTTTAAGCATATCCAGAAAGACTTACAAAGGTTTTTTGCCACTGACTTAGAATATCCAAAAGTAGTATGTTTAGATCCCAAAGATGCAAAATCAAGATACAGCTGAGCTATGATGCCACTAGAAATGAGCTACACAATAAGCAGTTTGCAGGCAATGCAAAATTCCTAGATGCAGAATGTAGAGAATATGAAACTATGCAATACCTGAAGAGATTGGACACTTTCTTATTACTTGAAGCATGAAGAGCTCTTGAAAATACCTGCTTATCAACCAAGTTGGTCAACCAACATGACCAACAAGAAAAAGCTGGTTGACCAGCATGACCAAGCTGGTTGACAGGCATGACTAAAATGACTAAGCTGGTCCACCTCCATGACCAGAATCAAATGCAACATTCGAGAGCTCGATAATTAGCTAGGCTACCAGCACAGGATATATTTTTGCCCAGCTGACCAGCTTTCCAACCACCATCTGAAACCAATAGAAGCTGATCTTGATCTAGATTTTTCATATGTGATATAAATGTTAATGAAGGTAGAATTGTTATAACTCTAAACTTTCTTTGGGAACTATTTAGTCTTGCCACCCAGTACACAGCCCACTGAACATGGTGAATGTTTTTAAAAGGTACATTTATTCCCAGTCCTTCTTAAAATGATTAGAACATAATTTCTATAACACAATTTCTTAGGCATTATGAGTGTATTCTTTCTGTCAGGGAGATTTGAAACTCTTCAAATGTCTTATTTCAATTATCATTACAATTCTGTCTCTATATGTTTTTTAAACATTTTACAGCAAAGCAAATGACTTTGTCAAAATCACAACAGATTAAATACAGTTTTAAAATTGGATGGGTTTCCCCTTTAAGTGGACGTTTAACTGTCAGAATATTGAAAGCACAAAAACAGTGTTGAACATGTTGAATTTGCCTTTCAGATTCAACCTGCATAAACAGTGTCCATATTTATAGATATATTGTCTAACAAAACGTCTGATTCTGATGATTACAAAATACGATTGAACTGTCATGTCATGCCTGAGACTTTGTATGCTTAGTATTTTTCATTTTCCTAGAATATCTTGCCTTTAATCCTGGCATGCATCTGTGATCTGTGATCATTTTTAAAAAGACAGTACAGGTTTGAATGCTCCATCCTCCCATTAGTAGTACTTTATACTTGTGAAACTTCATTTATTCAGTGGTCCATACTAAAGCCTGTCATTTAGCCAGAAGGAGTGTTCAACATGAACACACTGACAAGCTTTATATTCAGATTGTTTATTTTGTTGTACCAAAGGTCACATCATGTAATTCTGTGCATCTCAAAATCAATTAAATCAGAATATACTGACTTTTCTCGCTTGTGTCCAGCTTTTTGGTCCACTTTGTAGATGAAACACTGGTGTGTTTAGGGTTACCTGTCCAGTAATATTCATATTCACCCCATCACTTCATTTCTCCATCTCTTTTCCTCTCCATCACCTTATCTCATCTGTCATTCTCCCTGCACTTCTCCATCTGTTTTATTATACTTGATTTCTTGTCTTTGGCCATCTGTCTTTCATTATAATCCCCTTAAAGGTCACCATTGTCTGAATTTTAAGGTCATTAGTATTAAATAAAGAGCTTCTTGCAAATAGACACACAATTCATATCCTGAATCTGAATAGACAGATCATTTCCTGGCCTCCTATCATCTTAATCCTTTATATCTTAGCTAATCTTACTTTAATCTCATCACCATTTCCACATAAACTGTGTGGGAGCACAGTGGCGTGATAATAAACAATGGGGCTGAATGCTAATTTCCCTGAGCTCTCCTCCAATCCATGATTCGCTGGTTTGTGAGGCACCAAGAGATTGCAGAGGCAGAAGGGATGGTGTTATAAAGTCCTTCATGTGTCCTTTGCCATTTCCTTCCATGAGCCCACCATTAAAGGAAAGACAGTGGGTGCTTCCCAATCGCATACTAATTACTAATAAAGTTTTTGAGTATGTGTTGTAGTTTGTGACATAGGTAAAATTGACATCCAAGAGGCATACTCTGAGGCAGTCTGTTTGGAGTGTAGTTATGATCAAAGTTATGATCAAAGTTGTTATCCCACAATGTAATGCAAAACAGAAAGGGAGGACATACTATAAAATATAAAAATTAGGGAAGGTCACATACTTATAATAAAACATCATTGAGCAAATTGAAATACGTAATACATTTAGTTATACCAAGATAAATCCATATTTATCTTGCGATGAACAACTGTTACATAAAAATGAACAACACTGTTGCTTCCTCCACTGCAGTCGGCAGCTGTAAGCCTGTATACACGTTTACTTGCATTTTACATGACTTGCTGGTGGTGTCATCTGTTGTGCCACACCATCCACCATATGCACCATGTTTACAATTCGTTAAGCACCATCCAACGGACGGGGACCCCCTCTTTTCGGATGAACAAAACAGAACCTGAATCATTATATTTATGCCCCCAGAATGTACATAAACTCAGACCACTAGCAAAAACCGTTATCTGGCACAAAGGCAACCCTGGAGCTGTTAAAAACTTATGCTGAGCCAACGAAAGCAAGCACATTTTGTTGTCCCGTGAAAAAAGTCCTGTAAAAAGCTAGATGGACTGAAGCAAGCACTGGTGCTATTATCCTGCATAAGGATACCTCTAAAAGTTACTGCTAGACTGTACAATAACCTAATGGCACTCACTGCTGATGGGACACTGAAATCCATTTCATAATGTGTTGTATTTCATTTTGAGGCAAAACAACAGAATAAATAGGCTGATAAAACAGCAACCTTGCTTTTCCCTGCTTTTCCCTCCAAAGTTACATGCTTACTATTATACAGCTTAACATAATAAATGTCATTTTTGGCCTTTTTATACCATGATAAACTGCCCTTACATGCTGGTATCAGATTTAACACACTGTTACTCAGACAGCTTTTAGCCTGCAGTTAGAGACGGCTATGAAACAAAACAATCAAGCCCTATAAATGACACAAGTTTCTTCGGGTCGAAGTAAATCTAAGAGACCAATGTGGCAGCCAGCAGTGAGAGGCAAACATGTTGAGTCTACAATGTCTGAGGGCCCTGATAGTATGAAGCATGTTGGGAAGGCATGTATAGACACGTATATATTTCATTGCATTTGGGTCATTTCTAGATATTGCAAGAAGGTTCCAAAGCTTTCTGTTCCAAAGCTTTCTTGGTATTTCAGAATCATCTCACCCACCGGCTTGCTCATAAGAGGCTTGGACCTGGATTTCTGTAAAGCTGCTTTGTGACAATGTATTCGTCATAAAAAGCACTACATAAAAAATATTTGATTGATTTTTAGGGCTTTTATCTGACAATTACAACATCACCCTATGTCTGTCATAACTGCAGTGACAGTGATATTGGAGGTTGATAACTCACTACATAAGGTGGCTATGATCACTCATTCGTTTTGCACATTTAGAAGTAATTCAATGCAAGGACAAGGACAGTAGCACTGGATAGAACATCATCTTGCAGTGATAGTGTTGTCTGCTTCTATTTGTTTCTACCAGCTTTTCTCACTGGGAGTGATTGTAACCCACATTTGCTCCAGGGTTGGTTGGATGAGTCTTCTGGAGCACAGTTTACAAATGGTGCCACAGATTCTCAGGTGGGTTGAGATCGGCGCTGCATTATAGATTGTCAACTTTTTTTTGTTGTTTTCCACAACTTTGATGCCATGGTTTTGTGCTTGGAATGATTATTACCCTGTTGTGATATGACATTTCTTTTGCCTTGTATCTTGCATCATTCTAACCCAGTCATCAGTTTTAAAAAGTTGCCCAATCCCCACTGAGAAAATCTATGGATGCTGCCGCCCCATGTTTCACTGTAATGGTACAATATGTGTTGAGGAACTGGCAGGTTCGTTTTTTGCCATGCATAGCATTTTGAATATGCCTAGTATCTCTTTTTTGGCCTCACCTGAACAGGGCATCTGACCAGACTTTTCATTTTGGAACAGCAGGTGAATGCTAGGCACACCTAAACTCTATCTGAAATGTGTACCTTTCTGGTGTACCCTTACCTGTCAGGATACATGGTTCTTAATTTGGAGAAAACTTTATATTATATTATGTGGATGTTCTTTAATTCTTCAAATATAATTTGCCTACAAGGACCAACCACTGAAGGATCCTTTAGGGTGACCAACAGTGCTTTTTTTCCAAAGAACCTTTTTTGAAGTGTTATAGATCTTAAAATATGATTCTGAAAATGAAATAAAAGTGATCAAACATAGAACTGCAGAGCTGCAGATTGCTGACACTGAGGAACAGTTTTTGCTGTGATGAGGAGGGGTAACAGATAAGCAGCCCAGACATGGATGCGGATTCATTTTGAAAGCAGTTGGCGAGCAATTGCTATGGTCTGTTCACATCATTCTTCCCGATGCTGGAAAATCCAATGGGAGAAGGGGTCTGTACAAACAGAATTGCTTTAGGGCAGAGACAGTTTCAGATAATGGTTAAAGATGGAGATTTCTTGCAATGATTTCATTTCCTTAACACGGGACATTCAAACCAGAGCACTTTTGTTTTAAAAGTGATGTTTGACATTGATATCACTTTTACTGGTCGTTTACAACTACTGAGGAGGGTCTTAAGGAAGCATTAGAGCTGTGGGTGTGTGCTAGGTCCAGTAAATGACCTCAAGAGAGCGATTGTTCTGACTGTGTATGAGGACAGACTCATGAGGACTAACTGTCTGTCTGCCCCTTGCATACTAGGGATAATGGAAAGGGTCTCAGCATATGCAATAGAGAGAGAGAGTGCTATTAAACCCTTAAGCAGAAAAACAAACTTAATCTATTAGCCCCCATTTCCTACTCTTATAAACATTCTTTTCTGGCATTTGGGGCCTAGACAGGAAGACCAACCCCACCTCTTTCAAACTTAAGTAATTTGACTCAGTTTAATTGAATCACAACAACAATCCAATGTGTTTATTATCTCTACATCGACATCTGTCCAAGCTGGGAGGTAATGGCAACCATAATCGCAACCAAACACCAGTGGTATTTGCTTCCGTCCCTGAAGGTCTGATATTCTGTGTACCCCTGTCATAATTGTGTGTTTTCCTTGTTTTAAGATGACTCATTCAATACATCAGCCAATAAGCTCTTCTTGAATTTTGTTAGATCAGATAAAACATTCAATTATGCAATAAAGGGGGCTTCCAAAACTAGGGTCATATTCTGAGGTTTGGAGACAGAATGCTTCCATGTAACAGTTATCATTTGTACAGTTACTTGATCTAACAGATTGTCCCAACAAGTCAAAAACTTCATTTTAGTACAATTTCTAGACTTAAGGAGCTCCTCACTGACACACCTCTCCCATACTGCAGGGTCAGTGGCTTGAGTGTCAAGCACAATTGGTCCCTCAATGGTGACTGTCACAGCTGAAGAAACTGGTGTCATTTTTAAGGGCATCTTCTTTTGTTTCATAGCAGCATCTCACTGCAAAGCTATATTTCATATCCTCCCCGAACCCTAAGACAATTTATTAATACATTTATTTATTTATTTTTTAGTTTAATGGATAAATAGTGTGTGACCTTGTTTGGAGAAAAAAGCTCAGAGTTTATTCTGTTGATTCAAAGTGTTTATTCTGATTATTTTTTTATTACTCTGTTTGTTAATTTTATTGTTATTATTATTTTTATTATTCTATTTTTATATTTGATATAGATGGGTGCAGCTGTAAGACTTTGCAATTTCCCTCTGGGATTAATAAGGTAATTCTGATTCTGACTCTGAGATGCACTTTTATAAGTCTATTTGCAACCCTGTTATCTTGTCTCACCATGAAACATGCTGATTTTCCTTTAGGCTTTGTGGGAGGTGGGCTTGTGGGCTTTTACTGAATGGATTACATTAGAGTACCCACATAGCAAAGCATAGTCCAGCCTTTGCATTTTGCTTTAATAATACAGTATGATATTTGATCTGAGTGTGTTCTCCAAATTCCCTGCTTCGTTTCCTGGTCAAGGAGACATGGCCCATTTATAGTCACTCCTGGTCTCTAAAATAAAACATACATTCAGGGTCTTGCCTTACCATGATATTTTCATCTACTGGCAACCAAGATCTGAGAATAATGTAATGTTTATTTTAATATTTTGATATTACTATATTGTTCATTTGCAACTATTTACACCTTTTCTGTTGTATCACTTAATCTGTAGCTGGATGAATGTCTACAATGACACCATTTGAAAGTGCAGCTTGCTGGCAACAGTAGGGCTTTCCCCAGGTTACAGCCTACAGGATTAATAACCTGCCAAAGACATTAGCATCCAATTCCAAGACATTCACAAACAAGTCTCAGAAAAGAATTATGCCACTAAATTAATAGGGACCTTTGGCTGCAGTCACATATGATGTCAACAGATGAGTTAAGATAAAGAAGTAGAGAAGGTTAAATTAGGAGTACTGTACATGAGTGCTCTATATGATATACTGTATTGAAATTGGATATAAAGAAAATTAAAGAAACTATTAATATGATGGCTCAGATAAAAATCTCTTTTTTTCCCTTCCACCAGATGTAGCTAATAAACCAATATGTTAAAAAATTTACTTCTTTTTTTTTTTGGCTCTCAAAATAATGGAATATCTTTAATGAAGGACATATACCTGGAAAAAATATATAGTAGTGAGTAATTATTAGTAGAGTATAAAAAGTGGTACCTAAAATTGAGGTAACAAGCAATTGAACTAGGTTTATTCAACTTAAATAAACAGTCACATGAAAAACGTTAGGGCATTCAATAAGCGCCTTTGACTCTTTAACTTATTTAAACATATGGACATTTGAACTTTATTTTAACTGCATTGAGAATGAGGTGATATAGCTAAACACATAAAACTGAAGAAATATAAGGTAAATGTAATGAAAAAAAATGCATACTAGGAATTTGCCTGTCAGGCGTTCTGCTCTTTGTCTAGGTGTTCTCTGGCAAACTTTAGTCCTGCTTTGATGTTTTTTTTTTTTGTTTGTTTGTGTTTAAGTTTCCTCCTTGCACTTCTCCTCCCTCTCAAGTCCTTCTGATGGTAGATGATGCACTTAAGGGCTTAAACCAACAACTGTGGGGTAAATTTACATTGGTTGCTGGTCCTGGTATATTGCTGCCCTGCTTGTTTTAGGGTTTTCCTGCTGGAACACACCCAGTTTGGCTCAGCATGGGGTGGTCAGTTAGTTCAGATAGACCAGGTGTGTTGGAATTAGGAAAAAATCTAAAACAAGCAGGGAAACGGTACACAGAACCCGGATTGAGAACCCCTGTACTAGTGGAATTAACTCTTAGAACCCAAGGTCAACATACAGTTACATGCCATTTTCTAGACTTCAAATCAAAGTGACCTACAGACATGATAGACATACAATAACAAACTACAAGACTCTTATCACATCTTATGTTCTCATCATTATGCGATGATCTATCAGCTTGGAAAACAGGTCAAATTCACTTGTTTCCAACTGAATTAAAATCCCAGTTTAAATGCCAAAGGAGCTTCCAGTGCATGTCCACTGTTCTGTCCACTTGTACATGCTCAACCTACATTCAGGTTGTTTACTCTCCTTTACTGAGCATGTGGTGTTTGAATTCCAGAATAGAAGTCCTGAGAAGAGATAATATTGATGCATACATAAATATGCAATATATAAATAACAAAAAATAATAAAGAACATTTGCATTTTTGTTTTGTTTTTTTCTTGCTATTATGTATTGGATGGTGTTTGAGTAGCAGTTTTACCTGCAATGCTGGTAAAGTTCACAAATTGTTGAAGTCATGACACCAGATTTAATGCCACCCACGATGAGGGCATGTGGTTTCATTGATCAATGTCTATTATATCACATTCATTTAAGACATAATCATTTTATTGTCATTTTATGTGATAAAGCAGACACTGGAAAACAGGCTTTTGACTAAATATGCACACAATCTGCTGCATAATTGATGAGTTTACACACTGGATATAACAAATACCACCAGCTCAACTAATCACCAGCTCAGAAATTACACTGCCTAAACACATTAGTGTTCCTCAGGCTCTATCCTGCAGATAATGACAGGCAAATTAAATAGTTTGACTTGAATTAGAAATAAGTTTTTCATTAACATTCACTGTTCAGCATGACGTTATCCCACATTTTCTCCAATCCCTCAGGACTGCATCCGATTTTGCTGGGCTCTTCCTACATCAGCGGTTTCACTTGTTATTTTTAAAGGAGTTTCATTTTCTGACATGTTGGCTAATTTAAGTTCTAATGACCAAGTTATTGTCTATTATACTATTACTAGGAGAACTGCCCTGTGTTATAAGAAAACCTCTTGATGTTTCAAACCTGTTAACAGCTGAATCTTTTTCCCTGTTGATTTGCAGTCCCCTGCTCATCTTCAGGCTCATTGACATTAAACTATGGATCATTAGTGTTTTACAAGATTACTAGGGAAATAAAATGAGTTTTCTCCAGTTTGGTCATTTATTTTTTAGGGGTGCAATTTTTAAAAGCAGGCTGAATTTATCAAGCCTTAGTTATACCTCCACATCTAGGCTGCCAGCCAGCATGTCCATCCAATTGAGAGGATGTGGCATGTGCAAATCATTGCACCAAAAAGCAAACCGAGACCAAAGCCCAACAGTTGTCACAGTTGTCAAGAGGATTCAGCCAGGATGTTAAGTTCCTGATCAGGTCAAGCTTTTCTGTCTAGGACGTTTCTTCAGCAAGTTTAAGCACTGAAAGAGTTTTCCATCACAAAATTGAGTAAAAAAAGAAATGATGCTGTGATGCTGAGAAAGTAGGTCAGTATATGCGCACACACACATTCACACACACTCACACTCTTGCTTTGAACCAAAGCAGTATTCAAGGGAAAGTGAACAAAGACGACAGGATATGTTTTCCTGTATCTTGTTTTGTTTCTTGTAAAGAGTAGTGACAAATGCAAGCATCAGCGAGACCTCTTGAAGGTCTTGCGGTCCTCGTCCACATCTGGAGCCCTGATTCAATCAGTCACATCTACGGCTCTAAGACCCTTCCTGACGAGTTTTCGAGGAATGATTGTTGTAAATTATATGCAGGTGTGAATAACCTTTAAAATAATTCCAAAACATCTTTGTGAAATCTTTCCTAGAATAATGTAACTTGTTATCTGCACCACAATGTGTGCTAGAACCATCTGATTATTCCAAAACTTCTGCTAGAAAACAACAACAAGAATATGATGACTCTGTGCTAGATACCTATGCTACAATATAAACTATTCTGGCATAACATTATGACCACCTTGTTTCTGCTGTCACTGTACAGTTTGTCAGGTTTGCAGAGAAACAGATTGACTACAGCCTATAAGTATAGAACAACAAATTGCTCCTGTATGGCAGTAACTGTAGAAAAAAAGGGGGCGATCAAAATGTTATGCTTGATTGGTGTATAGTCATTGTTCTTTTGCCTCCCTCAAAACCTCTACTCGAAACATCTGCCTACTCCAGGCAACTGTACTAGAAACATCTGCACAGTCCAAACCCTGAACCAGAAATATCTGGTTTCTTCTAAACACATTGTAACATGTACTAGAAACATCTGCACAGTCCAAACCCTGTACTAGAAACATCTGCATACTTCTACCTGTAACTAAGAAGCTCTGCTTACTCCAAAACCTATTAGAATGTACTTCTATTACAAAACCTTGTACCTCTATATATTACAAAACACAAACAATGGATTTCTGTCTATTACAAAACTTTTGCATTTGTACTAAGAAGCTCTGCTTACACCAAAACCTGAACTAGAATGTACTTCAGTCTATTACAAACAGAAGTTGACAGAGGGTCTTAGTACATACCTCTGTCAATTACAAAACCTGTACTAGAATGCACTTCTCCAAAGCAAAACTGGGTATGTGAAACACAGCAATGTAAGCTCTATTCCAGACCCTGTACTGTTCATGGGCTTCAAAATCTGTACTAAGAATATGTGATAGAATATGTTAAATTGCCAGCTGCTGCAAACCAGATGTACAATTAACCTCTGCTTACTCTAAAACCAGTGCTACAATGTAATACCATGTCCTTTGCCCCAAAACCAGGAATGTGGGATATACCTAGTTCTCAACTTCAAAAAAATGGGCTAGATGATTTAACAGTAATAATCTTAGAGGTGCTGCTTTCTGTGAGCTATGATTAATGCTTCAGGGCAAGCTTCCAACGTACCTTCCAGGGACAAACCAAGTGTCCTCAGTTGCACTCATGGAGGCTAGTTGGGGCTCCAGGACAAAGCAGCGACAGCCACACTCCAACAGGGGAGATGAGAAGAGGAGAGAGCGGGATTATGTCCATCCGAAGAGGAAAGCTGCTGGAGCGCTGAAGCGAGGAGGCTGGGGGAGTGTGTATAAGACCAGCAAATGAAGAAATGTGTGTGGCCAGACTCACACACACAATACACTTGCACCTCAGCCAGGCAGTTGAGGAGACAGGTGCAGACATAAAGGCATACTTACATGTAGCTTGATGTAATCTGACATAGACAAAGTTTCAAGTGGATGTTTGAGGGTTTCTTTTAATCCTCTTAATGTTGAAGAGTCTGGAGTAATAATGGTCCAAGTGAGGAAAGAGGAAAAAAGGGAGCAACACACTGAGGCTTTTTCTCCCTCTGACAGAATGGTCTCTCTCTCTCTCTCTCTCTCTCTCTCTCTCTCTCTCCCCCCTCCTCATGTGTAGCCTACCTCTCTCACTCTAATTTGTCTCTTCTGCGCTTCTATATTCTCAGCATTGCAGTGACACCGACATGGTTTGTGGTTAGTGTCTTTTTCGGTGGTATGAGTAGATCGGATACAGCAGTGCTGCTGGAGTGTTTAAACCTCTCTGTGTCACTGCTGGACTGAGAATAAACCTGCCAACCAGAAATATCCAGCCAGTGATGTCCTGTGAGCAGCATCCTATGAGCACCGATGAAGGACTAGCAGGACCAGTAAACACACATTAACCCAACACCACCACCATATCGGTGTCACTGCAGTGCTGACAATGACCCTCGACCCAAATAACACATGCTCTGTCGGGGTCCTGACTATGGAAGTTTAGGGTGAAAGGAAGCAAATTTTTGCAGAAATTGCAAAAAAAAGAAATAAATAAATTACAGAAATAAAATGCTCCTGTATGAGTGTAATTTTTCACCTTAATCTTATGATGGCCTCCCTCTTGCCTTAGACTAGGTGTGCAAGACTCCAGCAATGTTTTTTTGCATACTAATTACTAACACTAACTGCTTTTTGATTATGTCATATGTAACATAGATAAACAGGTCAAAGTTAGTATCCTAAAATATCCCAAATAGTTGTTGTTGTTGTTGTTGTTTTTTTATATGATTACTATGGTTTTGAATATGAAAACTAGTAGAAAATACAACCCACTAGAAACTCTCTTGTCCTACTGTTATTTTAATACAGTCCTTATCATGGATCATTCCCCATGTACAAATGCTGTTACAGACAGACCCCTGATAACCTAATTGGATCTAAATAAGGCTTGTTAAAGTGAAATGCAGTTGGGCTGTTGCTATGTGCACAGATGGCAGTTAGAACTGTTTCAGCCGGGTGGTGCAGACGGGTGTTTTGTGTCTGCAGGCTCTGATGAGTTTCTAGTGGGTTGTATCTTTTACTAGTTTTAACAGATTACTGAAATGGATTATTATTAATGGAGCATTTCTACTGGTCTATTCATCATGAAATTTTGAGGCAATGTAAAGAACAACTTCCAAATTTGGGCTATATTGCAGATACAAGTTTTCTGTTTATAGCGATTGAGTATTTGTTTATTGCAGATAAACTAATCTCTCTCTCTCTCTCTCTCTCTCTCTCTCTCTCTCTCTCTCATATTCTGTTTTACTGAGCCTGTTCTTTGCATGATCCACCATATCCTATGTGATGTGCATGATCATTTACACACCGATTGTACAGTTGTACAGTCTACTGAAAAGTCTGAGTCACACCATTGCAGGGGTTTGATTGCTGTAATACCACTGATTTTAACATCACTGACAAAATTACTCAAATCTGAGTTGCTCAATATTTGCTGTTTAGTTCCATCACACTTTATCTAGAATGAAACCGTGAAGTTTCAGAGTTTCTTTGTGATATTCTTCCAAAACATCATGAAAATTCACCTTTTTAATGACACAGAAAACAGCTCTGACCCATCAAGGCATGGACGTCACAATGTGGACCCAAATTGTTAGCAGCATCCTGTAAGATGCCCATGACCCTGTGGCTTGTTTACTGGATATCCTTTCTTGGAGTAACTTTAGTAAGAGATTTTCTTACCCAGCCAATCATAATTTGGCCCTAATTTGTCTCAGATTCGTACACGACCCTTTTTCCTGCATCAGCACATCAACTTCACCTGCTGTCTAATATGTATATTAACAGGTACCACTATAATCAGATTATCAATATTATTCTCCTGTCTGTGGTTTTCATTTAACCTCTGAATGAAAGCATTGAAATAAACAAAAAATAGAATAATATTGTTTTTTTATGAACGCAGAATCAGTTCAGGCACTCATGTCCCACCTATTCATAACTAGAGGGCCTGTACACTATCTTAAAAACCTTTATCAAAACATCTGTCTCACATGTAGTCCACAAAAATGAGCAGAAAAGATGTGTAACTAATATCAGACAACACAAATGAGAAAATGTGAATGTCTGCTTTCACTTTGCTGCTGCAAGGCTGTAAATTTCCCCACTGTAGGACTAATAAAGGATGATCTTATCTTAAAAGCTGTCTCTTTATCAGATCCCATGTTATCAATCTGTCTACTTATCTGATGTCATCTGGGTCATGCATGTTGGATGATTTTTGTCTTTTTTCTGAGGAACGATGTCTCCATTCTTTTTTGATTTAAGAAACTTCTAGATCTCTTGTTTGTTAACTGTCTGCATCAGGTAGCCACAGCTGATTGTCTGAAAATGATAAAGTTCAATTTTGCAATATGTTCTTTGTTCATTTTTATTAATGCTTATATAATGTTTATTGCTTGAACACGACAGAGCTCTCACTAGTTTTTACATTTAAAAAAAAGTCTTTTAAAATACTTAAAGGGACTGAAAGTGATTTAAAGTTGCATTTGTGGACTAATGTGGACTACTACCTCCCCCTGAAGATGGGCCTGGGGACCACCAGACTGTGGGTCCCCAGCCTGCTGGTGGTCCTCAGCCCACAGGTTGAAACCCTGTTCTAAGTCATCACTCAAGGAACCCTTTGTTAGTGTGAAGCTATTCTGCTGCAATGAAGTTCTCCTCAGTGTTCTGTCTCCATCTGGTGTTGTGGGAATGTCCTGCACCTTCAGGACAGCAGGGGTTTAATGTTTTGGCTGACAAAAAGTTGAAGGTGAAAGTGAAAACATTAGTCAAACCTTGGTCCATATAATATATTGTATAAAAAATAAGAGTGAATAGAGGGGAAATATGTTGGACATTGTTACTAGATGTAGACTGGCCTTCCCACTTGCTCACATCTGTTTACCTAACTCCTGATTAAGAGACCAGCCCTGCCCCTGCTGAACTACAGAGACAGCCCACTTTGACTCAACCTATATAGAGTCTAGAAGGAGAAGCACAGTGTGATGTCTTCACAGGACATATGTTTAGAGGGATATGCATGAGTTAAATGGGCTTTAAGCACTAAAGGGGGTGTTGTACAGAGGAGAGGGCAGGCAGTGGATGGTGTCAGATGGTCAAAGACTTCTCAGGTCGTGTGATGCTGATCGTCCACTAGACGCAGACCAAGACAGAGCTGTCAACCTGGATGAGTTTGTCAGGGGGTTCCAGAGTTGCTTAAAACGAGAAGAAGAAATGGAGGAACATGCAAAAGGAGCAGAAACCCTGTCCCTGGCCTGGGAGGACTTCAAGTCCAGACTTGGAGAGCAGCAGAAATTCATTCCCCGGTAAGTGAGGAGGAGAAGGATGGAAAGCCACCAGGTTTGAGCTGCTTCATTTGAGCAACACCAGGGTGGCCTGAACTTATTGCTCAGGTCTGTTACTGCAGTGGGTAAATTCCTTTGCAGAGGAACCACGAAGTTCCTGAAGTTATTTAGACTGTCCTTCTCTTTTTGGGATCAAGTCAAACCTGTCGGACAGAAGTGCATGAGTAAGAAAAATAGCCTGAGTCAACATCTCCCTCAACACTGGATTTAAAAATGCAGTGTTGGGCAAAGTTGGTGTTCTTGTCCTGTTTAAATGGGCTTGATGTGAATATTGACCATATTTGGACTGATATTTATCAAGATTACGCCTGAAAAGACTGTAAAAGTACACTGTTAGGAATATTAGTGATAAAACTCATTCCTAGATCATCATCAGATCATCATCTGGTCTTCTTTTAAAACCAGCCTTTTCATTCACTCCTCTTAGATTTTACTTCAGTGTTTGTCATTTGTCACTGTTTACACTATCTAGCTGACATTTACTTCACCTTGAGTTCACACCTTTATGTCTACTTGAGTGAAGACTGATGATGATGCAGGTTGTTTCGCTCTTTTATTGCTGTCTGACTGTCTGTCTAACGTTTGGCAAACATAATACATTTACAAAGGAGCCCTAAAAACGTCATCTGTGACCTGACAATTAAGTTGGTTACCTTTGAAACTCCAGCTATTTGATTCTGTGGGAAACTTTTTGCTGTATTCTAAACAGTCACTGCCTTCAGAAGGCCTGGATTTGGTTGCAATAGCTGTTAGACTTGTTTTAAAAGTGTAACTGGGTATTTTAAAAAGGCAGAACTGCTCATTAAGCCCCGAAAATTATATCCTTCTGGTCAAACTGAGAAATAAGGTGGTAGCTGTTCATGAAGAGGGTTTGTCAGTATACCTGATGACTTTATTTGAAGTTACAATACTCTGTTTAGTATATAGGAACATCTGGTTGGACAGTATGTAAACTTATCATGGCCTCATTACAGGTCAGTATTGAAGCATTGGTGTAATCTGATAAGCACATTTACTCAGAGGAGTTGGTTTAGAAAGATATGGCAATACTTTCATTGAGTCTGTAAATACTCACTTCCCCCTTTATTTGAATAAGAGTCTCTGTTCTTTGACTCTTATGACAGCTGAGTTCAACTGAGATTACTTCTGGGGTCTAAGTCATGGCACTTGTTTAAGAGTCTTGTGACAGAGCAGATGAGATAGTCGGTGCTAAAGGCTGGGGATGGCTCAGACCACTATGCTGCCATGCTTCAGCCGAAGGAACATCAATTAGTGCCCCTGTAGATAGAGAATGTTTTGACCCATTACTTCAAAATAGCTTCTATTGAGAGAGCATGTTGTATAATTAAAAGATCAGCACTGTCATGGGGCTAGATATCCGTGATCAGTTTACTTATCAATTACAGTATCGAGTACAAAGACTGCAGCATTATGGTGTAGAGGAGAACTAATTGGCCAAGCAAGCAGTCGTTCAGGCAAAAATCCTGGATCAAAAGTAATCCTGGATTTGGGTAATGTCCAGAACCAAGTGGACATCTGGGGAAAAATAACCATCTTGGCCAGAAGTGTGTATTTATGCCATACTTTCGCTCTGTTTAGCAACCATATGCATGGTTTAACGTAAAAACTAGAGTCTGTGTACTTCAGAATTGGGCTGGAGGGCTCAAATGATACCAGCTGTGTAAATATACTCCTAGGATTCCCCAAACATTATGCCGGGTAAATTACTCAGTCACATCCTCAGTTGTGGTGTTCTGCTGGAAAATCCCCTAGTCTGGAGGTAGAGTGGAAGCAAAGCACTCACAGAACTTTTGTGACCTTTATTAGGTTTATTAAATGCTGTTCAACCACATGCATTTTGTTGATCGGTTCAGTTCCGAGCAGATTTCATTCCAAATCTAAGACAAAGGAAAGAACAAAAAAAAAAAAAAACAGATAGTACACCTTTAATGACATGTATCACACAATATTTTATTTTTTATTAGACAAAACAATTCATTTTTTTTTTTTATTAGAAATATTTTTTTTATTATTATTTTATTATTTTTATTATTGATTATACTGATTATGTAGCTTATGTTCAGAATTTAGTCCCTTAAGTTGAGAAGTGTCCAAAAAACAAACAAACAAAAAAAAAAACATTTAAAATGTTAAAAGTAAAAAGATAAACCAGCCATTACTCTTATCTAAAAGAAAAAGTCAACTATCTTCAGGTTGAGTTCTAGTATTTCCTACGATTATGACAATATTCTGCATATTAGATGAGACTCATATTAGATCCAATAATATCAAAACCAGAATTCCCCACATTTTCCAGTCTCTAAATATGTCTGACTAAATGATTTGCCTCCACATTTTTAAATACATGAATTCGTAATGCTATGTGTGTGTGTGTGTGTGTGTGTGTGTGTGTGTGTGTGTGTGTGTGTGTGTAGTATTGACCAGGTGTCAACTCTGTACCAGAACATAAGTCTGACTGAGGTTCGGATAATTCCTCAGTATGAGAGAGTGATACTCAACTTCATCAGAGAGATTAAGCTCCAGAACACAGAGATGGAGCATCTGGCACTGGCTGTGAAAAGGTTTGGACACACGTGAAATAGCCACGTATTATGCTACTGCATTGTTCCTTGTCACTGGCCCTCCTCATTTGCATGGCACTGGTTCTGGTTCTGCTTGGAGCACAGAAACTTAATGGTAAGTGACCCCTATGACTTGTCTTCAGGGCTCAGGACCAGGCTACCATACAGCTGAGTGAGATGGAAGAGGAGATGGACCAGCGCATTCATGCAACGGAAAGAAACACACGCATTCAGGTCAGGACAGCACTGCCACTAGCTGCCTCCTTGTCATCCAGAAATGAGATAACAGAACTTTCCCGTAGATGTTTGGCTGAGACAAAGGAGTAGAGTACGTCCTCAAACATATGGTCACCTGCATAAGATGCAGTATTACAATATGACAATTTGTTTATTTACATGGGAAAGTAGCGTGTAAATTGAACATGGGGAGGCTTGTGAACACCAATTCCTTTAAGGTGGTATCTTATGAGTGTGGTTGAACACAGACCAGCATGCTTATGGCAAGGCGACATGAATTTGTAGTTCAAACGATGTCATAATAATAGTGGTCAGTGCAGCATTCTTTAGCTTCCACGGAACATGTGAAAAGTCAAGGGACACAATCAGTACTTCCTGTCTTATGACCTTTTGGGTTTTCACTGAACACTGACTCGCATTGTTCTGAGCGATTTGTGGAGCGGTAGGGTCATCCTACTTACACAGAGAGAGCAAGACCAGCTCTGCTTTCTGTGACTCATGACCACAGATGGCTGTGGCATCACAGGGGATCAAAGTGGCAATAGAGCCAATGCTTACATTGCTGTGCCAGTTAATAGCCCACCATTTGGTGTCTTTTCAATAATTTACATCGCATTAGATGTATCATTAGACCTTCTGAAGCACATCCTGTTTCATCTGCTCTCTGTCTCTCTGTCTCTCTCTCTCTCTCTCTCTCTCTCTCTCTCTCTCTCTCTCTCTCTCTCTCTTTGTAGACAAACAGATTGTTGATGTAGGGCAAAGTAATCAATTTTGGCAGGCCCAGAGTCAGGCTGCACTCTGGAGATTGAACAGAAAACCTGATTTACTCAGTTATAGCTGTTTATGCAACTCTTAACTGCTTTCTTTGAATGATGCATTACTGTTTATTATAAACAAAAATCAAAAAATCAAACACACAATGAAAAGCAAGGTGTGCAGTAATGCATGTGAGACTATGTAAGACTCCTCAATCTTAATAGGAATATTAATGGTAGATTTCAGTACTTTTCTACAGACACTGACCCAAACTGACCCAAACTAACTGAGTGCTCCTATTTGTATTGTTTCTATGGATCATGCTTTTGGTGTATAAAAGATTAATGAGTGCAGGTGAACAGGTGAACTTGTCCTGCTATACTGAAATCAACCTTGTCATGTGATTGTTCTGGATGACTTCCAGGCCTTTATGTAACCACAGCATTGAAGTTGTATGGCTGAGAAATTTGGGTAGTCTTGTGTCTGCTCCTGCCCCTAACCCTGTTCTTAATCTTTAACTCATGTTCCCACAGCAATATTTATCTAGTTATGTAACTTCCACTGACCTGACTTTATTTACTCGTCAGTAGCTGTTTAGTTTCCTTCAGAGTTCTTAACAAATGCAATTACTTTACTATTGGGCACTTATTGTTTCACACCAACACATTCTTTGCACTTATTTCATAGCAGAAATAAAATTCACTGGACTTCAATGTGTGGAAAAGTAATCTTTATAAATTAATGTCATGCTTTATATTGAAGCAGTAATGGTGAGTACAGTACGTCATGGGAACAAGTTAGAGCAAACAACTGATAACGTGGTATTTATATATAGCTACTTTCAAGCCGTTTGTGTGGTTCTCTTTGGTCTACATCTCCTGAGAGATGTATGAAAATATTTCAGTAAATCAAGATGCATCCCATTTCTGCTCGTTTAGAATTTTGTCATTACATGTTTTCTGCACATCTTTAAAGACTGTTTTCTGTAAATAATAAACATTTCCGTTAGCGATAACTGTTTCTACTGAAGACATTGCACCACACAACTGTCTTATTTTGTATTTTAGACTCGCTTTAAAGCCCTTTTTAGTCCTGCAGATGTGCTGTGTTTTTTGGTCCTTTAAGGAATCCAAGAAAGCAGAGGCAGCATTGACCAGCATGAAACAGCACTACGAATCTCAGCTGACGGAGTTGCAGCAAAAGATCCAAATTCTGCAGATGGTGAGGTCCACCTGAGTGTTCATTTATATAACAGAATCATTTTATACAGGAGGAAAATGTATAAAATCTTTATTTTTTGCTAAGCTTGTACAACATTTAAATAAATAGTACAGGGGTAGGCAACCCTGGCCCTGGAGTGCCAGCTTCTTGTGCAGTTTGCTCATTTTCTTCCTCTAACAAACTTACTAAACCTGGCAATTAACAGGTAAGTTGAATCAGGTGTGCTTGAGGAGGAGGAGGAGCACAAAACTGTGTGGGAGTCTGAATTCCAGGACTGGAGTTGTCTACCACTGAACTAGTAAGAAGCTTTTGGAATAACAGTGTTCCTAAAATCAAATTGGAATTCTTTGCAAATGTCTGTAATAATCATAAAGAATCGCAGTATGTTGTTGTCGTCACACAAAATCCATTTTGCTGTTATTCACTTTGGTAATCAGACTGTTGTTCTTTATATCATATATGCATGTAATGATAAATAAACAAATAGAACATGTTTTTACATTGATTTCTGCTGTAAGGTATTTTCCTACTCCTATCCTACCTATTTTCTATTTTGTAAAGTTTGAACCCTGACATCAGCATTTAATAATGTGGTAGAGGATAAAGAGATATTGATGGAAATATGCTTTGGGCTAGAGCAGTGATTCTGAGCCCTGGTCCTAGAGGAACCCTGCCCTGCACATTTTAATGGTTTCCTGCTTCCAGCACACCTGATTCAACCAATTAGCTCATTTTTTTTTCTTCATACATTTTAAACAATGAATCTACTAAAATATGTAGGGCAGGGTACTTCCAGGACCAGGGCTGACAAACACGGAATAATGTTATGGGTACAAAAACTTTGTCATGTATGCAGAATATTTCCACTTAATCTTACAATCTCAACATTCTTTTGCGTAGAAAGTCTGTAGAAACTAGAACAATCCACATTTTTATGGTGTAAATGCATAATGGTTTTATTATTTTATTTACATTTCATTCTGGTTTTAACAATCTGGTCCCCAGTACGAACTAACTGATCACCTCCCATTTTGATTTTAACAGTTACACTTATAATATAAATTTTTTCCATCTTTTCTACAGATTGAAGACCAGAACAAGTACACCAGTCTTAAAGATGAGAATGCAGCGCTGAAGCGGAAGAATAATGAGCTCACACTGGTATGACAACATTGACTTTGGAGTGATCTGTTTAGCTCTAATAAATAAATAATTAAATCTCATCAGTCTCCACTGTTTTTCCCGTGTCTCAGCAAAACCAGAAGCTGAAGCAGGAGCTGCTGGAGTGTCACACCAATGTAGCATTTCTGCAGAGTGAGCTGGACTCGATTAAAAGTGATCTTACTGACCAGAGCCTCAACTTTGAACGGTGAGGTGTCTTATGGGGGGCATATCTGAGTGTTCAGCATATTTTTTTCAGTCGGCTTGTGTATACACCCCTAATTAGACCACTTCACTTCAGTCTCCCAGTAAGATGTGTCCAATTCCAGTGTGTGAGTAACACAGACAGACAGAGATCGCTTGCATGCTGTCTCTGTCTGGCAACTCCTACAGCTGTTTGCTGTGCTAGTATCACAAGAGCAGGATATCCTGGAGTGACACCACACGCCCAAGGAATTTTGTGGCCTTGTTGCCTAGCAACGAAGTCTAAGCGACAAAATTGTGCATGCCTTTGCATGGCTCAGTTTTTTGCTCTCACTCTCTGTGTCTGTGTATGTTTAATTCCAGGTATCTGTAAAATATTTTTGACAAATTTTGACGTGAATAAAACAGGAGTATAAATAATACTGGGGTTGAACCCAACATTAACTGTGCTTCATTGCTTCAATTATCAAGTCCAAAATGACAGTGAAAGTTTTTTGATCTTCTGTAAAGTTGTTATTTTGTGGAAATCTCAGCAAAGCCCCACATTTATCATTCATTCTTTAAAAATGCCCATTCTCTGTCTTCTGCTGGCTCCATTTATTATATTGAGTGATTATGAAATAAACATGTTCTAAATCAACTTCACCTGTAAACTAAATGAAAGCTTATTGTCATAGTTGTTTATGTGTAAATAGTCATAAGTAACCTAGACAACAGATTTTCATTTAGATTGCATCGGCTATTTTGGAATTTCTGTTCACCACACACTAACATTGTTCTCTTCTGATGTTTGGATGTTAGTTAAAATTAGTAAAAAATAAATACATAAATAAATAAACAATATATATATCTATATATTACTACATACCTTAACTGCTGTGAACAACTGCTGTGATGTGTTTGAAATTCTCTTTTGGCTGCAAACATCCTCCCCTTCCCAAAATGAAATTCTAAATCTAGTCACGTCTGTTCATCATTGCAAATAATACAGTTCAAAATGTTTGCATGTATGGTCTTAAAAGTGATGGAATTGCAGGTCTAAACAACAAATTATTTTCCAAACATTTGGCTTTTGAGTAGAATAGATTGTGAAATGACAAAAGTCAAAAAGTAGGGGGAGATGCAATGTTTTTGAATTAATCCTGATGTATTACATTAATTGTATAATAATACATGAATATTTTTCAATGTATTCAGAGATGAAGCCTTGATGAGCTGTTTTGCTGAGGAGAGGGACAACCTGGAGAGACAGATTGAGATGCTGCAGTAAGTCATAACAGGAAATGTCTGATAAATGTCTGCCTCTGTTTGAGAAAGACACACAGGAATAACTGGGTCAAGTTTTATTGGATTCTCGTCACGACAGCAGTTCTGTAATTACTTGCTGTTAAAGTCAAGATACACACTGTCAAGCACTGATGACTGTAGAGCAACAAATATGAGAAAGCTTTAGCCAAAGACATGACTTATTTCACTTACTGGTTCTGGTACAATTTGTGTTTTATTGACATTGTATTTTCTTAGGTCAGCAAACCGGAAGCTTCACGACAGCAATGATGGCTTACGTGCAATCCTGGAGAACAGCCAGGCCAAAAACAAGGGCCAAGTAAGCATGTTCAATGGATTCTTTGAGTTCCCAGTAATCTTTATGTCCACAAATTTACATTAAGAATAGACTACCAGCAGTTTGCAGATGCTTTAATATATGTGCAAGAAACAGTTCAGGATTAAACTCAGACAATGAGCTCTACTAGAATCACTTGGGAGGTTAGGATTATGTGGGAGCAAAGTGTAGTTAAAGGTGTGTTTATTTATCCAAACAAATGACTGTGGCATGCAGTATCCTACGACAGTGGAATGACAACTTTTTTCCCGCCTTCAGCGATTATCTCCTGGAAGTACTATGGCTAGAAGAAAGAGCCTGTGCACTCCATATTTTGAAAGGTAAGCTTGAGTTGGTTCTGGTAGGTGCTGCCCATACGTTTTTTTTGTTTGTTTGTTTTCAGTGCAAACTGAAAGACGCCCAAGGAAGATGGCAGCATTATTCGGTTAGACTCAAGAGTAATTACAAAAGTAGGCTAGACTAGACTTTGCTGGGCTATACTGAGCTATTTGGATTTTCACAGTGATGTAAAGCAGCCATTAAAAGTGTTTTTTTTTACTTGCTCAGGATAAAATTGCAGTGTTGTGTGTGTGTGTGTGTGTGTGTGTGTGTGTGTGTGTGTGTGTGTGTGTGTGTGTGTGTGTGTGTGTGTGTGTGTGTGTGTGTGTGTGTGCGCGCGCATATATAGGCTTGTCAAACTAAATATATTTCTATTTCTCTGCATTGTTTGCAACCTGATACCAACCCAAAGCTGATCTCTGTGCTTTGAGCTTATCACTTAATCACGCTGGTGCTCTTTCTGTGGGACTTGTTATTTGTGATTAAAAAAATGTAAAAGTTAAATTAATTTGGTTTAATAGACACAGAATAACACTGTCCTTCCTTGCTGGTGGATTATTATCCTGCAGGTGCTGTAACGTGTGTGGCGAAGACGACTATGGTCAACTGCAGGTAATGGAGCATCTGCGCAGGCAGAGCTGTGACTCTTTGGCTCTGGCACTGTGTGACCCCATGCGCCGACACAGCTGTGAGTTGGACAGTCTGCCTGAGAGCTGTGTGGACAGTGGTATGTCCACTCTCCGCTCGAACAATGGCTATGACTCGGAGCATGAGAGCACATACAAAAGCCCCACTCAGCCGGTGGACACAGACACTACCCTGTCCGGAGAAACATCGGACACAGAGGTGAGACAGGTTTACAAACACGCTAAGGGCTGGAAGAAGGCACCTGAGGCTGGGTGTGTAGTGACAGGTCCGTTTTTTTCAGACTGGGTCATCGTCTTGACCTGCCTTATATTCCCAGGTGCAAGAGGTGCAAGAGGAGAGCACGTGCGTATCAGATAGTGAGTCAGATCAAAACTGGACTCCAGCACAGCCAGACGTCACTGTGTCAGGGAAGAAATGTCTTTCTGCCATCTTCACTGAGGTAACTGACCCAAAGGTGGAACTATTTTAACCATTTGGTTCTGACATACATAGCCATTCAACCCTGTAGCTTTCAATTTCATTGTATTGGTATTTTGTGTGTTTTCTGTCTCCTTTTAAGGCCTTTTGTGTTTGTAGGTTCTTTTTTGTTTATTTGTTTGTTTGTTTTTATTTGGTTACTGGTTGTGTTAGTAGTTATATTATTAGTTATTTTAGTATAGTTATAATATAATCAGATATGTTTCAAAATTAGGACACCCCTGGAAATAAGAAAAATGAACATCATATAAATTAATATTTGTATCTCTAAAGGTCTAATATCTATAATTGCATCAATTTTGCAGTTCCTACTGAAGAAATAGTTAGTATGTCCTAATACTTTGAATTGCCCTTTGGCCAAAATAACCTCAATTAGATGTTTCCTATATTTGCCCACCAGTCACTGATTTTGACTTGGAGAAACTTTTTACAGTGACTTGTGTAGGTCAAGGGTAGGCAACCCCGATCCTGCCCTGAGAAAGAGGGACACAAATCTGTTCCCCTGCTCTAGGTGTCCCCTGACCAACTTTAGTCTTGCCCTGTTTCCTTCCTGCACACCTCTCATGACAATCCAACATGCTGAGTCTTCTTTCTGGTTGTAGATACTCTGTTTTGAATGAGCTGTGGGGGAGAGCTACCAATGATGTCATTTATGGTTGTTGGAGATTTCTTTCCACTATCTGTTAAACTTGCTAGTAATGCCTTACATGACCATGTTGGCAGTGGTTTTAAATGTTGTAATCAAAGTTATTTTCTGGACGGTGGGATTGTTGAGGTGTTTTAAATCCCTTCCCAGACTCATATGCATATATTAGATTCTTTCTGAAGGTCTTACGATCCGACCATGGTGACACTACTCACTTCAACAATCAAGAGCATACCAAACTAATGTCTGAGGTGTCAATATAGGTGTCAACAAATATATGTACCTATATTTCTGTTTATGTAAGATTAAAGATAAAGGTTTTAATGGAGTGTCCTATTTTGGTGAATGACTATTATTGTATTAATTGTTGCATTGTATAAAATGAGGCTTCTTTCTATAGAGAGACAAAGATGAGCTAGTAGAGAAGCCACAGGCATCCGATAAGACATATAAGATCGTGTTAGCTGGTGATGCTGCTGTGGGAAAGTCCAGCTTCCTTCTGCGCCTCTGCAAGAATGAGTTCAAAGGCACCACCAGTGCCACTCTTGGTAAGAACGACCAAAAAGCAAATAAACATTTAAAAACTACACTCAAGCTTTGCTCAATTTTGTTAAGCTGTGCATAGAATAACAATAAATTGGTATGTTTATATAGGAGTCGATTTCCAAATGAAGACTCTTGTGGTGGATGGAGTGCCAACAGTGTTACAGCTTTGGGATACAGCGGGTCAGGAGAGGTGAGTCCTAAATGTGGCCTATTAAATCCCAATTCTAAATCTCATATATTGTACGTAATAAGCTCTAAGTCCAAATCTTAAAGTAGCTCTTTGCCTATAGCTTTAAACCACCTATCATAACCCCAGTGCTGAAATAGTACTCCAACTCATTCAGTCCTAAAGCCATTTTCTTAAATCTGGAATAAGATATTCTAAGTAGGTAAGAGTAGTTCCCACAAAACAAATACTTCCTTTAGCTGCAAATTACCATATTAAACCCATTATCCTAAATCCCAACTCAAAGCTCTCTGCTCATCTAAATTGCATTTTACCTGAAGAAACTTTGTGTAAACTGAAGGTGGACCCCATTGTTTGTGTAAATACGTTTTTTCCTGGGTGTCTTCTTGTTGCTATGTTGGTTTAATGGGTGTTGTAGGAATGTGAATTTAAATTGTTTCTCCTACGCAGGTTCCGGAGCATTGCTAAATCCTACTTCAGACGAGCTGATGGCGTTCTCCTGCTTTACGATGTTACCTGTGAGAGGAGCTTTCTGAATGTGCGGGAGTGGGTTGACATCATAGAGGTATTTCCTGTGTTCTATGACTTAAATGGAAAATAAAGGTTTTTTTTTCTGTAGGAATTTGATACCAAAGTGTTTGGTCAAATAGCTGCAATGAATTCAAGCTCCTTATTTTAAGCTCATCTACATGTTACCCAACTTCAGTGCTGTTGTTGACTTAAGCTCTCCATGCCTCCAGGATGTTTCCCAGGATGATGTCCCCATTATGCTGGTGGGAAATAAGACAGATCTACGGCAACAGGCTCTTCAGGATGGCATCACATGCATCCCAACCAGTTACGGAGAGAAGTTAGCTATGGTGAGGGCCTTGAACATCGTGACACTCACATTATTATTATATTATGTGCACATCCTTCCCATTCTGCTGGTGTGGGTAATTGTTAACCCTTAGCCTTCATCTTGTAACTGTATCATTCAGATGTATTTGTGAAATTATAATTTCTGTTTACCACTGATCAGATGTTATTGTTTCCAGTTTAAATCAGCAGAAAGTGTAGATCGGTAACTAACTTAGACCTAAAAAGACCACATTTTTTACCCCATGGGGCAAAAGGTATTTAGTCAGCCACTGATTATAAGTAGGAGAACTTGCACAAAGATGAGAGGTCTGTAATTTTCATCATAGGTACACTTCAACTAAAACATCCAGGAAATCTCACTGTAGGATTTCAAAAAAAAATATTTGTACATTATGGTGGAAAAAAAGTATTTGGTTGATAACAGAAGTTCTACTTTGTAACATAACCTTTGTTGGCAATGACAGAGGTCAAATGTTTCCTGTAAGTCTTCATCCCAGGTTTGCAAACACTGTAGCTGATATTTTGGCCCATACCTTCGTGCAGATCTCCTCTGGAGAAGTGATGTTTCGGAGCTGTCGCTGGGCAACACAGACTTTCAACTGCCTCCACAGATTTTCTGTGGTGTTGAGGTCTGGAGGTCCTCTAGGACCTTGAAATGCTTTTAATAGAGCCACTTCTTTGTTGCATTGTTCTTCCTCCAAAATGATGAGTTGAGCTTTTACCAAAAAGTTCTATTTTGGCCACATGATATTCTCCCAATCCTATTCTGGATCATCCATATGCTCTCTGGCAAACTTCAGATGGGGCCAAACATGTCTGGACTCAAACCCTGCAGTGCCCTCTTGGCGTTGTGTGTTACTGATAGTAGCCTTTGTAACTTTGGTCCCAGCTCTCTGCAGGTCATTCATCAGGTCCTTTGATTCATCAGGTTCTGGGATCTTTGCTCACCGTTCTCATGATTATTTAATAGGGATGTGACGGAGCTGAGAAAAATCTGCATCCGTCGGATTCAAATTTTTAGTTACACAAATAAGACATATCAACTGGTAGTGTAGAACTGTTCATGTTTACTACTGTTTTGTGTTTTACACTTGTTTTCTTACCACATTCGGCCATTTTCATTATTTATTTATTTAAAGCGGAAGTCTAAAGTAAACAACATTCACCATTAAATTCAGATGAACATTGTCTGTCTCTAAAATATGACCTACAGGCCGGAAATCAACTTGTATGTGTCATGCAGCCCTCAGTCTCTCCGGACTCCAATTCCCAGAATCCTTCAGTTTGTTACCTGACTGATCATGTGACTCACTCACGTTCCCGATCACCGGAGTTCTGATTGTGTTCACCTGGTCCGGAGAGACTTTAATCCAGTCTTTCAACATGTTCGGTGTCTAGCTTTGCCTCGCAGCCTCAGCGCGATACCCATGTTTATCGTTATTGTCTGTTTGAGCCGGTTCCGTTTTCTGATCCTGCCTTTCGTTTCGTCCTGTGTTTATTCTGCCGGTTTTTGATCTTCGCCTGTTTTTTCGACTCCGTCTCTGGTTTGTCCAGTCTGCTTTTGTCTCTCCTGTCTGTTACTGATCTGGACTGTTTGACTTTGTTTAACGCATTTGTCCCATTAAAGTGCTGTGTTTATATCTGCGTCTGCGTCGCTCTGTCCGGTCCTGACGGTATGAACGGTCCTGTTTTATATACCGGCGGCGGTTTCAAATCCGCCTTCGAGGAAAATTGTCCCTAAAACATCCCTCGAATTCAAATCTGCTAAAAATAGTCGAAGTTCGAATGTCATCGAATTCAACTTCGTCACATCCCTATCATTTAGACCCCACAGGATGAGCTCTTTCTTTCTCTGTGTTGAAAAGAGCTTTTTAAAGCTAATGTTAAGGTTTTTAAAGATGGATGGATTGTTTGATTAGGAGCAACCAGTACTCAGGGTTTCAGTATCTGTATTGGGGACAGTTGTTTTAAATTTAAATGTTTTAAGTTTATTTTTCCAACTTTTTCAGTCATAAAGACATCAGAATTTCCTCTGTTAAAATATTAACTGTTAATTCTGTTATAATGATGTAGCTGCTGTTTTCTTGAGCCACGTGGCACATATGACACATGTAGTGGAAACTGCTAAAAATAATAATTAACAATGCCTTGGCAATATTATTGAGATTCTGAAAAAGAAGAATCGGGTGTCAAATGCCTGCTTATAATTGAAAAGCTTTTAATACTCATTATATTTATGATTCAAGGAGGAATAGCTGCTATTATGGTAGCAGCTAATGGATATCCAAATAAAACATTACAACAACAATGTATGGAAGTCACAGAAAATGTCCTATAAAAATGTTTTCTTAAAAAGAGTGAGAAACCCTGATCTACTGTAGAGTTTGGAAGTTAATCCCTGAGTTAATGTGCTAGAATTTCTGGTCTAAGTCCAGTTGCTGTATGAACCCCATGTTCTTTGTTCTTGGCAGACCTACAGTTCACTTTTCTGTGAGACGAGCGCAAAGGAGGGTTCAAACATAATCGAGGCCGTCCTCCATTTAGCACGGTGAGGCACTCACACTGTCTATTAAGCAGCACTCTTCCACTTCCATAACACTTTCCAAAATACTAACTTAAATCTCAGCAACTTTAAATGAGTTTTAAAAAGTTTACAAAAAGCCAAGAAGGAACCTCAGAACTTCAAAGTCCAAACTCACCACATCAAAGCATTGTGCTCCACTTACTTAGCACTTGGGGGCAGCAGATCTTCTCAAATTGCATCATACTGTAGAGCCCATGAGGAAAAGATTGGGACTTGCAATGCATATGAGTGCAAAACATTAAACATTATATTTATAAAACCTTCTAAATTCTAGATCATAAGCAATGCTGTTTTAAAATATTTGATATTGCCAATATCAGCTCCACAGAGTAAAGCTTCTCTCTTCTCTACAGAGAGGTCACCAAGCATGCACGTGAACACAAGGAACCAGCCTCAGTGACCAAACTTTCTGGAACTCCCAGCAAAAAGATTCCCAGCTTTAACTGCTGCATGGTGTGATGTACGGTTGTTCATCATAGAAGCCCCAAAACACAACCAGCAACACCTACGCTGGCGTGTCAGCATATCACTGACTTCAGACTAAACAAAGACTAGTGTGTGATTTGTTGTGAATTTGCAATTCATGGTTTCTTCATTCTGTTTCAGAACTTTTTTTCCCTGCCAATTGTATTTTTACAAGGACCTGACCAATATGAAGAAGGTTTTGACCAGGATTGATTCAAATTTTAAAGAGCTTTAGATAGTTGTGTCCAATATTTTCAAAGAATATGATTTTATATTATTAAAAGTGTGAAGTCTTCAGTAGATTTAGTTAAACATTGTTTTACAGCCTGATAAAATTGAAAGTAGGGAAGTACAAATGATATCAGATGTATCAAACCTAATATTAATCTGTTAAACTGAACTGAACATTAAAGATGCATTAAAATCTGTTATTGCACATATTTAATAAATATAAACTTTAATAAACATTGCATTAAAAATGTTACATTTCTCTAAAATTGCTGATCCAGGAAGACCTGATAGTAGTTAATGAATGTCCTTGCATTGACAGATTTATACATAACAGAAGAAGTAAAAACAAATGGGATATCTCCATCTTATTGGTGCATCTGTAGTTGTCCATTGTTAACTGTGAACATGCTTTAAACCCAATAAAATATCTATTGGGTTAGAACTATAAAAGAACCTAAATGCCCAAAATGTGTAGCGAGTTTCTAGGTTTCTGTTTATTTTTTCTTGTTTTACTTCTTTTCCTCATCACTTTTAGAGTTTTATTAAACCAGTTATCAGGAAGATCTGCTGGTCATCAATGCTGGCCTCTCTCAGTCTCAATATATTTTGGGTCCTAATTCAGTTTTGTGGCCTGGAAATGTCAAGACCAGCTTCAGAATGCCTGACTCTTGGGCTGTCAGTTGAGGCCTTAACACATTTCTATGCATGAATGTTTGTGTTTTCTACCTCTGCACAGCTTTGAGATGCTCTGACTTCATAGTAACATGAATTAGCTCCGTATCTGATGCACAGTGGACCAAACATGTTAAATCTACTTACTAATGAGGTGCTGTATAGAGAGTAGGGAAGTGTTTTGACTCAGTGGAGTAAAACAGAGCAGTCTTGTTAATGGTTCAGTCAGGTAGGTATTCCAAAGTGAAGATGTTTCCCATTTTTATTAAGCCAGAGGGGCAAGGGCCCTCCAGGAGCGTAGCTACTACAATGTATTAGTACAGTGTGATTGTTATTATTATTATTATTATTATTACAATTTCTCTTGTACACTATAGTTAAGTATGTTAATTAACTGTGATAAAGTATAAATGTATCATCTGTTTCCCCATCTTTCCTAATATGACACATACATAAAGATATTTATAAGCATACTCTCAGATGCTACACTGATTAATGTAGTTTGTTTTTGTTTTTTTTGCATGTGAATTTTTTTCTCACATTTTTAACTCATGTAATGTGCTATACTAATGTTAATTAGCCTCATGTTATCTAATATTTTTAGAATTTTTAACAGTGAATCAATATCACAATTCATGCTGCGTTTATACTAGAATCTTGAAGCAGAGTGTACAAATTTTCCACTTATGCCCAATATCACAAACTGCATATCACTGTTGTGCAAAAACCCGACATAATGTGAATCCGGTGGCTGTGTCAGAATTTCATGAGAGAAATAGAAATTACTTGGAATAAAATCTTGCATTGACTTCCATTGAAAGTTAAGTTTTTTTCCTTCTCCTGTAAATTTACCATCAATCTGAGAGGTGCAGATCTGACATTTACATTCACACTACTACAGAAAATTTGGATCTGCATCATGTTAAAGTATGTTTTGTAGAAACAGTTTTCTTAATCCAAAAAGTTGTATTTATTAAGAAAATTGCATTATAGCTGAACACTTGACTCACCTACCATATGGTTTCAGTGGGTTTAGTAATGAAATCATTTTTTTCCATTTTTATTCCATTTAAAATCAAAGTTACAATGATATTTTCATATACATTTATGTGTGTGTGTGTGTGTGTGTGTGTGTGTGTGTGTGTGTGTGGGAGCAACTTAAAGTAGCCAAAATAGTTTTCAGAGCTGTGTGAACAACCTGCTTCAAATCAGCTCTACAACCACTTTCAGATTTGGCCTGAGATGAGATATACAACACCAATTCCAGTCAATTTCAGTCCTTTTCCTCTGTGGCCTGGAGGACATGACAAAAACATTTTGAAACGTGGACTCGTCAGACTACAGGACACTTTTCCCCTTTGCGTCAGTCCATCTCAGATGATTTCAGGACCAGAGAAGCCAATGGCATTTCTGGGTGTTGTTGATATATGGTTTTCGCTTTGCATGGCAGATTTTTAACTTGCACTTGTAGATGGAGCGACGAGCTGTGTTCATTGTCAATGGTTTTTCTGAAGTGTTCCTGAGCCCATGTGGTAATATCCATTACAGAATGATGTGCAGTGCTGAGGGGTCGAAGGTCACGGGCATTCAATGTTTTCAGCCTTGCAGCTTATTTTGATGATATTATGGACTGTAGATGATGAAATCCCTACATTCCTTGCTATTGGACTATTTGCTCTGTCGGTTGTTCACAAAGTGTTCAACCTCACTCCATCCTTGCTTGTGAAATTGTGCCTTTCGAGGATGCTCCCTTTATACCCAATAATGGCATTCACCTGTTACCAATTAACCTGTTTGCCTGTGGAACTATTTTGCAGGCATCAAATTTAAAATTAATGAATATTAGCAAAAAAAAAAAAAAAAGTTTATCTGTTTGAACATAAATATCTTGTCCTTATAATATAATAAAATCATTGTATTGTTGTTATTTATGGGACACGTGAATGGAGTAATGTTTGATAGAATTCAACAAATATTACAAACCATGTTGTGATGTGGCACCAATCAGAGAAAAGGCATTAAAACAATAACATTAAAACCACTAACAAGCAAAACAAATATTGCAGATTGTCTGGTTTTGGTGGCATCTCTTATGGGGTGGAATTTATACATTAGGCAGTAAGTAAACAGTGAATGCTTGAAGTTGATATGTTGAAAGCAGGACAAATGGGCCAACATAAGGATCTTAGACATTATGACAAGAGCCAAAGTGTAATGGCTTAGATTATGTCTTTTGAGGTGTTCCTGATATGCAGTGGTCAGTACCTACACAGAGCTGCAAGGAAAGATGTGTGGTGAACTGGGGACAGGATGATGGGTGCCCAAGGTGACTTGATACAATTGGTTGATGTGGCACAACAGATAACACCACCAGTGAGCCACTACACCATATGGGAGACTGGGGTTTGATTCCCAGTCTGGGCAACTATGCTGTGCTACACCAATAAGAGTCCTTGGGCAAGACTCCTAATACTACCCTGGTCCACCTCTGTAATGTGAACAACCTTGTAAGTCACTCTGGATAAGAGTGTCAGCTAAATGTTGTAAGTGTAAATGCAATCCACGAGGTCCCCCTCCCACCTTACAGGACTTAAATGATCTACTGCTGGAGCCAAATAGCAGAGTACACCTTCAGAGGTATGCTCTGGAGGAGTTCATCAAACCTAAATGGGTCAAACCTGTTTTGGTAACATGAGGAGGTCTACATAATGTAAAGCTGTTGGTTTTAATGTTTTGGCTAAACAGTGTTCAGTGTCTTAAAGCACAGTAGTAAAAATCCAATCATGTATAATCAGTGCAGTTCTGAGTTCATCAGACTGGCCTGTTTTGGAATGCTGCAAAATGTTTTTCCTAAATCTGTTCTGTATTCCCACATGCTAAATTCCAGCTTTCTCCAGCAAACTCAAATTTCAATCTAGAGCCTCCAACTATCCATTTAATGGTCCAACTTTGTTTTTCTTGCAGAGTAGGTTTTTTATATTTCATGATTCATCTCCATAGAGCTTTAGTCATTTTATAAAAATGTTTTCCCATTTCCCATAGAGATGTATTGAGCAGTACATCGTCTTCTAATCTCACTGCCTTCAAATCAAACACATTCTGTAACCAGGGCACATGGTTCTGTATTCACCCCAAGAGTTTTCATTTTTATATATTTGGCTGGACCAGGAGCAACCAAGTCATATTTTAATGGAGCCTTTTCCACCATGAATTGCAATTGTTTAAACAGTTTATGCTTGTTTATTGTTTACTCTTACCTGTCTTTGTGAAATGAAAGTTTACCTCCTTTCTTGCTTTGATATAATGCACTGTAAACTGACATTAGAGTTCTCTTGTAGACCTATATTAACAAACGTAGTGTACTTCCTGAACTTTATGGCTTTATTCCTACTCTGTATACCAAATGTCTGGTGTGTGTGGTCAATACACAGCTTTATAAAATGTTCAAAATAAACAGTACATTATATTTTGCCATTGTTATAAGGTCTCCATTAAGAAGTATACATCAAGTGGACAATTGTTTTTGTCATTTTTTTAATTTGGGATTTTTATTGTGGCAGTACTAACATATAAAACAATCCATAATTGTAACATATAAACAATCAAAATTCACTTTACAAATTTTATAAGGCTTTGAGTCCCAGTGTTTCACAAACTGGGATAAATATATATATATATATATATATATATATATATATATATATATATATATATATATATATATATATATCTTAATATATTATATATATATATATCTTAATATATATATATATATATATCTTTCTTTATATATATATATATATATATTATTTTATCTTGGTACTCCCAGAGTTGCACTGACATAGACAAGTTTTTTTGTAACATAAAAAATGTTTTAAACTTTTAGCCATGCAAACAAAAGACAGCATTGCACACACTCCATCTGAGAAATTAAGAAATAAAAAAAACAATTTAAAACAAAATTGCATATACCAGCATATTCCAGATGTTTTCTGAAGTTGCATAATTTATATTTATTGTTAAACTGTATGTGAATAACTACTAAAGGGGAACAGACTTCTTTTCTTATGAGGCCAATTATTGTAGACATCTGACCTGGGGTTTCACTGGGACAGTGTGTCACCCTTGATTACAAATGTAAAATTTCTGACAACCTGATTTGATTTATCAAGTAATAATATGTATGTATACAATCACTATCATGCAAATACTTCATATCTCCAAAATGGTAACTTTACAGGTAAAATAAGATTTTTACATTTAATATGTAATTAATTAAATAAAAATAAAAATGAATAACATTGAAGTTTGTCAATGTCCATTTTGGAGCATTTCGATTGGTCCATTCATCCTGAAATTATGACAATATAAAGAACTTCCAGATTCACAGTCTAAAAATGAAAAGCAACTATTGGAGATAAAAGTGTTTGTGCAGTGATGAGTATATATA
Organism: Acestrorhynchus altus; assembly: GCA_034509495.1. NCBI lineage: Eukaryota > Metazoa > Chordata > Actinopteri > Characiformes > Acestrorhynchidae > Acestrorhynchus > Acestrorhynchus altus. Next base: position 9,335,157 of record CM067515.1, read on the forward strand.
TATATATATATCCAATGACAATAAATAAAGAACATTGAAATATGTCTTTTCAACTCGATCAAAACTGTTATTTCAAACCAATATATTCCTTTTCACAAATGAAATTCTCCTAGCATTCATAAACATTTGCCAAAAAGAACTTATAAAATGTCCCCACAGAACAGACTATTAGTCGACTTGCAAAACAAGAACCTTTCATAAAACTCTCACTTAAAGGTACAATTAGAATCTTCCATTAAAGTGTGAAAATAATTTTAATAAACTCTTATTTCTAAATGGCTTTAAGTGTGGAATGTTTAATGACAATGAAAAGCAAAGGCACAGATCAGCCCCTGACGGGGAACAGCTCTGTACCTAACATCCAGTTCTGATGCTGTGATGAGACGTGTACAGCAGTGATCCTTTAGTGTGCAACTTGAAAGCTAAACACTACACATAATTTTTTTGTATCATTTAAGTGGACAGTAGTGTACAGACACCATGGGGCTGGATTCACAAAACAAAAAAACTTTTGTTTTGTTGTTTCTTTTGTTTTCTTTGTAACTCAGATTTTACTGTTACTATAATCAATGCAATACATTTTAATTCAAATGAAGCTTTATTTATTTAAATCAAACTAGGCAAAAAAAAAACAGACTAAAAATACATCTTTTTTGAAAAATATAACTGTGGAGAGACATCTGATAAACATTGTAGAAACTTATGTAGAAACCAACAGTGTTTTAAGTCTCTCCCGAAAAATATTCCTACATGTGTAGAATTGTTCGAAGCTCTGCTATAGAAATGATGGATCCTTGTAAAATTAACAAATCCAAATAAGAAATCACTGGTGAATATCAGAATGTTCATGAAAACTGAGTTTAAAGAAAAGAAAATCTTAAGAATGGTTGGTGAATAAAGGTGAGTAAAGCCTGATCTCCAGTTATTACCAGTAATTCAACGCAAATCTCAGTCTACAACTAGTGGGCTGTTTTTAGATTAAGAAAATATATAAACAACACATTCTTTCAGAATATCAATTATTCAGAAAATGTACCTCATGAGAAAAAGTGCTTAAGAAAACATTGGAACAGTAACTACAGTCAAGTCATATTTATTTGACCACCTCCTTGTTTCTACAGATCTTCTCTGACTTTAACTCTACAAGGCAGAGCAACTAGGTAGGAGTGTCTAATAGAGTGGACAGTGAGTGGACCGAGTGTTTAATAACTCCAGCAACACTGTTTCTGAGCTCATACTAGTACAACACACTAACACGAGAATGACCCACCACCCAAATAATACCTACTGGTTGTCCTGTGGGATCCTGAGCATAGAAGATCAGGGCAAAAGGATTCAGTGAATTGGATGGATTGTAGTCTGTATTTATAGAACTACAAAGTGTTTCTATATGGTAAGAGGAGTTTACTAAAATGTGTAAGAAGTCTAGAAACAAAGCCGTGGCTATAATAATGTGACTCCACTGTGTATTTCACTGAATTTTTATATGAATTTCTAAGAATTTCTTTTTTAAGACACTTTTGTAAATCCAACCCCAGGACTCTTTTTACATTTACTTGTGCAAATGATCATAGTAGCCACAGATTTACAATTGGCATTAGCAAAGTTGGTTGTATTTTACTGATTTTACCATTCGTAGTGAGATAATAATCCAACTTTATTCAGATCCATCTAGATAAATTTGACACCCCACAGACTGACTGCAATATGTGGGGGTGCCATCATGCATCATAAAGCAAGGCTACAAAAACAGCAAATAATGCAACAAAATCAGGTGTATATCTTTTTTTTTTTTTTTTTTTTTAAATTGGGCAGAACATCTTGTACTTTGCCACATTTTGATGACAAGAAACTACTACACTGACAGCCAAAGCCAATCAACTTGCTATAAACCGCCATGAAATTTCTGTAGATGAAGTTCTGACCATTGTCAATGCAGCACTTGTAGGTAAAATATAATTTTAGAATTTGTTACACAGATTAATGTTCATTGCATTTACTTTACAATAAGAAATCAGGTATGTATATTTTTCATGACAAACCTCAAAAAAAGCAATAAAAACTTGGCGGTTCCAAGTGCAGTTTGATTGAATTTAGCCCTAGGTCGTCTGGTTTCGCTGGTCATGATAACAAATACACACACAAAAGCACTGATTTAGATAATCTACTGTCTACAGTATTACTGCTACTACTGTTTTTACAAGAATGGGAAGCAATTAGAAAAGAACCACAATAATAATGACTGATTGAGGCCTTCAGCAGCATTTTATCCGAAACGAAATGAAGATTCATTCATATTACTGGCTATTATAGATATTCCAGCTATTAATGACATCACCTGTCTGAGCTGAATTCCAACCCAAATAAGAGCAGGAGTCTTTTTCCACTGAATTCCAAAGGCTCTCACGTTGCCAATGAGGTACAATTTCCGCTGCTCAAGTACAAATCGCATGCAAAGGCTTGAAGTGGATGAGTACACAAGTTCACAGACTAAGGACACATTTGATATGAGAATGGTATGATGTTCACAGTATTCACAAAGAAGAGCATGCGGTAACTGATGCAGAACTTAGCAGAGCATTATATATCTAGCCAACTAAAGTAATTGAATGCCCACTTACATTTACATGCACGTCCGTGCTCAGCCAGTATATAACCAAGCCAAATATGACGCAGTATGACATCACAGAGGAGTTAAAGACAGTGTAAATCTAAACAACAGATTATTATATGCTTGATGACACTTCAGATTGAATCGGAATGAATATGCTATACTATGGTTTGATTTATGTGTGATTTTTTACGTGTATAACAATGTATTTTGCGATACTTTGACATACATCAGGGGGCGTATACCAACAAGGGATGTGCTGCGAGCGATTAAGCCATGGATTACACAATGCACAGGTTCATTAATGTTTGCTGCCACAAAATATACACAATTCTATTTGCAGATCTTTCAGTAAGTCTCATACGTTCTTGAGAATGCCATTTGAACATGTTATTACTCATAGATGTATGAAGAGGGATCGGATGTACAGTGGTTTCAAGGTATATGTTCTCTCTCTCTCTCTCTCTTTCTCTCTCTCAGTATGATGAAGCTTATTTAGGAATATGTCATTAGCCCTTGTACTACCACCTCCACCTAATGAATCACTTTACATTAAGAACACCAAAATTTGTTTGAATTCCTCTGGATGATCTTATGTACAATATATTCTTTACATGTTAAGGTTATTTGTCTTATGACACGGCCCTGATTAAAGCTATTACTTATTAAAACTTTATTCACCTACCAGGAAATTTCGTCATTTTGCTGTCACTTTCCCACACCCAGCTCAATGTCACCAACATAGCAGGCCACCACATGGGGCAGTCTAAATCTAAATCTAAATGCTTAGTTGCTCATGGGATTTGAACCTGCTTTTTGATTTCCTGCTTCCTACCAGTAAGCTATTGACTCAACACAGAGCAACAGGTTTGAGTCCCCATCTGCACCTAGAACAATCATTAGTGTTAAGAGTCTAACCTTCTCCTTTCCTTTCCTACCAGTACCCTAACTTAAAACAACCCATTAGTTTCCTGGGGCATGGGGAGTAAAGAGTTTTAACGAGTATTGTCATGGGATTTGAACATACAACCCTCTGGTTGCTGGCTCACTTTCACTATTCGCTGCCCAACTTTAAACTTACTGGGGCAGTTTTCCTGACAGGGATTAAGCTCAGTCCTAAATTAGATTTTACTTTCAATGAAGAATCATAATTTATGAATGGCCTTTAGTCCAAGACTACGTTTAATACCTGTCTGGAAAACCATCCATTTCAGTTATAGTCATTGGTTTTTTGCTTTGCTTGTATTAGACAAACGAGGGGCAGAATGGTTCATTTGAGTATAATGTATAGTGATCCACATTTGAACTGATTCTACACCACACAAACAACTATGGACTGGCTTTGACCTTTATGGAACATGATATTCAATCAACTTCGCAAACATCCTGTCATTCTTCTCCATAGCAATATCTGCATATGACATCAGGTAATCTGAAAAAAGAAGTCTTTTATTTGAAACATTGTGCTATTCTGTATAAGAAAACCCACACTGAGACCTACAGAGGTCGTAAGTGTAATCGTCAATAAAAATATTTCGCTTTCTCCAAACACCTGGCCAGAATAAATCTGTTTAAATAACATAACTTAGGTTTTCTTGCTGAAAAATACCAGTAATAGTAAGCTTTACATAAAAATGTATAAAATTTTAAAAACAGATTTTTAAGTTTCAGCATATCTCTCTTGCCCTTACACTCTTGGTTTTTTTTTAAATACACAGATGAGTCTAAAGGCTGTGACTTTATGGAGGAAGGGAAGGTTTGTCTCAAACTTGTGAACCTTATTTCTTCTATGCTAGGAATGAAACTGTCGGTTGCTGTATGAGACAGTGAGCATGGGTCTATGAAGTGGACTGATGCAGAGGGATATGTACATTTGTGATGGAAAAGCAGAACAAGCAACTGTGAGTGAGAAGAGCGAAAATGCAACTTGCATTGTGGATTTCTTGTTCTTCATAATGTGGCTATAGCTACTGGTCACTAGGTTGATCAAAAGTAGACAGTCTTCAGGTAATATAAGATGCTACTTAGCCTCTATTTATCCATTTGCTTCAGTAAGACTGTGGATTTCTGCTACAAATGATCTAGCCACCACTGTCACTGCAAAACTGCCACCTGCCCTAAATGACCCTAAAGGTGGTCAGTTAGCAGTTAGTGTATTATCCACCCATTCATGGCTTTGCATACCGTTATAATTGTTATAATATGAGTGAATCCAGCCTTGAGGTTTTGAGTCAAAACAGTGTGACGGATGAGAGCAAACCTTCCTTCCTCTTCAGTTCATCCACCCTCCCACCCTCCCCAAGTCCCCTTAGTTCATCCCTGCTGATGGAGGGCCATTAGCGGTAAGCTATAAGCCAATAGCCTCAGTCTCCCCACAGCTGCTCCATCAGGAGTTCCAGCTTGCAGAGGAACCACCTACGCAGGGGGCAATAGTATTCATAATGGAACTGCTCGAATTCAGGTGTCTGGCGGATATCCTGTAGAAATGAGACATCCAGGTCAGACTCCAGCAGCACCAGCAGCAGGGGCAGCAAAATGAGGAGGATGAGTGTAGCCACGGCAACCAAACGGACGGCACTGCGGATGCAGGCGCCAAGCTGCTGCCGGCCACTGGGCGGGTTACACAGCGACTGACGGAGTGCCTCTCTGGCCAGTTCCCGCTCCCTCTCAGCCTGAAGCTCTGCCTGCATCTCGGGGTCGGCGTGCAGTTCTTTCAGCAAGCGGCCAGGGCTCTGGAAAAGAAAGTCCACTCCAATCTGCCCTTCTTCCACGGGTGTGGGAAGCATACTGGCGCATGGGCTATAAGCCAGGTCAGAAATGGTCAGAGAACCTGCTTCCTGGTCTTCCTCCACCTCCTGCACTCTGCTGTCCATTTCTGCTCCTGTTCCATTAAGGACTGACTCCTCCTCGTCACGTTCAAGGGAATGGCCATCCCTTTCGTCCAGGTCCACCTCTTCTGGTGTGACAGATGGTTTCAGAGGGGACAGGTGAACAGAGTCTTTTAGAGCCAGCAGGCCTACAAAGAGAGAGGAACACATCACTTATGGTTTTAGTGCAGTGCTTGATATGAACATTTCCTCCTGAGAGAACGACTGTTAACTTTAACGGAAGTTAATGGAACAGAGTATTTAAAAAAAAAGTTCATAGTTTTCTCATTAACTATATCAGCCTTGAGATTTGAAAAACTTCAAACACCTATCCACTGGCATGGCAGTGGCAGTGACTTCAAATCCAGCAGTGGCACGATAATTGATACTGGGGAATAAGAGATATGAGGCCATCCTCATAAATATAAACTCATACAATAACCAATATCACTTTTGAATCAGTATCTGTGACAGAGTGAATTATGTGACGTGTGGGACCTGGGTGCAGCTGGAATTAACACGCAGACATCCAGATCCCAGTTCCTATTTTATATTCCTGCATGAAAATAACACCAAAACACATATCATTTCTGTTTTACTTCCAGTACACTATGTTTTCTCATCAAATCTGTCCTGCTCCAGGAGCCTATAAAGTTTAGAATGAAGTCCAAATTTTAGGAACAAAAAAAATACCACACATCAGGTTTGGAAAATGAGCATAAACATTATGCTGCATAAATATGTCTCAAACTGAGCCTCAGGGTTCGTTTTTTTTTTTTTTTTTTTGTTTTTTTTTTCAGATGCGTTAAAATCAGGCTGACTAACTAACCTTGTTTGATCAACATGAAAGCTAATATGAACAGCAAAGCACTGCCTATAAAAATGTGGATATATATGTCAGAGAAGAGCTGAAAAGCTTGGATTGACCCTTTTTGTAGCTTTTTTTTTTTTTTTTTAAGTGTGTCCTGGTGCATTCTAGTCTATTCATGGCCAAAAGAGCCACAAACTATAGCTTACCTCACTGATGATCACTTGTGTGAAGAAGAGAAATTAAAGAGACTAGAAAGAACAGCAAGCAGAGAGAAAGAGGACATTTGTGAGAGCTATGGTGTTTGTAGTCCCATTTACAGAGAAAAAAATAAAAATTAAAATCACATAAATTTTTCGAGTGAAAAGGCCTTAAAAATGGTGGCTCTACAATGTGGTGGAACAGTAGATGGTTTTCACATAAGCATAATTGCTCTTTCAGAAGCTACACGATTGAAACCACAGGAAAATGAACTCTATAATGCTGCTGTTATCTACCAGCCAGTAAGCATGAGCATGCACGGTCACACACAAACACACCCGAGTGAGTAAGATAGAACAAGGGGGGCAGAGAAGCCGAAATAATTATCCACAGTAATTACTTGCATATTAATGTTTTTTTGAAAGACGCATTTCTGCTTGCCTGACGGAATCCAACCACAGATAAGACATTCCCTTTAAACTTGTATTAAATGTGAACAAGCTCCATCTCTGACCACCTCCAAATGTGGCTGGAGTGATCTGATCGTAATCTGAGCACATTGTTTTGGGGTGATTAGTCTACATTTTACTGACTTCTCATCTTTCTCATCAGGTGATGTAGGTATTCTTACTTGAACTGGGCCTTGAAATGACAAAGTACCCCCAACATGTTTGGCTTTGCCATTCGCAATTCAGCCAGTGAAATTTATTGTACTTGTATGTCTTTTTTTCTCAGTTGTGTGTCATTTGCTCCTCCCCCAACATGAATGTTTCTATTGAGCCCTTGGGGTTGAGCTGCTAGCGAGCAATGGGGGGGTCAGGAGTAAGAATAATTACCACATACAATGACCACAATTAAAAAATAGCACTTACAAGAAAAGTACTGTTACAAATGTTACCATCCAGATATATTCCATCAGTGCTACAAATGAAAATGCATTCTTCAAGTAAGAGACCTCCAAATGGAACGTAACCAAATTACATGATCGATCTCAATGTTATCAAGCCACTACTAATCTGTAATAGATGTAATCCATCTTCACACCCATAAATGTGCCCTTCACCACCAGAATGTGTGGCTCTGTGTGACAGTGTGTGCATACATGTGCACTTGTGTAAAAATGTGTGTGTATGAGTGTTCCCATATTGTAGCTGAGAGGCATAGCTTGTACTCTTTGGGTAAGCCCAGCCTAAATATAGACCCAGCTGCCTGGGCAGTGTGGATTAAGACAGGTCTCCTGGCTAAGTCGTCACTGACGTCTGTACTACACTGAACTTAGTGCTCAGGCATGCGCACACACACACACACACACACACATTAAATATGCCATAATATGGATGTTTTTTTCCCACAATTGCCTAAAATCCTAGTAATTCCGAATATGTAGCAGATTTAGTAGTTTATCATTCTCTATGAATGGAGGAATTATGGCTTCAAGGCTGAACCAAATGTAATAAGCCACTCATTAAATATCATTAAATTCTAGCTTGTCAGCTGTAATAGATAGCTAACAAGATTGAAAATGCAACTTTAATCCCTTCAAATTGGATCATTTTCATCATACCAGACAAACAGCAGCAAAGAGCAGGGCAGATGAAGGTGTCTCCAGTGGAAACCTGACACCATAGTGACACATACATACAGCCCTTTAGCGCAGAAGGAGGAGAGAGTGGGCAACGGCGACAGGCCATCAGGGATGGCTGCCATGGCAACAGGCAGAATCAACAAAGTGTGTGGGCGACCTCTTAAAGGATGTGAATGGACCAGAACAGAACTCTGTTGCCTTTACTGCAGAAGAATCCAGGAGTTGACTTTCGTTTCCATGCCCACTGGTGAAGGATTACTGAAGGTGGCAGGGAAGAGCAATGCATGAAAAAAAATCTATGCACAGCACTTATGTAATGTTAATTAGCTTTTTTGTTTTACTTATAAATCCCTTATTATCCACAGCACATGAATATCAGGTAATGACTAGGATATAAAATTGCCCTTCTTAAAGGTAACAGAATGGTGCAGGTTTCCCACTTCCAGAGGGTTGCTAGGCAGGCTGCTGCAACTTGGTCTATAGGGTGAAGCTCTTTGTGTGAGGTAATTGCTCATGTATTCCTAAGTGCTTGCTATGTGATTGCTGTGGTTTTACTAGTTGGATATTTAGGGGTTTAAGTGGTTGCAGTGATGTTGCCAGGTAGTTGCTGGGCAGTACTAAATTGCTCATGCTCTCAGGTGGTTGCTGTGGTTCCATATGTGATTGGTTATTTATTATTACTGTATTTGAATCATTGCCATATTAGAATGATGCACATGTTTCTATGCGGAAATATTCTGTACAAAATCTAGGAATGTTCTGTTTCTACATGGAAAATGTATGTCCGTTCAAAAAGCTGTATAAATGTCTGCATCACACAATCCCATCCAACAATGGAGTAGAAAGGATGAGTTAGTGGCCAAAATTAAGAGAATAAAATTAATCAAAGAATATAAATAAAAATAATAAATAAAATAAAAATATATAAATATTACAACTGAAATGTATTTTCTTGTTATTACAGAGAAAGTAATGTATTGAAAAAATACAATTGGCTGCAGTATTGAGTTCCAGATGCTGGTACTGCTATCGGTTTAAATGTAAAAGGTACCTAAGCCTACTGCACTACAACATATCCTTTACTTGTGGAAGACTAGGGTTTGATTCCCTGGCTGCACAAGACCATTGGATAACACCAGTAAGTGATTTAGCAAGATTCCACATTCACCTGTGTGTAGCAATTCAAACCAAAGATGGTCTGGATAAGAGCACCAGTAACATGCTATAAATCTAAATGAGATGGGCTCTGAAAGGGATACGGAATCAACAGCTGAAACCCAAGGAATGGAAAATGGCTGGGATAGCTTTTTTGTAAATTATCATCACCATCATCTGAGCAAGATGCATGCTTCCACATACCGCTTCCTGAGATCCGTTCCCCATGTCCCACCAGCCTCACATAAACGTCCCGATCTGTGTGATTGGCCATGCGGAGCTGCAAGCTGTGCCTTGTGGTGATCTTCACCTGGCAGCGCATGGCATCTGTCCGCTCCTCCAAACCCTTCAGAACTTCATCCATGTTTGCTCCCCCTTCCAGAACCTCATCTAGAACGCCCCTCTGCTCTCCCAGGACTTCCATTATTTACCACCTTAAGGCTTCTCCTCCCAAAGCTCCAACCCTTATTCTGCTTCAAAATGACCTTCTGCTGTTGCCCTGTCCAATATAATACAAGCTCCCACGCTCTGGCTTTCCGACAGGGTTTTTCGCTGTCACACACACATGCAAACATCCACACATGCCCATGCAACAGGGTCCGGCCAGCCCCCTACTCTTCACCGGATGGCTGAGATGTCAGCAGTGTTAACAAAGACAGGGCATTAGGGTCTGGATCATCCCAAATGCAGGATGGTGCTATTTTTACAACATTAGCCATGGCACATGGTCGTGCAAATCTCAGCGGGCGATTATACAGACAAGAAACACTTGGAAGGACTGCCGCTAGACATCACACACACGCGCGCGCACACACACACACACACACACACACACACACATACACACACACACACACACACACACACACACACACACAAACACTGGAAGTCCAATATTTGATAAAGCAGGAAGCATGCAGATGTTCCAGGATGGCGAAACCTAAGGGCAAAAATTGATAATTTCATCGAAACCTATAAATAACGGTCTTGAGTCACTGATTCCCCCCTAAAAAGACCTAAAGCTTATAAGCTTATGGATTGTAGTTTCAAAGAACTTTCATTAACAGGACAAATGAAGGCTGCCAACAGAAACTTTAGTTAGCCAAAATCACTCATTATCTGACATTGCAGGCACAGTTCCACTGCTCATGTATACACCAATATTTAATATTGTGTAGGTTCCCCTCATGCCACCAAAACAGCTCTGGTTTGTCAAGGCTTGGACTGCACAAAACCTCTGAATACGATGCTCCCAACACTAGGAGGGTGAAGATCATCCTCTGATACATGTGATGCCAGCCACTGATTTTTAAGATAAGATAATCCTTTATTAGTCCCGTGGTGGGGAAATTCAGATTTTGAACTGCTGCCATTGCATCACAGAGGATAAAACGGGGTCCCCAGTTCAGATACAATAGCCAGCCAGCATCACAATAGATATGATGTGCAGAGAGAGCACCATCCTACCCACCCAGAGATAGCACAGCCAATTGTGCTCTAATTGATTTAATTTGATGGCAAGCATCAAAATCCAGGATTCAAACAAGAGACAGAAACTCGTGTTGGTCAATTTGTGAGACTGCACTACAATGTCAGCACTGCTGTTATTGAAGTTTGACTGAACACTGAGTGAAACTCATTTAGAAGTGACTACTTCAGCCTTCTGATGAACCCAGTCCGAAGCCAAAAATAACTTAAAAGGCTTGTCTTCGTTGTAGAAAGCCTTCTTAATGTTCTATTCTGCCAAGCCGACCTCTCTTTCTGAATGTTTCTTAGTTTTCATCACATTTTAGTGAGACTTTCTTAGAGAATGTTCACAGAAACATTGAGATGCAAAGTGATCAGAAACAGACTAGCAGAAAAACCAGACAAATGTTGAGACTTGCCTAATGTTTCAAGCTGGTTTTTAATTAGGTAACTACTGTAGAGTAGAAATTTAGAGGAAGCCGATCTATTGCACTAAAATGCTGGATTTAGTCTGTAATGGCAATCGATTAATGATTACAAAACCATTGCCTTTACTATATTGTATTTTCTTATTGTGTGATACTATGAAGTTGTTTCTTCTCCTTTGGAGATGCTGACACCAGACCAGCAGAACAGGATATCAGTGCTCAACTGTAAGTTATCAGTAGCAGACGCGCTGCCCTTCCTGCTGCACCTTGCTGGCCTCTTGTTGATAGTTACGGGGAACGTACTGACATCGAATGGACTATGTATGTGCGCAAGCGACTCCACGCAGCTGCGTTGTGTCTATTCCATCTCTCATGTGTATAAGAGCCATCTCTCTCGGCTCACCTCTTCAGAGTACTGCTGCTATCCAGCATGCTCTCTTCTGCAGAATATTATAAACTTATTACTTGACAAAGCCGAAGGTGTCTGACTCCGATTAGTAGATAAAATTCCACCACAAGTCCCAGTTTTTAAGGTTTATGTATATAAACAATACGCAAAGATTAGAACATTAAATCAAATGACCGGTGAAGTGAATAACATTTGAAGGAATGGTTCCAATGGTGCCTATAAAGGTGTGAGACCTTCAGAGATGTATGATCTCCTTTGACAACACAACAGAATATCCACTGTATTAGACAGGTGTTTTTAAGGTCATGGCTGACTGATGGATATATTTTTGCTCAGTATATTTCTACAGGAAACTTGTAGATGTGGTCCATGGCTCAGTTCTAATGGTGCCCTGTGATCATTCATACCATGCAGCTTGAATATTCTCACTTTGTTCCTGCAGATTTTGTGAAATTACACCCCAGACAATCACACCAGCTGACCACAATGCCTCCACACACACATTTGTTGTTTATCTCCACCAAGCCATGTGCATGTAGTCCTGCACCATGCAGCCATCTGACAATGGTGCTGGCACTCACAGGAATTCTCAAGGTGGGCATCACTGTTGGTTCACTCCACGCGTGCCAGACAATCCATCAGTTCTCCTGCTCTGTGGTTCTTGTGGGTCTATCAGATCCTTCATATCACTGGTCTGTACCTTTTTTTATTCACTGCCACAAACAGCATGCTATGATAATATCCACATGATGCAACCCTTCTCTAACTCTTCCAACTGCTCTAATTGCTTTCCAGTTCTTCTCGGACACATACTTTGCTTGCAAAGGATGTTACCAACAGAATGAGTCACAATGAAAAGAATACACAACAGAAAGCCAGTCATGTACAGTGATAAAGCCCATCCTTGCTTACGATGAGGCCAAGTGTGAAACTTGAACTTGCACCTCCCTCACAATATTCACAGTAAATGCTGGAAGACTTTCCTTTCCCAAGACTCTCTCATAAGTTCAAAAGAACATTTTTATGCACTATACTGTATATTGTCAGAAATAATCTTCTCTGTGCATGACCAGTTCTCACTGACATGCACTCACTTGCCATGGCCATGCAGCATTTACAGTGATCTCACTGTTTCAAAGGCCAAAGGCAGGGAATGTGATCCAGTCCATCAGGCCAGTAAGCCACACATTGCACGGACCTTAAGATCCCTCAACATCCCCTGTGTCCTTTCAAGTAGGGGACACACACAGATAAAGTAACAAGACCAGTCACTGGAAATGAGCCTGGATTAATATATAATATTATAAGCGATATATAAATTCTTGGACAAAAGACTTAAAGAGCCAAAAGTATAATCCTGTAAAATACTAGAGTTTGTGTGTGAGTTTTGTTAGCTACAATGGAAGCCCATTCACACCTGTTCATAATTCATTTTATTCATTTTGTTTTTATATATGTAAATGTGCCTCGTTGTTTCAAAATATTGGCTATGATTTATGATGATCTATGATTTTGAGATGCTAAAATGGAGACTACAAATATATTTGTAGTCAAATGAACATCATCTAAGCGCTGCAACCAGATGTTTGCCTGTGGAGCATAAGTGACCTAGCTCTCATTGGCTAGGTTGGTTGGGCTTTCCTCTGCATTATAACTGGCTGACTGTTGTTGGCAGTTTTACAAGATACTTGGGCAGAAATGTTGATATTCTCTCACTGCCTGGCAAGAACTGGCCATATGCTAATGAACTAAAAACAGAGGTCCAAAATTACTTAGAGCTATTTATTATATTGTTTGTTCCTCTGTCTGGACAGTTGCAGCTCGGAAGATATGAATATATCTAAATATATAAAATGAGGCCAGTGTGAGAAATCACTGCACACATTAAGCTTCAATTCTTATTTTGACCTGTTAGTACAGACTACAGGGAACGTTCACGGCTGTGAACTATAAATGTAACTTGATGAAACCCTATATGAAAGCTTGTCCTTCTCATCCTACATCAGGTTAACATTGGAGCTATGAGCCCAATGTAATTAACAAGCTATAGCTGCTGTGTTTGACTGTGTAAACTGATTGCCTAAATTGATAAATCATCTTACACTTGCCTCAAACAAGTGTAAGCATGTTAATACTTTTTAACATAACATAATAATATATATATATATATATATATATATATATATATATATATATATATATATACACAAATCGTAAACAATATCTATAAAAATAGACAAGGTGTAGTATTATTAGCATAAGGTTACCTTTAATTCTATAGCCAGTACACCTGTAAATAGAATATGAACATCCTTATAGTTTTTTTATATAGACAGTACTCCAACAGTGCAATAATTTACATATAGCATATCTATAGGGTAAGTTGTATATTTATACATCTGTTTTTACAACTGTGAGGGACTGGCACCTACGTTTTTCACTCAATGTCACTGATGCGACAATAAACTTGATTTGAGTTGAATTATAATGAAGTAAAAGGCTTAAGTTGTACTTTTGTTCATTGTTAGATATTAGTGCAGTTATTATGGGCTGCACAGTATGTAGTTTCAGCATTCATTCGGCAATGCCTGCCATAGTTACAGTAATGTGAAATGCCACATGAGCAAATGATCAAACCCGTCATGCTTTTTTGCTGTTTGATACAAAGTTACACTGTTCTTATTTTCTAGCAGAGGCAGATTATATCTGCTCACTATCATTTATTGTAGAGTCTATTGTACTCAGATTGAAAGTGCACACTGCTTATGCTGCCTGTCACATTCCTTGCTTAAGTATCCAGCTTGAACAGCTCTAAATTAGCATGTAGCTCGATACGCACACCCACTACAAGCCTGAGCACGGCTCTATTAATCAGAGCTAACGGGCCGTCCGCTGAGATAATCAGGTGGGTATTTTTAACCCCCTGATTGGAGTCTCCACAGAGACTGAAGCATCAGCTGCTCAACTTCCACTGGGCCCATGAGAGCATAGCACCTCACACCTGTCAACACTGTGTGTGTTTGTGTATACTGTGAATGAGAGTGCATGTGCTTGTACTTTGCAGAGGCTTGGAAAATCAATATTTTAAAACTAAATGACAATTAAAACTGATATTTAATTGCACGTTGTTGAAATATGATAAACCAAAAGATATTTATTTGTGTCCTTTTCAAGGATGTTTTATTCATTGCATTACTGTAATCTGCTTATGTCAGAACATTTTAAGTGTGCTTTAGCTTAAACTTAAAAGTGGGACACCACACACCTGGAACACACACCTGGAGCAGTGGGCAGCCTATCTGGTGCCTTGCTCAACAGTACCTCAGCTGTGGATACTGGACCCAAGCCTATTCCCTAATCTTTAGGCCACGTTTGCCCCCACAGGGCACAGGGTCAGCTATGCTACAGCACTCCTGGAGCAGAAAGAGTTAAGGGACTTGCTTTTTATTCCTGCATCTGTAAGTAAAGTGGTTTTCTATTACTGAAAACATTGTTCCCTAACTTCTAGTGATTCCAAGTTTTTAAACAGAAGTGCATGTGTTACCGTTATCTGCTGAGGTGTCCCTGTGTTCCTTGTTTGAGCTCAGAGCTGGCAGTAGAGGCTCCATGTTCATTATGAGTTGTTTATGGCTGAGGGAGTTATAGCTCCTGCTCTGACCCAGTGGAGACCTATCAAGAGAAAACATGTACACAACAAAACAATCAAACATCAAAAACAGGGATCTGCACAACCTTGAAAACAGGTGACTGACATAATTTTGTTGTAAGTTTGAAACATTTTTAATGAGAATTTTTAAATTTTCTAGATTTTACTGAGAAATTTGAACTCAGACCTATGAACAACTGGAGGGTCCCTCTGGATCTTCGAACTGGCTTCAATCACCTCTTTAGCAACACGACCACTGTAATTCAAGCCATAAGGTTACTTATAAAACATCATTTTCAACATTTTATGCAAGATTAGTGTATTGTTTTTTTTGGGGTTTTTTTATACAATTTTACACTGACATGCCCAAAGTTATGGGATATCAGTAGGGAAGCTGTTTATGAAGTGGTGTTACCTTGGGATGGCTTGGGAATTCCCATATCTATATAAGTTGTGAGGTGTTGTGAGTGAGGTTGAACACTGGTCAGGATGCTCATGGTAAGGAAATGTGAATTATCAGAGCGAGGCCTGATACCAAGTTCCAGATGGATGGGACATTCCGTTTCCAAAGTTCCAAAAACCCTAATATTCCTCAATCCACAATGTCGTGTTTACCAGGAATACACCATAGAAGGCATTACCACCCACAGTGGACAGCGCAGTGGCTTCTCACAGGTGCTTCATGATCATGACCAGCACCGTCTGGCTAGATCTGTCTGCGTGACAACTCTGGCAGAAATCATTTCAACACAGTTGAGTCCCACACACATATCGCAAAGCTCAGTGCAGCATTCTTTAGCTTCCAGGAGCTGAAGCAGATGGGTGCAGAAGACCCACCAGAGTGGTTCTGTTAACATCATGACACCATGTAACAACTTGGGCTTGTGAGGTTGCTATCTGGACCCTAGAGGTCTGGCAACATGTGCCAAAGATTCAAAGTACCAAGTAACAGTGTCTACAGACCCAAGTTTCCAGAAATGCTGGGACCTGCACGTTCACCTGACATAAACCCGACTGAACATTGTGGAGTGTGGTGAACATATGGAGTGTGGTGGTCCATTCACACTTGAGATTCTACACCTACAAATACCACAGAGGGCATTGCTCAACATCCATCCAGAAGTCTATTGTTTATGAAATGGATGCCATGACGATTCACTGGGCTAGACTTGGTCCTACATGATGTCTCATGACTTTTGGCATAGTAGTGTGGAGTGAAAAAATAGTAGATTGGGCCCCTCAGACCATAATTAACTATTGAGCTATGTCTTGTCCATAATCCTTGTTGGAAAGGGCTTCATATCCTTTACACGGTAAGGTCAAGTTGAGTTTTGGAAAACCACAAAAACAGCTGATAGATTTTCTAGAAAGGAAATCAATAACTTTCTTTACAGAAAACCTCACTATGCAGCGGCACCTAAACAAATATTATCTTTATGAAAGAGTTCTTAGAAGAAGTCTGTCCCTACATCACTGCCACATAATTCAGCCTCAGAAGATCTCAAAGGAATATCATTAAAGCCTGAAGCATTTTCAGTAACTGCTATTATCATGCACATCTATATGTTACAGTATGTTACACATCTCTTGCACCTTATTCCCACCCCAAAACATTTCACCTCATTGTACTGCTCGGTACTGTCCTGTCCTGTCCTGTCCTGTCCTGTCCTGTCCTTGTTTGCTGTATTTATTGTATTTATTGTAGTGTTTGCACTTTATGTTGTCATACTGTATTGCTGCTCCATGTTGCACCTTGGTTCCGGAGGAACGTAATTTCATTGCACTGTGTACCTGTACTCAGATGTAATGACAATAAAAAACCTTGACCTTAACCTTGATTTTGAAAATAAAAATACACATTAAAATAGGCCTTTTTTGCCTGCAATGATCAGGTATGTTGGGAAGATATGTTTAAAAAAAAAAATGAAATGAAAACCTCTCCAACTGTTAAGGTGAAAAATGAATCAATCATATTTTGCAGCCAGTGGCATGTGAAACATTTCACTGGGGTGGGAAAAACAGACTAATCAAACCTCAGCAAATTCTGGATTCTACAGAAAGACAATTTATCTTAAACTCCTCAAAATCCTAACAATTCCCTGAACTAATGTATGATTTAATGAGCTAATGAATGAATCAAAAATCCAGAGAGATCATTTTACCTGTAGCGAAATCTGGTCCCTTTGAAAAATATGTTGCTGCTGGAAACAGTCTTGATCTGACTTGATTTTGCACATCTGTAGAAACAGAAAAAAAATTAATAAATGACTAAAAAAACAGGATATGAAGACATAGATGTATAAATTTAATAGCCTATAGGCAAGCATGTGGCTTGTGTATGTGTCTTGGTCAGACCACAAATAATAGAGCAATTAATCACTGCATTAAGATGATGACAGACAAGCACTTAAGTTACATTTTGCCTTCCACTTGTGCTAAGAATATACATGTAAAGTAAGTGTGTGTGTGTGTGTGTGTGTGTGTGTGTGTGTGTGCATGCAGATGTCAACACAGTGTATTCAGTGCTGTTCTTGCTGGGCACACTGAGGCATGTGTTTGCTGGCATTTGAGCTATTAATTAAAGAGCTTTAATCAGAAATGTGATCTTGCTTACAGTCGGAACACAGAGTCACCAGACACATGTGTGTGTGTGTGTGTGTGTGTGTGTGTGTGTGTGTGTGTGTGTGTGTGTGTGTGTGTGTGTGTGCACGTGAGAAAGTTGTTTTTATGGTGGCCTTCAGCATTTCTGTATGGCAGGGTCGAGTGTTTCTCATCTTCTTCTTGACAATATCACATAGATTCTCAATGGTCTTCAAATCTGGAGAGTTGGCTGGCCAGTCAAGCACATTAATATCATGGTCACCAAACCATTTAGTCATAGTTTTTCAAAAGATAGAAGCATGAAGTACTCTAACAGCTTGTCACAGTGGACCAACAACAGCAGATGAAATGGTATCCTAAACCATCACAGACTGAGGAAATTTCAGACTGGATTTCAGACACCTTAGGTTCTGGGTCTCTCCACTCTTTCTCCAGACTCTAGAAGCTTAAGTCGAGACCCTAGGACTCTGGGTAAATGGTAAATTTACATTCATCTGAAAAGAAGACTTTGGAGCACTGACCGAGTATCTAGTTCTTTTTATCCTAAGCCCAGTTAAGATGTTTCTGATGCTGTTTCTGCTTCAGAAGGGGCTTGATATTAGGAATGGTGCAGTTGTAGGAGACGTCTGAGTGTGGTGCCTCTTGATCAACTGACACCGGCCTCAGTCCACTCCTTGTGAAGCTTTCCCAAGTTCTTGAATCAAATTTTCTTAACAGTCCTCTCCAAGTTGTGATCATCCCTGTGGCGTTTTGCACCTTCTCCCACCACATTTTGTCTTTCCAGTTAATTTTCCATGAATATGCTTGGATACAGGACTCTGAGAACAACCAGCCATGTCTTACCCTCTTTGTGGATGGTGTTAATGTTTGTCTTCTGGAAAACTGTCAGGTCAGCAGTCTTCCCCATGATTGTGGTTGTGTGTTCTGATCTACATACTGTATTGTACAGACTCTTTTCTCTTCTGGCACCAAGGAGTCCGAACAGCTGAGTCCCTCACTGTCTTCAAAGGCAGACTAAAGACTCATCTGTTTCAGGAGTATTTAACTCCATAAAGACATTTGTTTCAACAGGATCTAAGTGTGAGGAATCTCTAGATTCCAGCCTCGTCTACTAGCTAAGGATATTCTGAGTGAACAGCAAAGCACTTTTGTAAGTCGCTCTGGAAAAGGGCGTCTGCTAAATGCCATAAATGTAAATGTAAATGTATTTGTACTGTTTGAATAGTAATTTACTCAAACTCAAAATGAAGTATTCTATATTTGGAGATTTTACAGGAGAAAGTAAAAATGCTCTCTGAATGGAATTTAATGTAAAAATTAGAGTAATTATCAAAAGAGCATTTCTCTTGGTCCATTCTTCAGGAAATTCTGATACACTAAAGAATGACTGTCAGATTCACATTATGGAGAAAACAAAAAATGGACAAAAATGGAGATACGTGGTTTTCATTGGACAGTTAAAATCTATTTTAGATATTTTTGAATACATTTATGAACAAAAAATTAAGTTCCTCACAAAATTCTAAAACACAAACAGGAGAATACATATAGAAATAATATAAAAAGTGGCGGTTCATTAAAATATCTCCACAGCTCAAATAAGTCTAGTATTATTTATAATTATCATGTAGGTGAAAGTGTAACATGTTTTGGTAAACCAGCTGATTCAGCTGTTTGCTTTCATTTGAATTTGAAGTTGGTTTTCCAGGATTACTAACATGGTCATGTTGATCCTGCTAACAGAACAAGTAAACCATCAAACTCAAATTAAAACATACACTAGGCTGGACCAAGAGCTTAGTTGGTTATCCAGCTAAGCGTCATCAGTTCGAGCTAGCTCTTTCACTATTTTTCCTTTATGAAAGGCTGCAAAATAATTGGGAATTAAATATTTTTATGTTGAAAGTTCTGAATGTTTTTTGGAGATACAAGGTTTTTGTCTGTCAGCTACAAAAGACAAAACATTATGCAGGTTGACATTGCTTACAGCTATAAAACATACAGACAGTTGTGTTGCTCTCACTTGTAAAATGCCTGATTTTCCACGCCACATTTCCAAAGGTGTTTACAGGCTGCTGGTGTGGAGGTGTGGAATGTCAAAACCAATTTCTTCTGCAGAGAGGAAAAAAGATAAAACATGAAGCTTCACACCAACAAAAGGCGAACAGAAATAGAGAAGGGGGGGGGCAGTGGGGAGAAAAAGAAAGGACTGAAGGAAAAGAAGCGATTTTGTTCAGGTATGGCAAGGAGGCAGTTTAATAAATTGCACCATGATGGAATCTGATGAGAACTGAACAAATTGCTGACCCCAAGTTTTGTTAGAAAGAGAAAGAGTGAGAGATCGAGGCAGAGAAAGAGACAGGAGCTGAAATGACAGCGTTGAGTGTTATTTACTGGTTGCTGGGTGGCATTTATGGGAAGAATGAGCAGAATGTGAGAGTGGAAATCAATACTGCAGTACATTGCAGCACACTCATGCTCAATACACGAGATTTTCATTTACCTGACGATGGGACAGCACTGGGATAGCACTACACTTAAAGCAACATTATGTAAAATTGTACCTTAAATTGTTATTTTATCTTTAAACTGGAGCTTCTGAATAATGTTGATGGGACACTGACTGTAATGTGGAGATTGATATCTCTGTCATTGTCACTCTATTCTGGAACTGCTACTGCTCTACTGCTCTTTGGTGAAGGTGAATGAGACCTCTAACAAGAACTGCATATTGATGCAAAGTCATATATATTTTTAACTCCTCAGTCCACACACGTTTTGGACTTCGTATGCTGGTTCTGTATCTCTTTGCTTTCTGTATCAACAAATGCAAGTTTCTAGTCCACTGTTGTGTTTACTACAGTGACTTAAAATTGAATAATTTCCCACAATTGTAGAGGGAGGCTAAAAGAAAAACAAATTCCATAATTGTCTTAATTATCTCTTAACATCAATATTGTCTCAAAAATCTGTCTCAAACCCCACTGTCTTAATTATTACAACTCAACTTTGGTGTCAATTATCTCAAAATCTATAATTGACTCATGTTATTATTGTCTATATTGTCTCAAGTTCCTAAAACATTTGTTGTGTCAACTGAGCAGAATGATCTCTATTGTACCCTATTATAATCTCAATAATCAAACTATATTTTGTCAATTACCTCAAATTCTATTTTTATCTCAATTATCTTAAACTATGTGTTTCACGATGATCTCACTCTATTACTGTATTAATTATCTCAAATATTATTATTATTATTATTATTATTATCATCACCATTAGTAGTTTTAGTAGTAGTAGTAGTAGTATTGTCTTAGGTACAAAGGTATTGTATCAATTATCTCAAACTATCTTAAACAATTATTGTCACTATTATCTCAAATTCCACCTCTTTTTCTCGGATAAAAGCTAATCCCTGGTTTTATTTGCTGATGGATACTCCTCTGTTTTTCCATATTTATCTATCGTTGTGTCCTGTTTCTGAGCCTTACCCTTTTTTGGCATGTTCTTTTATTTTGATCCTTGTCTTGTTTTATGGTTCTCGAAATTATGGATTTGCCTAGTATGTATATGCCTGCCTTTCATTTGACTGCTGCCTGCAGTGTGAGTGTTATACAGCCAGTACAGCCAGTAGGACATTAGTACTGCCAGTCAAGCCATTACATTTTTTTTGGGATACTGTTGCATGTCCGTGTCATTCAGGCCCATTTAAACCCAATTAAACTCCACTCTTCTCAGTTTCACAGTGAAACCGTAGAGGATCCGGTGGTCTCTCAGGACTCTAGCCTTGATCCTGAGTAATAGCAGTATTGCTGAGTAGACCAGCCCATAACACAGTGCATAACGCTTGGATATGTTTACTGAACATACTAACCTTATTACATGGGCTGGTTTATACATCTTCAAACGTTCAAGAGTGATGTATGTTTTAGAATACGTGTGACTGCGCGGGAGTGAATATATGTACTGTACCGTGCATGTGAGCCACACAGATAAGAGGTAAGTATATATGCAGGATTAGCCTCGGCTGAACATGTGCTCTGGAGGAGCTGAAAAATGGATCTGTCAGGAGAATTTGTTCCATTACCCTCTTATGTTGTGTAATACGAGACAGAGGATCGATAAATGGATAGCTAAGCAGCAGCCTGAAGCCCTGCAGAAATCAATACAGACTTCCACACAGCTTAGCATGAGAGCATTGCCCTATGAAAACCACCAGTGGGATATCACTGTGGGATTCCAGGCCTGGCAAAGGTAAATTTGGTTTAGCTGTGATTTAGCCAGTAACAAGGTGAATTCCTTTATCAATACACAAACTCCGCACCGAATCTGCTCCCAGGCATGTGTAGTATGAGTTCAGCTCAGGTGAAACATTGAGTTCAGACTCACATCTTCGTGGCCTTCAGAAGAAAAATACTACTACTTCTTTTGGATAACTTGGCAGCATAAAAGAAGGTCTCTGGAATCATTACAAGTTTA
This sequence comes from Acestrorhynchus altus, assembly GCA_034509495.1. NCBI lineage: Eukaryota > Metazoa > Chordata > Actinopteri > Characiformes > Acestrorhynchidae > Acestrorhynchus > Acestrorhynchus altus. Next base: position 9,357,417 of record CM067515.1, read on the forward strand.
AACCTCATTAACAATTCATTTTTTTTACAAACTGCGCAGTCAGAAAACAAAACAGCAACAAAAATGTTTGGGGGCAAGAAGTGGAGATCATGAAAACTACAGTGTAAATACTGTATTTGTATCATCGTGATGTATGAAAGGTACAAAAATGTTTGTACCCCATGAAAAAAAAATCTCTAAAATCTGCTGCTATGCAGAAACTCTATATTTGAAAAACCTGTATATAAGCCCAAATCACTCAATCAGACCCAACAATCTGAAGTCTGAATGGTGTTAAAACTGGAATGAAATACGCAGCACAAATAAGATTAAAAAAGTAATTACTTAATAATAGCCTAACGTTTGACTTTGGTGATTTATAGCACACACCGTTCATGAAAAACATTTATTTAAAGGACAGTTAAAACTGTTACGTGACCGTATATACAGCTCATTTGAATCTTCTGCCCAAATAAGTGCAGATGTTCATGTAAACCTGAAGATTGACATAAGAATAAGTAAACTATTCTGTAAAGTAAGTAAGTCATTATATACAGTGGTGAATAAGGTTGTGCAATAGGTCAGCCATTGTTCAGACTCAGTAAAGAGACCAGTCTACATATTTCAGGGGAATTATCTGTGTCACAAGAGAGCATACATGTATGTATGTTTCTGGGTTTTTTGTACCCTAATACACACATGTATGCATTGTGTACACACACAAGATAAGTTTGTTTCAGCATGCAGTTACACTGGGAGGAAAACCAGGGCAAGAGTAAACACATTAAAGAAATATACAGTGCTTTTTGAACAGTAATTATTACACTGAACTTAGAAAAGACAAACAAATCTGCCACTCAAAATACTTACTAATCCACATTGATTTTGGGATTATGGCTCTGGTTGTGATTATCTTGTTATCTGATAAAATTGCAAAAGCACTTTCAATTTGATTCATTTAGAGTAAAAAAATTACATGATGTGAAGTTACAAGACTATTTACCACCCTGTCATTTTACTTCCAAACAAAATACATTGACTGCCTTTTAAGGAGGGGAGCACTGCTTCTACTGGCTGGTTAACGGCACTGCAGCAGCTCACAGGAGTCACATATTATACACAGTCACATATTCACACTGATGTGTGCTTAGCTCTACAGAGGTAATCCAGCCTGTCTTTAGGGATGTGAACAATGGATACAAGAGATATTAAAAAGATGGCATTGCTTTAAACCTAGCACGGATACCTGTCTGCTTCTGTGGCTTTTCCTTCATCACACGCAGGGTTTAAGCCTGGTTAACAGTATTCCCATAAATAGTGTGTGGAGTTGACATGCTGCTCTTCAGTATCAACACCATATTCTCCTGAAGTTGCTATTGCATTTTCCTAGTTCACCAGCTTTCACTGCGGGTAGTGGTCTGGGCTTATTGGTTCATTTTCTAGCCATTGGGTAACCGACATTTTCATTTATTTCTTTATTTAACTGCACTTTTGGTTGAGATATTTAGACATTTAAAGGCTGGCAGCTTTTAGCATATTGTCTGTTTATGCAGAGCCAGAGCTTTCATGCATAACATCATGAAACATACAAAGGTGGATAGAAGCCAGTGTGCAGAGTTTTTTTTTTTACAATTCTTTTCCAAGTACAGAGAAATGTTTTGAAATGACTGCCTGTAGTAACTATACAGTATACTACAGTTGAGAGAAGATACAAACTATGTGGAAAAACACTGCCATATTCCTTTAACACTCTCAACCACACTCCTAACAAGGTCATCAACCTATATTATAAGGTCAACACCCAGGACAAGAGAACCTCCATTCTATTATTATAGAATCCTCCAGGGAATTACTCAAACACATACAATTTCAAAGACTAGAAGCACTTTAGTCTAATGCCCAACACAGTACTGTGAAGACAAATGATTGTTTATGAGAAACAACTACTAGTTCTATGCAATCTTTTCAAGCCCTCAGTCACAGGTACCTTCTAAAATGATGTGTGATTCTGTAGTGAGTCTCTGGGTCTAAGCTGGATTTCCCTATGACAGAAATGATTAAAGCAGTGAATTCTTGAAGAAGTTATCTTTATTGCCTTCATTGTTTGTTATAAATGTGTAAAATAACCTCCAGCTGACTTTAAAAGCTGACAGTTGCATAACTAGTAATTTAGTAATTGAGCAATCAATAATAATCCCAATAGTTGATTATTAATATTAGTAATTTATAGACCATTCATTATCAAAATAATGTATTTGTTGCAGCCTTAGTGCCACTGTAACATTATTACAGCACTCTGAACGCAACTGCCAGGAATCCATTAGAAAGTCAAGCAAAACAAGACTTTTTGCAATTGCAACAATTGCAAGATGTGTGTGTGGCAATAACAGTACCAAACAATCCCATTTCAGTGGTGGCCAATGTCTACACACTGCCAGGTATAAACACTATAATACACTAAAAGTTAGGCCTTCAATCTTGTGCTTACAACACATTTCATCTTGTTAATCACTCACACTTATTAAGAAAACATGACTTGCACAAGACACAATGTAGCAGGCCTGGAACATTTCTGTTTACATAACCTTTTATATCCGAGAGGATCTTTTTAAAAGATAGAACTACTGGAAATAAGTGCTAGACCTCAATCTACATTCCCTGTGGAGTGTTCTAAATTGGTTGTGAAGGATCTGAGTTTACTTCTAGCACATTTGGAATATGTTGTTAAACATGATGGTAAATATTCTGTTTACCTCAGTCATGTGACAGAGGTGGTTTTTAAAAAATTTATATATGTGTCACACAGAAACCCAGCTTAGACCTGGAGTTTCAAATAGGGCATGTCATTGACTATTGACTATCTATATTTTAATGGATTTAATCATTTTAATGCAATTATGAAATTACATTTGAAAAATACAGAATTAAATTCTAGACATTAAAGATGTTACAGAAGATGCCACAGAAGAACAAAAAAAAAAAAACACTTTTGTAAAAGATGTATGTGCGAAGAATGATTTTTTTACCTTCTTTACCCATTTTAAGGTGGTTCTTTGTAGAACCAAAAATGGTTCTTCTGTGGCATTTGTAGCACCTTTACTGTAAGCTAGGCTGTTATTTGGGAAATTGCTTCGAGTATCCCTCTGTTGGGCATAACATCTAAAGTGTGTTTCAAATCAAGGAGAATGAGGAATGTGGGAAAAATGGATTTTATGGATTTATAACACATTCAAAGGCATATCAAAAGTGTATAAATGTATATGAAGCGTGACATATTGATGTTCATGGCATGTGCGTTTACTCACCAGCAATGGAAAAGTACACACAGAGAAAAAAAGACAGAAGCACATGTAAAACTGGATTTTAAGCAGCAAGACACAAACAGAACGGTGAGCATGACAAGCTGAATACATTTCCATCTGTATTAGAAAGTGTCATTTTTGATGTCCTGCATGAAATGATCAAATGAAATAAAAAGCATTTCTTTATTATCAATGAAGTGAAACTGAGCGACAGCGTGGACGGTTTATTTTAGAGGAGAAATTCAGACAAATGGCAGTTCGTTTCCTCTGTAATGTATAATAGTAACATATCAACCTCCACCTACAGTACGGAACAAAAGTCAGAGAACACCCTTCGTTTATTTCATGTGCAGTCAAAATGACCATTAATGATACCATAATGAATGCGTGATTGCATCACACCCCTTCATCACACCCCTAACCTGGACTTGGCAGGTAGTGGGTCAACACTGTCATCTCATTCTTTGAGAACTTTCAGCATAACTTCTACTAGGATATTTTGATGCTACTATTACCTGACCAGTAACAAGCTTCCACCTGTCTTCAAAAGACCTCTACAATACACACCCACATGTTGATGTTTCATCTCCATGCCACCACCATTGTGGTACCACCCACTTGGCCAGGAGGCTGGCATTATCCATGCCATATACGTACGGCAAGATCTGCAAGGTGCCAGCTGTTACAAGACCTGGGGAGATAATGGGGCCAGTGCTTTTCTAGAGTTTGGGGCCAGAGTTTCCTTTCAAAAACACACCAATGTTCTCTGACCCTCAGTTTTGTCTTTCAGACACAATTCTGAACGCATATAAGTGTATGCTTCAATACACAATTCAGGCACTTCCTTCACACTGCGGCCTGTGGTACGTCCAGATGCAATCACGCTTTAACATCAGCTTTGTGACATTACTGATGTTACTACCACCTTGAACATGCAAGGTGACTCATTATATATAGTAGTTGATGCTTCTATGTGCTCAGCAGCTTTTCTGCTAAAGCTGAAAACTCAACATCTTGTATCTAATAACTGTTTGACTGGAAAATAAATAAATTAAAGGGCTCTGACTTAGAGTACTACAATGTGCAGTACTGTATACTGTAATAATAATAGTGTAATGGCTGTTACATGGTGTGCAGATGGTGTCATTAGAAGGAAAAAAGGAGTGTATGATTGTGAACATAGCACTTAGCAGGTGACATTGAAAAGCCAAAACTCGCGTAACTTACCTCTCTCTGTACTCCAATCACGTAAAATGTTTTCCCTTCAAACTTAAATTTGCTGACATCAGCCCTGAGAGAGTAAGAGATCACTGTGTTTAGTGTTATAGCATGCTGTTAAAAATAGAGTCCAGTGACCCTCATTCTATTTTCACTCTGTCCTAGCGGTACAAAACTATCTGTCTTCAGTGATGGACTGGCCATCGGGAGAACCGGGAAAAATCCTGGTGGGCCGCTATGGGTGTGAGCCAATGAGAGGATGAAGGGGGCTGGTCACACACACACACCCCAGTCAATAAAACAAAACCAGCACCTTCCCTGTCCCACCCTCCCTGGTTGAATGAACACTGGCTGGTAGGAATGAAATTCCAGGGCTGAAGGAACTTTCCAGTCCAGCCCTGCTTGTCTTGTGTGGTCTGCATTAGCTAGGTGGACTGAAAATCCTAAATCTACTAAATCCACTTTCTTCTGGTCAGTTGATACAAAGAATGGAACATTTTCAAGGAATAATTCACCCATAAAAACTATACTATTTAGTGTCGTGTGCATCATGTTCACCATTAGCTTACTTTGGTTTTAGCCATAATTAGTCATTTCGGGTAAGTTACTCCTGTAAAGGTAAAATTAAGGAGTAGAGAGAGAGATAACAGAGTGGAGTGGGGGGCTGAAGACAGTGAGAGGTCGCGGTATAGAACGAGGTAAGCAGGACACGTATAAAGGTTTCTGAAAGTTGTGTACCATTTCAGCAAGTGGATCCGCTTGTTTCCCTGGAAAACCATGAAGCCCCGGGCAGTGAATCCAAGAAATGCTGTTGTCCCAGTGAAGTCCTGCAGAAAGAAATAAACATCAAGGCAAACAGAGTTAGCAAACAGAGATTCATTTATTTTAATAGTGGAAATGCTAATTATGCCATTTTGCATAAAACATACCCTATTCTGGTGAACCAGCTTTTGACCAGCATTGTGTATGTTTCAGTTTGAGTTTGATGGACTTTCTGGTCTAACAGCAACCTTTTCAGACAGGGTGACTAGCTTGGTCAGGTCAGTCAGGCTGGTACACCTACTTAACCATCAAACTCAAATGAAAACATGGCCTATACTCGTCAAGGGCTAGGATCAAGGGCTAGAACTGATTATCATGCTCATGGTTAGATTAGATTAGATTAGATTAGATTAGATAGAACTTTATTGATCCCTTGGGAGGGTTCCCTCAGGGAAATTAAGGTTGACAGCTGATGTTAAAAATGAAACTGTCATAGTGGGTACTGATTGTCAACACCACCTCATTCAGAAGACATGCCTTCCATATCTTGTGCCGTGAAGAAAAAGGGGTATCATTTTATAATTTATAGACTTCCCAAAGACACAGACAGGACGGAAAATAGTGTGCCAAGATAAAAAGGGCAAACTGGATGCCAACCCGAAAACAGTTCGTTTCCAGCGTGTAGCTATGCTATCAGCTTGTTGGCTTTAATCTGCTGGCATTAACCACTGCTAGTGTTGATGCCCAAAGTTGTAAGACAGCACTGGCACCCTGACCGATTACACTAAAAGCTGTGACACACCTTTGCTTTGATGTGATTTCTTCAGTTTTAGGTGCCATATTTCAGGCTTTATTACCCAGCCTACGGTGAAATATCTGTAGGCATCACTGCTTTTGCCTCAATAAGGTGACATATTATGTATTAAGTATATGTAAAATGGCAAATGCAAATGTTTGGCAGTAAGTCTGATGTGGCTGCAGGTCTTTTCTGTTATGTTGGGTTCAAGTGCAATGTGCTCAACATGGTGTTGCTTGTGACTGCAAGACATGGATATACAGCTGGGGGACTGTACAGCTTTGGAAACACAAGACCATGAGAACAAAAATAAGATCCCAACGAGTCAATGTGAGGTCAAAACCAACAACCTTCCAAACACATTACAATAAAATGCAACATAAATCTGCTACTAATAAATTAACTGTGTTGTCGCAGAAGAAGTGGCCTTCAGGGGTCCTGACAATCACTTCATGTGTAACAGCATAAACCTCTGGAAAATCTGGGCCCTTGTGGTTTCAAACCACTTACTTCTTTGTTATCTCTGAAATAACTCCATAATTAATCTGTGCAACACTCTACTCAGTTCAGCCCAACCTCACCAATAAGCAATAAGCCGCCTAGCTTCTGCCAGGACTCTAATTTAGAAACAGATCCCACACTGAGATCTAAAGCTGAAAGTTAGCTTGGCCCAAATAATCCTGCAAGATCTGCTTTTCTACCAGTTCTGAGCTCTGAGATCTCAGACTGATATGTTAAACTTATTCTACAGAGCACTGGCACTATCAGGACACAGAACACATGCTGCTGAATCACCAGTCTAGCCACACACATTGATCCTGATGTGAAACAAGGCCACAGCCTCACTCGGAAATGCACACACACAGTTTCGGTACTGGTTTCAACATGCCTTCATCCATGTGGACTCTCCATTTCCTCAGGGGAATCTCTGAAATTATGTTAAGGGCTGCTCCAGTGCTTTAAATTATTAGTGTAAGTGAGGTTTATTACATGAGATCCCAGAGGGGTGAGGGATCAAGTGAACACAAGGGTCAATTTGTGGACAAAAATGGTAGACGAAGTATCAGTAAGAGGAAAAAAATGTTTAAACCCTTAGAGCCTGTATGTATGCCTACGCTTCATAACACTCATAACTACACAACATTAACATAAATTCCATAGGTCCCAACATAGAACTCTGTTATATGCTAAACATATAATCCATATAATAGTTTCTGCATTAAAATGAATAATTGAACAACATAGGGTTCAAAGAGATGATTGATTAATATAACTGCAAGAAAAAAATGTGAAATCTTTAGAATAGCCTGTATTTTTATTCCTTGCGAATAGTCTGTATAATAGTCTGCATTAATTACAAAATAAAATTTAATTTAAATATATAATTATATAAAATGAATTTGCTAATTATTGTTTACCACAATCTAACTACCCTAATAACATGCAAACAGTTGTACCGTGCATGTCTTTTATCAAGCACATTGAGTAAACATCCACAGTGCAGACTAGAAAAAGTAAAGGTAAAAAGTAAGGTGCTTTACCCATTAAATAAAGGCACATATGCTTAGTCAGCACAAACCTGTTAATCTCAAGAAAGTGTGAACCATGCATTCATGCAAACAACTTTTAGAAGATCTCAGAAGATGTGTAGAGGCACATGAAAATGTAAATGCTACTAATATAGTGCTCAAGACCAGGGTATACATCCATCCACAGATGGACAAACCTTTGTGCATGTGTCCACTATTAGAAAAACACTGAAAAGAATGGTGCTCATGGAAGACCACCACTAAGGAAGCTGTTGGTGTCCAAAGAAGAAAGACTTTCTCAAGGGCTCAAGACCACCTGGACCAACTGTATTTAAAAACAGTAACATTCAATTCAGACTGGGTTTAAGGTAGCAAACTATTCCTCTCTCTATTGAAGATTAGCACGTGGTTTTAAAGGTTGTGGCCACCTCAATATAGCTCACATTTACCCTGCAGGTGCTGTCCCAGTTCTTCTTCTACATGTGTGGTTCATTGTCCTGTCTTAGTCAAGGTCACCAGTTCTTGTCTTTTGCCTTGGTTTGCATCCTTAAATTTCACTGTTTAAATATGCATGCAGTATACAGTTAGATCAGCTCCTCTGGCTTAATGGAACCTTTTAGGTTTTCAGAACCAGATTTAGAATCAGAATTACTTTATTAATCCCAAATTCTTACAGCTGCACCCATCTATATCAAATAGAATATATAAAAATAGAATAATAATAATAAAAAATAAATAAATAACAAAAGAGTAATACAACGAATAAGCAGAATAAACACTTTGAATCAAACTTTTTTGGAAATATATACACATTAAAATACTCATGAAAACGCCAATGGCTATGATAATAAACAAACATGAACACCCATAGTTATTACACATATAAGTCAAATTAACAAATTGCACAAGTGAACCAGAGTGGTTTATAGTGGTCACCCATTAAGGGAGGAGTTATGGAGTTTGATGGCCACAGGTGGGAATGACCTCCTGTGGCGCTCTATAGTGTATTTTAGTGGGATGAGTCTTGCACTGAAAGTGCTCCTGACTGGAACAACCCAGATGTGCTTTGTAACATATTGGCCACATTTAAGAATCTGTGACATTTGGTGATATTGAGATGTGCATGGAATACAATGTAATCTGTACCTTACAGGGATGCGGGTCTACCCCATAAGTGTCCAGCATGTGAGCTCTTTGAAGAAGGTTCAGTTCGGCCAGGGCTTGGCACTGACCCCTACAGATGGATAGAGTGAAGCGCAAGAACACAACTGACAACAGGGTTGATACGTAAATCCACAAACACTTCGAAGTACTGGCAGAAAATGATACATGCCTCTCCAACACTGAGGGAAAATTTATGTATGCACTGCAGTTATGATCTCAGGTCAACTTATAATGATTATATAATTACAGTGCGTATTACTAACAAGATTTCCTAACTCACAATTCTGTTAATTTGGTCATCAATACATTTTAAATTCAGCATCAAAAACATCATCTTCAATGTTCCTAAATTCAGTCACGTAACTCCTCAGCTGTGTTCACTTCATTGGCTGCCCGTATCAGATTCAAAACCTTGATGCTGACCTACAAAGACAAAAATTGACCAGCCCCTCCATACATGATGGCAATGGTCAAAACTCAGTTTGTACCAAGAGCCCTTCAAGCATCAAGTACAGCTTGGCTTGACCCACCATCCCTCAGAATGCAAGGAAAACATGCATCCAGACTCTTTTCTGTTCTGGCACCAAACTGGTGGAATGAACCTCCCCTGAGGATCCAATCAGCTGAGTCCCTCACTGTCTTCAAACGCAGACTGAAGACTCATCTGTTTCAGGAGTATTTAACTCCATAAAGACATTTGTTTAAACAGGATCTAAGCGTGACGAATCTCTAGATTCTCACCTTGTCTACTAGCTAAGGATATTCTGAGTGAACAGCAAAGCACTTTTGTTACTTTTGTAAGGGCGTCTGCTAAATGCCATGAATGTAAATGTAAATGTAGTAAATGAGCTGCAGCTGAAAGTATTTTGTAAGATATGAGTCGGTGCCTGTCCCCTCAATTTGTTTACTGTTTATTCCCATCTGCAGGCCAACAACCTGCTCACACTTGATAAGCAGCAGTTAGACTGTAGGGCCACTCTAGTGCTGTGAAATTACACTCCACATATAGACAGCTCTGAGAAAATGTACCTTTCTGTTCTTTCTTGGAAATGTTTAGGGTTTCACAATATAAGTATGGCCTGTCTTTAATTTGTTTTACAGTGCACTAAATGTTTACTTCCCCCACTGATGTCCTCACCTCAGCTCATTCTGATGGATCTCCATAATCTTGCGCTCCAGTTTGAGGCTCTGCTTGGGGAAGAGTTTGAAGTCACTGATGTAGTCAGACGGGTGCTCGTCAGCGTCATAATCCCCGAGCTCAGCTGGAAGGAAATGCAGAAGTAGTTGACAAGGATGCTGGCACTCTTCACTCCAGCCTACATTGAGTATTTGTCCATTTATCTACAAGTTGAAAACATAATGTCTGTTTGAGGTCTTCACAATCCTTTCTAGATTGTGGGTAATTAACACGAAGGAATGCATCTAAAGAAAGCAGAATTGCAACCTTTAGAGCTCTTTCCACTAACATCCTTCATGACATAAGAGGAGGAAGATATTTATGTTAGCTCGGTCATGACTCACAAACCCAGTAATGGTTCACTAAATGTCATACACTGGTGTTGCCAGCTTGTATAAATGGACTAGTCAGCTTAAACTCATGTTCAAGATTTGTATCAGTTAAGGATATGTGTACTAGAATGGAACAAGGACAATACTATACACAGAGTTCTAGGATAGGATAGGATAGGATAGGATAGAACTTTATTGATCCCTTGGGAGGGTTCCCTCAGGGAAATTAAGGTTCCAGCAGCAGCAGTACAGTACAGAATATGGTAGAAAGAGATCATAATTTAGTAAAGAAAATACTATATAATATAAAGAATATATAATATAGAGACTATATTACAATAAACAATATTTACAAATAGTGCATGAAAAAAGAGTCCTGTAGGAGGGGATATTGCACATTATTATTATTGCACTTTTGAACTGTTTTTGCACCAAGTCCAGTTGTGTTGTAGTGGGTGGTCGGGTTGTGGGTTGTAGGCTACTGGTTGGTTCCTACTGTCACGTCGCAAAGCAGGGGAGGTGACTCTAGTCGAGTGACTTTTACCATCTCCCCTCTCTAACAATCTCTTTAAAACAAACTGCACTACCAAACTGTAGCTATGCACACATCAATTCTCCTTGCCAACTTGAGAAGGCAAACCCAAGAAAAGTGAGCACAGACAAATAAAACCCAGCCTTCGTTCTCCCTTCCTCTCTTCAGCTAACTGCACACTGAGAGGACATTCAGAGGACAGCAAACAACAACAAAAAACACACAATGTTCTTGTGACAGTGTTAGAAACTATGTTAGGCTATGCCGCATGGCTCCTGTAAGTCGTCACAGTGCCATAAAGCAGCTAACTAAAGCAGTGCTTACAGGTTTCTTTTCCACAAGCCCTCCCTAAAAGGAGAGTTGTTTCATTTTAAGACAAAATATGTAAAACTGCATCTGAGCATTTTTTTAAACCCTAAACCTTAAATAACAATTCAACAAATGCATTCTATGGCATCTTTAAGGTTGCAATATGTACCTTGACCCTCTTCCCATCCATAGTTCACATTCACATTCACATTAGTTGGAGCATATTAGTCCAATTCAGTAATCTTACAGAATTTATTTTTATTTATTTATTCATAAGAAACCGGCCTTACAGGATTATTCTATGTTACGCTAAAAATAGCACTATAGTATCTGTACACAAGCCTACAGCCTATAAATAACACGGGCAGCTATAACTGTTTGTAGATAAGGAGAAACAAATCAACAATACACTTGGTCATTAATGTATTGAGGAAAATGATCCAATATATCATATCTGTGAGTGGCTAAATTATGTGAAGCTTTGCTTTTAGTATCTGGTGTGAACGTTTTCAGTACATGATGATAGTCCTGTACACATTTTTTTAATCCATTCCTCCACAACATTTCTATTGGAATAAGGTCAGGATGTTGGCTTGGACATTCCCTAACATGAACTTTTTTTCTTCTTTAATAATTCTTTAATATAATGACTTGTGTGCTTAGGGTCGTTGTCTTGTTGCACAATCTCTTGAGATTCATCCCATGGGCAGCTGTCCTGACATTTTTCATTAGAAATTGCAATATTTTTCATTCTCCAAACAATTCTCCTTATCTTAGCTGGCAATCACTTCTCATTTAAACCTAAAAGATCTATTTTGGTTTCATTCGTCCACAAAACATTGTTCCAATAGCTTTCTGGCTTGCCTATGATTTCTAGCCAACTGCAGACAGGCAGTAATGTTCTTTATGGAGAGCAACAGCTTTCTCCCTGCAACCCTGCGATGCACAGCATTGTTGTTCAGTGTTCTGATGGTGGACTCATGAACTAGACAATGTGAGAAAGGCCTTTAATTGATACTTTAAGTGATCTTGAGTTCCTCTGTGATCTCCCAGACTATTACATGCCTATGTGATCTTTGTTGGTTGACCACTCCCGGGGTCCTATTTGTACGCAATCTGTCTGACTGTGGATTGGTGGAGTGCAATCTCTTTAGAGATGGTTCTGTTACTTTTTCTAACTGTTCTTCTAATCTCTTCAGAAATCTCCTTTGTTCATACATTTGCACAAGATCAAACTCAAATACATCCCTGATCTTTAAATAAAACAGGGTGCCAACACCTTCAATCAACCTGCTAAATAAAGGTTCACATACTTTTACCACCCACGGATATGTAATATTGGATCATTTTCCTCCATAAATAAATGGGCAAGTGTAATATTTTGTCTACTTTTAGGACTTGTGTAAAAATATGAGGAAGTTTTAGGTCACATTTATGAAAACATTAAAGGTTTCACAAACATTCAAGCACCATTGAACATATGTCTAACAATGCAATGCTGCAGTACAATATTCTAATAGCTTGCTTTAGGTAATGGTACAAATTAACATGTCAACATTTGAGACCAGAGGCAAGCTCATATTTCAGTTTTAGATGGGAAAAGGCTATCAAACGTGGTGATATTTTTAATCCTTTCATGCAGAACTGGTTTATGGACTATACTGCTAACCACCGTGTTTACTGTGAGACCATCTAAGCACTCTGAAGCAGTGTTTCAGCGTTACCTTGGACTATGCAGGCTCCAAGGTAAGCAGCATCGGCAAAAGGACACAGAAGTCTGCCATGGTATAAATCCCTCTTCAGCTGCAGGTACAACAGGTATCTAGCAGGGAGAAAGAAACAGAGAGTGGCAGACAAGGGAAAGAGTTACCATTCCAGCTTACACTTTAATCCAGCTCTAGTGTACTTCCATAGCTTCCATAGTGACCAAGTCTACTGTAAAGAGTGGTTGCCATGAGAACTCTACCCCAGGAATCTGTTTCCATGGAGACGTGTCCTTGGCCCCATAGGGGAGAAAGAGATGATGAGCATTGTTGACTCTGATTTCATGCACTGTGATGCTACCTTAGAGATACACAGAGGATGCTGTAAGGCAGGCTTTCTCGTTTTTGCACAGTGACGTGTGACCTTCTTTAAATTGATTTCGAACAGCTTAGAGAAGAGCTCATTCCAGCTGTTGGTGGAATTGTTCAACAAATGAGTTCTAATAAAGATCTGTCTGGCTTTAGCAACTTACCATTTGTTATTTAACACACAGTACCTATCAAAACTTTGGACACACTTGATTAAATATATTAGAATATTAATATTAATATTAATTAATTAGAATATTTTTTTTTTTTCATCTTGACTACAATGTACACTATGTGGACACCTGCTCCATAAATCCTTCTTCCAAAATCAAGTTTATCCTGTTTTATAGGAATAACTGTCCATTGTCCATGGCATTCTGTTAGATTTTGGAACATTGCTGTGAGAATTTGAACTGTGTGGGGCTGCATACAGGCCCTTATGCTTGGAAAAATCAATGTGGTATATATATCCAATTTTAAATTTACATGATTAGGCAACCATGTTTAGGGTTTACCTTGTGACTAGAATATTGCCAGTTTGATTCCCTTAACTGGCAGGACACAAACGAAGTGCCCTTGAGCAAGGCACTTTGCATAGGAGTGCTCACTGACCCCAAGCGTGTGATTCACTGCATGGATGATTTAAATGTGGAGGGTAGATTTCTTGAAGTGCAACTATTGTAGGTTCATCATGTTTACATTTACAAATTTCACTCACATCAATGCTCTCTCTTCCTTCATTCAGAAAATGTTGCCACATGCAGCTGGAATACAGCTTTGGAAAACAAATCCATTAGGTTCACTTTACCAAACGGATGTAACTGTGCAGTCTTAAGGACATATTTTCTATCCGTATCCGACAGCCAAAATGAAAGCTCTTTCAACTTAGTGCAATTATCATGAACTTTGCTTTGCAAGAAGTATAGTGAAGCATTTAGTCTGCATTGTGTGTGTGGAAAAAACCCACTGCACTCATTTCCTACACGACAGAAGACAGCGTGACTGACTCTAATATACACAAATAAACACACTGGCTGTGTCTGAAATATTAGAAATACTGTCTACTTGAGGCAGGAAGATACCAAGTCTGAATCAGTGGACAGTAATCTAGCCTTCTATGTTATTGGGTGAAAATGCTAATGCTAATCTAGCAGTGAGTTGTATTGTTGTACAGTGAGAATCTATTGTTGCCGTTGGGATTTATTTAAAGACACATTCATCATTAAACTGCCTTAAGTGACAGTGTGGGCAGCAAGAGATAAAGTCAGCTAGCTTTTGTCAGTTTCAGACACAGCCATTGGATAATATTGCAGCCAACAAAATTATCAAAGTCATATCCATTTATTCCATGACAAGTCATAATTATTGCAACAGGCCTAGTTTACATCACAATATTATTAGAACATTTCTTACCCAACATTCTGGAACAGACAAAAAAATAACATTATGGAACCAACTTGCCCAGTAATAAAGATAATAAATAACATGTTACTTTTTGAACTATGATTGCAAATATGAAAAGCCCATATTCATCTCTGAGAATAAACGAATTAATGTAATATAATAATAATAATAATAATAATAATAATAATAATAATAATAATAATAATAATAATAATACAATAAAACATTATAGGAACTCCCAGAAAACTAAGAACCAAAATCACAAAATCGTAATATTAAGAACCTTCAGGTAATGTTCAAATACCAAGCATGTCTAGATGGGTCTGCACAGTGCAGTATTTTATACCTTTCTTTTCCTCCATTCTGCTCTTTCCTCAAATGAAATATTGAGGAGATGGAAGGAGGAGGAGAGTTGTTTTCTGTGTCTCCCGGGCTTTCAAAAGGAAACATCTTGGCCTCAGCCACGCTAATGCTACTCTAACTGCTCTACAGCATGTCCAACACTTAAACTTCCACCCTGAAAACCTGCACACCTCCACACACACACTGCTCCCTGACCCACACTACTAGAGCCTCAGCATGTCCAGACACACTGAGGGGGAGAGACGGAGAAAGAGCCAGTGAGCGAGAGCAGAAGGAAGAAAGAATACTTATCTTGACAGCTCAGATGGTGAGCACACATGAAGAACTGCACTCAGAGAGTAGTGTTAATGAAGTAGTCACACTGTGTGTGTGTGTGTGTGTGCGTGTGTGTGTGTGTGTGTGTGTGTGTGTGTGTGTGTGTGTGCGCGTGCGTGTGTGCTGGAGGGAGACTGAGATTGTATCACAGCTTGCATTTCAACCTGCAAATATCACCCATAAACACAGGAACGAGAGACTCAGATGTTGTGAATGAAGACTTGTTTCATCCCTTTTTTCTGCTATTGATTGTTGTAAATATACAGCAATGTACTGAATAACCTCACAGCATTAAAATCACCAGTACCTGTTGTAAAAGAACCACTTTTTCTTCCATGAAAAACAATCCATCTTATATTACAGAAATGTCTTACATTTGTCTTAGTTAAAGTCTTTAAAAAAATCTACATCAGATCCATGATGTGTTTTTAAAGTGTGGAACTGAATATATACTCCATAGATAGATTCCATTGTCCTCCCAAATAAGAAAACTATCTATGAATCAATGGAGTTGGTGTACTGATGTACTGCTTTTGTCCTATTTATCCACACAGCAAGATATTCCTTAATTTCCCTGAAGGAACCCTCTATTCTATTCTATTCTATAGTAAAAAATAAGGAGGCAACAGGAGAGAATCAGCAAATTATTTCCCACAAATTACAACGCATCCTTAAAAGTCTCTGTAGTGCAGAAAAAGTTTTCCTGCACCTCATTCATTTATAAGTTTATATCATAATTTTGGTGATAGGCCTAGTCTGCATCTAAATAAATATGCTAAATAAAAATGTCCTTGGAACTTCCAGAGAACCAAATTCACAAAATCATAACATTTCACAATTGCAGGCTAATAAATATAATAATTGGGATGTTATTAGTATTATAAATTGGGATGATAATGGTCGTGGTCTGGTGGTTAGGGAACCAGCCTTCTGACTGGAAGGTCACTGGTTTGAATCCCTGAACTGGCAGTACATGACTGAAGTGCCCTTGAGCAAGGCACTGAACTCCCCAGCTGCTCTCCTGGCGATCCGCTGAGGACAGGGCTGCCCACCACTCCGGGCACGTGTGCTCACTGCCCCCTGGTGTATGAAGTCACTAGTGTGAATGTGTGTATCACTGTGTGAGGATGGGTTAAATGCGGAGGATTAATTCCTGTGTGTGCAAGACACAGTGGGTTAAAAAAGTATAATTACTAACTTACCATAATTACAGAACTATTATTACTATACTATATAACCATTATTACTGGTACTTTTGACTTTTTACCCGCTGGTATTTCCTCCTTTGGCTGAAATAATGTCAATGATATGTGATATTTTGATGTGAGCATTTTCCTTACCCCCCTCTCATGCAATGAATGTGATGGAGTATGAGCTCACCATATTGATAAAACTTACTTCAACAGTCCAGCGAAATGACTAGTGCCCTCTCTCATGATGGTCTAACCATTCGCAGCTGATGTGCTGCATCTAATTCTAATTTTAGTAGTAATAAATGTGGGAGTGTCCTAACTTTTTCCTCACAAGAAATTGCATTTCTATAAATGACATTTTAAAAATGATGTCTAAAAGACATTTCTGCAGTCTCATGTGTTTTAATATATCACCTCCATCTCTCAATATCCAATAAACATCCATATGTTTAAATATGTCAAAGGTTCTTATTTTATGTCCTACCTAAATACAGAAATTAAGAAGTCCTTGTGGTATCTACTTTTGACCCTATACCTTTGAGACCTGGACAAGACCAGCACTATTCCAAAGTGGTAATATTTACAGTACAGTTGTAGCACTTGTTTACATTCTGTTTCCATTCTGCTGTAGATGAATAAGCAGCACTAATTTCAAAGCTAGTGGAATCATCTACTCAGGGGAGAGTCTCTTCATAAACACTCATAATCTGCTTGTGTATTTCAAAGTCTGGTTTCACTGCAGTGACCTCTTCTGTATTTATGCTGTATTTGTAATCACAAAACACTATTTGAGTGATGCCAAAGAAGAACCAGTTTTTGGTTCAAAAATGAACAATTTCTGTAAAATTCGAGCTGGAAAATCAAGGTCCAGAAGGTAAAAATCCATCCCAGGATTTTGTTCCGTGGGCAGCTCTGCTGATCTGAGGCTCTGCTCTGGACCTGGAATTTTTTGTTCTTTAAAGAACATTCTTTACCCATTTAAAGGTTCCTCACACTAGCACATTATTTAACCAAACATGGTTCTTTATGGAAACAAATGTGGTTCTGCTGTGGCATCGTTCAAACCCTTAATATCAGTTTGTACTGTGCAAATGTTTGCTCGACAATGTCTTAACATTTCGTGGTGTCACCTTGTCAGTTCTTCCTTGATCTTAATGGGCTCCTGGGGATAGAACTTCACCCGAAAGCACATGGTGTATGGCTGCTGACCTGGGAGAGAGAGAGGCAGAGAGAAAACACTGAATATAAGCCAATAGAAGTGAGACAGATTATGCTGAGGGCAAAAAGGGGGGGCATGACCAAGCATAATGTGAGTCTAAAATGATTATATTAATCCAAGTCTGTAATAAACAGATGAAGAAAAGCCCTTCAGTGGAAAAAAAAAAGTTTTGAAAGAGAGATTGAAAGAGCATCACAGCACTTTTCCCAAATCAAAACACTGATTTCATCACTATTCCTTCAGCATGTTGCCATCCCAGCTTACTGGTAGATGTTCTGTAAACGTGTCCACCTCTATGATCTGAGGATCACAGGTTTGATTTCTGCTGTTAGCCACTGGCAGCTGGAGTCTGAGAGACCAAAACTGGCCATGCTCTCTCTGGGTGGGTAGATGGCATCACACACCCAGTGTGACGCTGGCCAACCCAGCACTTTTCTCAGAGCTCGTTGGTTACCAAGCAATGACACACGTTACAACATTCTGCAGATCCACACAACACCATCCACAGCCACCTGTCCTTGATAAACCCCCTTAGTCTCATTCACTGCTGTAAATTATTCTATAGCTCTGCAGTCCTTCCCCCTCTCCATCCATCTCTCTCTGTCCCCCTACTGATGCTCTCTCGCTCCTCCTCACTCCATTCCACATTCCTTCCGAGTCGCAGACAGAGATGAAAAAATTACTATGCTAAATTACATTATGTGTACTAAGTACAAAACTGCTTACAGACATGGTCTGATTAGACATTGGGTCTTGGCACAAGAGGACATAAGAAGCTTCCCCTGGTGTCCAATGAAAAGTTTTGGGTAGTGTACTTCTTGGTGAGAGATTGTTGACCACTAGTCATGCCTCTGACATTTTGCACTGTTGACAGATTGAGATTGTTGTTTTGATGAACTGTC
This sequence comes from Acestrorhynchus altus, assembly GCA_034509495.1. Taxonomy (NCBI): domain Eukaryota; kingdom Metazoa; phylum Chordata; class Actinopteri; order Characiformes; family Acestrorhynchidae; genus Acestrorhynchus; species Acestrorhynchus altus. Next base: position 9,375,985 of record CM067515.1, read on the forward strand.
TTCCATTTAGGCCATTCTGGTCAAACCACTTTTCTGTGGAGCCCCCAATGCCACACTGCCCCAAATGCTGGTGTGATGATCTGAGCAGCTTTTGCATACAACAGTCAGTCACCCCTAGTAGTGATACGAGGGACACTACCAGCTCGGCAGGACATCCTGCAGCCACATGCACACACCATGGCAGGACTTCTAACTGGTATTTTTCAGCATTACAATGTTCGGTCACACACTGCAAGGTTTCCTCATGATCGCCCTTTCATTTATTTATTTTATTCTATTTTATATTTACTAAATTAATTCATTCATTTCTAGCATTTTTTCTTTCTAGTGATTTGGTTTATTTAGTTTCCACTTTGCTAATAGATTGTTATCCATATACATTTCATATATGGCCATCCACTTAAAATATATTTATAAAATATATACACCAAGGCCTAATTCTATTGCAAAACAATGTGTAAAACAATCTGTGGCATATTCCGCTGTGTAATATGCTCTTATACACAGTCTGCTACCTTTCTATTTCACTGTTTTATATTCTACTATGCTGTGTACGACACCATGTATATACATATGTACTGCATATTATATCACAGTCAGCTACAGGCTATTATTCTACCGTTTCCGCTGTCTACACCCATCTCTCTGTCTGTCTCTGCTACTGATTCCTTCAGTCTTTCTCTCACCGTCCAGCACTGGTTTCTAATCGTTTAGCAAGAAATGGAAAATTCGATTATCCTAACTACAGTCTGAAAGGATAATTATGATATGCACATGATATGCAATCTGCAGTGTAAGCTCAGATTTGAGAAGCACTCCATGCTGCCTTCCATTACACTGTGTTGTGAACATAGTACATACAAGGTGTGCATTTTTTAAACACACACACACACACACACACACACACACACACACACACACACACACACACACACACACACACACACACACAATATATATAATATTCCAAATTATTATGCAAATGAATGTCTTTGCAGGATTTCAGAATAGCCTCACAGAGCTGCTGTTTTGATGTGAACTAACTCCCACCCTCACAGATCTTTTGCTTGACGATACTCCAAAGATTCTCAATAGGGTTGAGATCAGGTGAGGATGGTGGTCACACCATAGCAGCCAATGACACAGAGGTATTTTTTGCAGCATGGGGCGGTGCATTGTCACGCATGAAGATGATTTTTACAACAGACGGCACAATTCTTCTTTTTGTACCATGGAAGAAAGTGGTCAGTCAGAAACTGAGGTTATTGTCACACCTTCAGGGACCATAAAAGGGCCTACCAGCTGTCACCCCATGATGCTGGTCCAAAACATGACTCTGCTACCTCCTTGCTGATGTCTCAGTGTTGTTGGGACATGGTGGCCATCCATCAACCATTACTCCATCCATCTTGACCATCCAGGGTTGCACAGCACTCATCAGTAAACAAGACTATTTGAAAATTAGTCTTCATGTATGCCTGGCCCCACTGCAACCTTTCCTGCTTGTAAGCATTGGTTAGAAAAGTTGGTTTATGAACAACAGCAAGCGTCCTACACCCTGAGGTTCATGGGACTCCAGAGGTACCAGTAGCTTCAAAGATCTATTTGCTGCATTTTAATGGCATTTTATCAGCTGCTCTCTTAATCTGATGAATTTGTCTGTCAGAAACCTTCATCATTATGCCTTTATCTGAACTAACCCATCTGTGCTCTGAATTAGCCAACAATCTCTACACCGCACAATGATCACACTTAAGTTTTTATGTAATATCTAATGTTTACATATGTATCTAAACCTTGGACTATTTGATACTATTTGACACTATTTGAGGCTTTCCCATATTGCTTAAAATCAAAATAATTATTTTTAAATCCAATATGTATCATAATTTGGAACACAGTATAGGTGTTACATCATGACCTTGTCACCTTGTTTACATTTACATTTATGGCATTTAGCAGACACCCTTATCCAGAGCGACTTACAAAAGTGCTTTGCTGTTCACTCAGAAAATATGCGTAGTGTCACGTATGTCTTGTCCCTCTCTGGTCTCGTCTTTGTTTTGTTTATCTCCCCTCGTGCTTCCGAGCACATGTCCTGTCTCCGCCCATTCCCACCTGTGTCTGATTTGTTACCTTCCCTGTATGTGAGCATAGCTTGTTTTGGTTTGTTTGTACTTTGTTTCCCCACTATGTATGGAAGTGTAGCTTGTTTTGCTTTCTTTGTTTGTAGTCTCTGTTTCAGTAGATCCTGTTTGTTTGTAAATCTGGTTCCTTTGTTGGTTTAGGTTTAGTGTATTTTGGGTTAGTTTGAATTCCCGAGTTTTTGTTTGTTAGTATCCCATGTTTGTTTTTTTCCTTTTTCATTAAATCATAAACCCCTGAATTTGCCTCCGCACCCTTATTCGTCTGTTCTGTCCGCACAAACTTGGCACTTAGCTAGTAGACAAGGCTAGTTTCAACTCTCACTGTCCATTTTGTCAATTCCACTGGCCATACAGGTGTAGTCCATCTGTTTCTCAGCATTAGCCTCTTTTCACTCTGATCTTCAATGGTCAAGACCCTACAAGACCACCACAGAGCAGGAATTTTGTGGGTGATGGGTCATTCTTATTCTGTTATATTCTGTTTACAAAAGTGTACAACATTTATATTGCATTCTGTTGCTCTGTATACTACACTAAAATGAAGTGTGTAATTCTTTTTATAATATTGTGTCTGTTCCTACGTTATAACGTGGTATAAATCTGTACACGCAAACTTACATTTCATCTGCTTGACCACGGGTTTGCTGGGGTCCAGCCAGTGCTGTGAAAAGGGGGAAAGGAAAAAAGAGAACATGGACTGAATGAAACACTGAGCATGTGTCACTTCATGAACTACAGAAACTCAAATGTGTGTTTTTGGTAGTGCTGCAGCCAAATACAATACTACTGCTCTGGTCTCCTCTGATGTAAAAGCGCATTAATATTACAACATAAATGGGCGTAAATTATTCAGCTCGCCGCTGAGAGATTTTCTGCCTGACTGAGGAAACACTGTCGTACAAACTGCGATGTACAAACGCAGGGATGGATGGTTGTCATGGTAACTTTGCGCAGAACCTTAAAAATGTTTTGGGGGAACAGAGATGAGGTTTGGGGTGGGAAACACTGCGGTTTCAGAGCACAGCACGGCATCTAAAGACTCGCACTGTAAACTCCATTAGATGTTTTCCTAATGGGATTTACAGGCTCATTAAAAACTCACAGCGGTGACGTCGTGCTAATGGTGTTTACTGTACACCAAACTAATTACAACAGACAAGCTGTTATCAGTGTCTGCATGGCAACAGCAAGTACAGTATGAGGATATGCTGCTAACAGACAAACACTGTAAGGCACACAAACTTAATATGCTACAGTAACTGATTACAAAAGCTTTTTTAAACTTTTTATTTCATCTCACATATTTAGTTCTGCATCTCAGTTTTGTCCACCATATATATTAAGTTGAGCCTCAAAAACACTTACATTAAATAAAGCTACAAAGTGACCTATACGGTAAACAGAACTCAAAAGGCCAGTCAACAGAAGTTTGGGTTTAAATGAATTGAATGGTGAGTGTACACTCTATAAAATTAAATTGTACCATAACCATAGAGTGTTTTAATGAACATCTCAGTTTGGTCCATAATATAGAGTAATGTGAAAATGAAAAACAATCTATTTAAACATTTGCATATTTTAACAATATTTTCATGGGAGATGTGCCAAAGGAAGCAACCCCTGTTTAAAAAAAAGCATCAGGGTAAAAATAAGTTTGCCATAGAACACCTAGACAAAGATCAGCCCTTCTGGAATGATGTGCTTTGGACAAATTAATCTAACTATTTATATAATATTATATTATATATGGGCATCAAACACAGCATTTTAGCACATGTTAGCATATGTTTACTAACTGAGAATCACCACTATTATTTCATTAATGTAGCCAAACGGCTTATGATGGGAAATGTATGGCTGTCCGTACAAAGGCTAACACTGAAACATTACATAGATGAAAGAATTCCGCATGAAGGAGTGGGAAGGAGTCAGAGTCTGTCAGATGATTATAGGAAAAATCGAACTGACATTATTTTAGCCAAAGGAGGAAATACCACCTATTCTGGCATTGGGTGTCTTAACTTTTTCCTCACAAGAAAACGGCACTTCTATTGATTACATTTTATAAAGGAAATTAAAAAAACGTAATGTGGTCATTTTCTGACAAACCAGTAATCAGATATTACTTGGGCAGTAGTTCATTCTCAGCAGCACAGTGTCACTGACATGAAAGTGGCACTAAAACAAATGTACATACCAGTACACCAATACTGTGCATACTGTATATACATCAGTACTGTACATTACAGTAGAGTATATATGACAGTGCATCAGTGTTACTGCTTGTGAGAGTGATCCAATACCACAGTATGTCAAACTGAGAGTGCCTTTATGGTCAGAAATTATTATTACTGTGTACAGTATACAGTGCATCCAGAAAGTATTCACAGCGCTTAACTTTTTGTATATTTTGTTATGTTACAGCCCTAATTCAAAAAGGATTCAGTTCATTTTGTCACTCAAAATTCTACACACAATACCTGAGGTGACAAATTGAGAAAAGACATGATGCTGCCATTCAGTCCAAAAGGTTTCTTTTAGTTTCTCATGGTCTGAGAGTCCTTTAGGCCCCAGTTGTACTGTCATGTGCCTTTTACTCAAGAGTGGCTTCCAATTCCAGTGGGAAGTGTTCCAACCACAATCTCTCAGTTTGGCCGGGCAGCCAGCTCAATGAAGAGTCCTGGTGGTTCCAACCTTCTTCCATTTATAGATGATGGAGGCCACTGTGCTCACTGGGACTTTCCTGTACCCTTTGACAGATCTGCCTCTCGATACAATCCTGTCTCAGAGACCTACAGACAAGTTTCTTATACTTGGTTGGCTTGTTTTGTTTTACATGCACTGTCTAATATAGGACCTTATATAAGCAGATGTGTATCTTTCCAAATCATGTCCAATCAACTGAAGGGTGATCAGTGAAAACAGACCCACCAGAGCTAGACCTACATTTCGAGTGTCACGGAAAAGGCTGTGAATACTTATGTACATGTTCAATTTTTTTGTTTTATTTTGAATACAATTGAAAACAAATTCCATATAAAAAACGAATTTCTCACTTTGACATTGTGGGGTGTAGTGTGTAGAATTATGAGGGGAAAAAGTAATTTAATCAATCAATGCAATAAGACTGTAACATAAAATGTGAAGAACTGTGAATAATACTTTCCAGGTGCACTGTATTTGTATGTATGTATGTATGTATGTATGTATGTATGAGTTTTTATACTCTTTGTTTCTCTGGGTCCACATATCTGATGCCAAAGTAGTCTTTTTCCAGTAGACTGTAGTGGTTGCACACATGGTCCAGCAGAAACTGCCCTTTTGTGTCTCTCTGTGGGGAACAAAAACAAATCCAGGATTATTATCAGTATACACAATAGGGGCAGAGGTAGCTGCCATCTGCAAATTAGGAGGGGACTTCCAATTCTCAGACTCCTGATCTGTGGAGTTGACTGGGTTTGAATTTATGATCTCTTGTCTCCTGACAACCAGACAATTAGTCTGTTGTGCTCCTCTAGATATGTGAAGCCTTGTACATTGCTGTGCCCAAGAAAGTACAGAAGGGAAAATTTACTATAGTTTCACATCTCTGGACTGTCACAATGCTGTCTCTTTTACAAAGTGTTCAAGACTCAAGGCTCCAGATTTCTACCCCAAAAGACTTAAGACACAACTTGGATCCACACCCCAAAAGACTTGAGACTTGACTCATAATTCAAACACACCCCAAAACAGGCTTGACTTGAATTCACAGCACAAAGACATGAAGACCCCAGTATTCTCACCAAAACACCCCAGTATTTTATCTACACAATAATTTTTGAAGCAGAAATTTATTTTTTCTTATATCTACCTCTTAAAGATTCTTATCAAATAGTCAAACATAACAAACAATGGCAATTTTGGCAATTTTTGATAACAACTTGGTCACTTTCATCATAGTAAACATCTCATAGTATGTACACATCAAGTAATGACATATTTAAGAAGCCAAAGGCCTTCCATAAAGATATCATATGCCATGTGACTATCTCATGTAATTACTGTGTTATTACAGAAAAGACTGTAGAGATGGTAGTGGACCTCCGCCGCAACCCATCCCCTGTACCCCCCTCTACATCAACGGATCTGCAGTTTCCACTGTGGAGTCACTTAAATTCCTGGGCACCACCATATCCAGAAATGGGAGATGAACACCATCTCCATCACCAAAAAGACTCAACAGAGAACGTTCTTCTTGAGACAGCTCAAGAAATTCAACCTGCCACAGACCCTGATGATCCAGTTCTACACAGCGATCATCGAGTCCATTCTCACCTCATCCATAACCATCTGGTTTGGTTCCTCCACCTCACAAGAGCGAGCCGAACTCCAGCGCGTCATCAGGTCAGCTGAGAGAATTACCGGGTGTTACCTGCCATCGCTTCAGGGGATCTACAACAGTAGGGTGAGGAAGCGCGCTGGCAAAATTACAACTGACCCCTCACATCCTGGACATGACCTCTTCCAAACTCTCCCCTCTGGTAAGAGGATTCGGTCCATCAAAACCAGCACAACACGGCATGCTAACAGCTTCTTTCCCAGAGCTGTAGCACTCCACAACAGCAGTAGACTCCTCTGAGTCTCCAAACCTCACCAAAGTGACCTGACTTGTTGTTCAATAGTACTGCACAGTACATGTTTTGCTCTTTGCACAATTGTACAAATCTATTGCACTGTTCTCTTTCTGTAAATGTTAACATCGGCAATTCTACAATCAATACTTAATATAAATCTACCTCAGGAACATCAGACTCATTATATGCATCTCTCAGCTCCTCTGCTCTTTAGTATTTTTTAATTATTTGATAACTGTACCTCCTACCTAGTGTAATGTTTGTAAATAGTCTGTATACATGTCATACATGTGTTGCTCTCACCAAGAAAAATTCCTTGTATGTGTAACACACTTGGCGAAATAAAGAGATCCTGATTCTTCCGATTACAAAAAAAGCAATGCCAAAAATGCACAAAAGACACACAACCTGTATAGCGAGGGCTCTTAGGGTTAAAAACTGCTATCCAAATATCTTACACTTGTTTAGTCTTGTTTAATTGGATGCAGAATAACTAACGCTTTTTGTAATGAAACGTACAGCTTGTCAGTGTTGTTCAAGCCCTGATATCGCAATACGATATAAGATTTTGCTCACTTTCATGCAGGTCCTTCTTTTTTAGCAGTGTAGGCGGCTGAGCCATATGCAGCACTCAGCTGGTGCATCTCTCCAAGCCACAGGCCGTTTAACCTTGCTGTCACTACACCGATGCTAACCTGCAAACCTGCGACCCTGAACTGCCCAACGAATGCCAGTGGCGAGCAAAAGCTGCTGTCATTCACGGCCCACGCTGCTATTCATCGTCCTCATTACAGTGATGGCCTGTCCTTGTATTACACAGGCAGCTTGTGATATAATCTTACTGAAATCATTCTTCAGTTCACAGTATCGCCACATTTGAATTTGACCATGCTAAGCAGAACTATGGGTCATAAACTAGATTTATAACAACCGAAGAGCTCACATTGTGCTTCGTAGCACGAGGTGTGTAGTGCACTTGCTACTGCAAAGGGGGAAATGTGAAACTGCATGGAAAAAAAAAAGAAAGAAAAGACAAAGACAATTGCTAGCTCATGAAATCTGAGCTACCTCAGCATGTCTGAAACCCTCTATCATTCCAGTTATCGCTCTCTCTCTCTCTCCATTTTCCCCTTCGTTTTATGGTCTTGTGCCTTGAACAAGTGGGGTCTAGGACCAAGCTGTCAGTGCCCTAGTTAGATCGTCTTCCTTTAATTAATACACACATGCCATATCAATTATGAGTGAGACTCGGCAGAACCGAAGGAGCAAAGGCACATGCCGTCTTTTAATTAGGTGTGTGGAAGTGGTGCTCAAGCAGCAAGTGGAACCTGTTAATGTCCCAGTCATTAACATGTTCCAGAGAGTGAGCGAGAGTGAGAGAGAGTGAGAGAGAGAGAGAGAGAGAGAGAGAGAGAGAGAGAGAGAGAGAGATTAAGGGGTAGAAGGACTAGGACTGATATTGATTTTACTGACATTGAGATAAGTGTAGTAAGACAGAGCTGTGATTAAAATGGAATGAAAACAGAGACAGAAACAGAGTGACGTAATAGGTGTGGGACATAATGGAACTGAGAGGGAGGTGGAAGGACATTAGCATCTATGAACCATTAAGTCCTTTAGACTGAGGCATTGTGAATCGATGTATTATAGAAATCGCCTCATATTTGTTTACAGTGGTGATGAACGGAAGATGTGTCCACATCTCAAATACAGATGTTTTATTTATTTACATAAATAAATACATAATTAGTACATAGTGCATGTGTCAACTCCAGGGTGCCTGGGGCTGTGAGCCCGCTCACTGTCTGTCAGTTTTGTGTGTTCTTCCCATGTCCATGTGGGTTTTCTTCAGGTACTCCCGTTTCTTCCAGTCCCAAAAATTGTAGGTGAATTGGCCAAACTAAATTGCCCCATGTGAGAGTGTGTGTGTGTGTGTGTGTGTGTGTGTGTGTGGTACCCTGCAACGGACTGGAACTCAGGGTGTATTCCTGCCTTGTGCCCCATGATTCCAGGTCTGCTGTGGATCCATTGTCACTCTATTTGGGATGAAGCAGATAAGATACTGACTGACTGAGTGTCTTTATAATAAATATGTCCATTGGTGCTGTATACAGAATAGCATTTAGAATGGTCTATATTTATGCATTCATTTGAACAAGAATCTGAGCATAAACAACCATGAATGGCGTAAATGGTTCACTGTGCTGCACTCATTTTTTACAGTGACGGAGGATGAACCTCTCCAGTGCTCATCACTCACAGCCGCAATCCATTTAACCTTGCTGTCATCGCACTGATGCTAACCTACTAACCCGCGACCATGAACTGCCAAACGGATCCCAGAAATGAGCTAAAGCAGCTGTCATTCAAATACACATATACGAGTTTGTGATTTGCATTAAGAATCTAATGATTTCAAAACCTTGAGCATGTTATAGCAAATCTAATTTGGATGATGTTATCTAGCTCCTAACATCACCATTTAATTATGTTAGGTAATATGTTACTTTCATGTAGCAAAACCATACAAATACTAATGTCCAGGCACTAGACAGTGATCGACACCGTGCAGATATAGTGCCCAGGATTAAGACAAAGAGGTCGTTCAATGAAACCAGTAGGAACCAGCAGCAGTTTACAGCCTCATATCAGCTATCCTCATGTCTTACTTGACCTACCCGCTCAGTTGACCATGTGTGAAAGACAAACCCAAATACCCCCTCCCACCCACACACACACCCACCCCACCCCCGTTTTTCCTACGCAAATGGTCTAATCTGTCCTTGCTCCAGATACATCATGAGGACTGGTCAATGTTAAACACCTGGGGGTGCTACGGTGATGGCCTGGGTAGAGGAAAATGATGGATGATGGTAGAGTCTGTAGGTGGTTGACCAGTATAGAGGACATACCTTTACAATCTCCTTATATTTTACATTTTCCTTTCCTTTCCTTATACAGAGAAAGAAACATCCTTATTTTTGTTTTGGCCCATTTTAAAGTGAAAAAAGTTAAAGGAACACTGTCCAAGTCTGGGCATCCAAGACAATTCAGTTCTCAGATAAATTTTGCCAAGGTCTAAGACCTTAATAAACCTGTCAGTGCTATGACTATGTCCACAATCATCACAAGGAAAGGCCAGGAGAAGCTTTTTTGAAGCGTAATCAATACTCTTGACTCCTCAAACCTTGTCCAAACAATCAGCCAGCAGCCATGGGCTCCTCTAAGCAGCTGCCGAGCACTCTGAAAAATTAAAATTATTGATGACTACAAATCAGGAGAAGGCTATAAGAAGATAAAGTGTTTCCACTTCCTCAACTTGTAAGAAATGGCAGCTAACAGGAAAAGTGAAGGTTGAGTTCTGGAAGGTCAATAAATCTTTCAAAGCTAAGTGCCGATAGGATTGCTTTAAAAGGCCAAAATCCACAATGAATTACCTCAAGAAGTGGAACTAGGGCCCTATGAAATACTTATGTTTTTGTTTTGTTTTTGTTTTATTTTTTCATTTCTGTTTTTTCAAATTTCGTTTTTAACCAACTACAATTATACAATCACAAAATGGCACCGTAATATTGTATTGACAATGTAACAGAATTAAATACACCTGCAAAAAATTACAAGACAAATGTATAAATCACCCTATGAACCCTATGCCAAATATATATTATTTTGAATTTCAGTTCCATCACTCAAATTTTGCACAAACAACTAGTCTGGATCTTTCTCAAAACCATGTTCATGAATTCCATTAACCAGAGCAATTAAGTCTGATGACATCTGCTCTCATTCTTTGGTAGTGCAACTCGTTTGATCATGAAAAACAGTATCATCTTCATTTGTTCAAGCGGAAGGTCTGACTCAGCACACATTTGGTGCATTGCATGCACTGCATTGAATCTAATGATATTGGAAGGAAAGACTCAATGACCTCAATTTTGCTCTGCTCTTTAGGTGTGTTTTGGATTTAATGTGGCCCTTACAAGTTTTTTGCTCCATGTGGCACAGTAGTCTACTGCAAGAACACCATGATACAAGGAGTGCAGGTTCGATTCCTGGGCCTTGCCGCTTGCTATCGGCAGCAGGATTCAGAAAGAGCAAAATTGGGGGTAATATTATTCAAAAATAACTAAAGGTGCTAAAATTTCTTTGAACAAATTCATTTAAAAATACATTTTTGAACTATTTTTGAAAAAGGTATGTGTGAAGAATCTCTTTAAGGTTTTATGAAATCAAAATGGCACTGCGCAAAGAACCCAATTTACAGTTCAGTACACATAACTCTCGTCCAACAAATGAAGAACTTGAGCTGGTTCCTCAAGCCAGATCGCCAAATTTAAGGCCTGCAGTTCCACTTCCCATCAAAGACAAGAAATCATCTGTGAACAGAGGTAAACTGAAATGATCTAAACCAATCTGACAACCATGAACATACTTTCAGCATCAACTCTTATAAGCTTTTAATAGGACGAGGTGCATCTTAATTTTAAGCCGCCTCAAGTGAAATGAAAATACTGAGGTAAGACAATGCTTTTCTCCAAGTCTCAGCTTACACATGGCCTTTTGTTCTCCAGCTGTCCCTCTCTTAATGCATAATTAAAGCTGCAGGAGGAAAGAGCCCTTAAATAGGATCTCTCTCTACCCATTCACCTCTTATAAAAAAGACCAAACAGCACAGCACAGCAGATTTTTCATTATGGTGGAAACAAAACATGGAAAAAGGCATGTAGTTGTGAAGTCATGTTCCACAGCCATATTCTGCCAAATCCTGTCTCCTGCACTGAGATTGGCTGGGTCCAGTTTAGGGAGTCTGGTTTATTGGAATACAAGTAGGAAATAATGCTGCAAAAGAGCAAGGCATGATGGCAAACTACAGCTGCGAGAAAGAGAGAGAGAGAGAGAGAGAGAGAGAGAGAGAGAGAGAGAGAGAGAGAGAGAGAGAGCTAGTTTCTGTATATATGATGCAGAAGAGTGAGCGAGATAATCAGAGAGGATGAAAGAGATGTGAACTCAAGGTAAAATACTTGTATTTTCTTGAAGAATCTCTAGATTACCCTACAAACAAAGGGGCTCCTCCAAGAACTCAGGCTCTTAGAGGTGACTTTCTTCTAATAATAGGTTCATCTAAGACCCTTTTTTGAAGGCTCTTTAAAGCACATTCAGAGGTTCCTCCACAAAGTCAAAACCCAAGAAAAGTTATTCAAGGTCCTTGCCCACCTAACAGTCCACATTCCTGACATCAGTGGGTGAACTGCTTTACTCGGCCAATTAACTAATCAGCTCACCAACCAATCGGGACTCGGTCTGTGGGCCAATAGAAAAAGAAAGTACTGTTATGTTGTCTGTATGTTTTTACTATCCAAACATTAAAGCGAGGTCTAGCTTGAAAGTCTTAAAGTCTTTTAAGAAGAAATCTGATTTAAACTTACTTGTCCCATTCACCCAATTCATTTTACGACTTGCTTGTTAGCGCCCTCTATTCAACTGCAACATTGCCAGAGTGATGGGAGGAATAAGAAATGACCTGACTCATCTTGAGCTGGCCCTGGCTCAAGTTTAATTTCAATCTCACATTACATTTTGATATTTGTCCAGATAGTCTTCAATTTGGTATGAATCCAGACAGTCTTTCTTTGGCATCCAAAAACATAAGAACACAATCTGAACAGGAGGAAGCCAGATTTCTTAATTAAGGTTTAAAAAAGAACATATGGATCCAAAAAGCCAGTCTAATCACAGCAGCCGAGAGCAGCATATGCTTTCGGAATCGTGACTCAGCCTCAACACTAAAGGCCACAACACTCAACGCCTGATAAATTTTTCAAGTCTTTTCTTTTTTAAAACTTGTGTTTAGGAGAAAAAAAGCCACTGGCTTTTGGCCATTTGCTGACATGAATAATGGAATTGGGTTTCAGAATAGGAGGACAGAATAGAAGAGATTTTTCTATTAATTTATTTGTTTAACTATAGTAAAAGGACATGCTTGTACCTCGCCCTCTAAACATGTGTAACGTGTTGAAGTGGGTGAAGATCAGAAGGTGAGAGATGACCAAATGATTAAAAACATGAGTAGTGACACACTGACCCTCGTAGAGCACTTAAGCAGGGGGTGAGGTAAGGATGAGTCAGCCAAGTACAGTGTCTGCATGAGTAACATCCATAAATTAACAAGCTTCAATTTAAAAAGGCCATGATATCCTCTCATTCTTGCATTGATCATCTTTCCAATGTACCAAAAACAGTCATTATTCATATATGCATGTATTTAAAGGAGCCCTAAAATGGTAAACTGCCTTGGCATAGTTGAATAATTCCATATTTAATTGGTTTTAAGTGACAAACCATGAACCACAAACTCTGTTGTCTCTTCATTCAAAATAAAATCCAGCAAAATAAAAAAAACAAACAAATTTAAACCTTCAGAAGTGTCACATAGTCCTGAAAATGTACATACACCCACACCACTGCTGAAAGACGTTCAACAAAAAGGCTGTAATGTGACTAGGGCTGGGCGATGTATTGATATTTATATTGATATCAAGATATAAGCAGAGCGAGTTATGGGCTGAGGCTATATCATTATTATAGAGTTGAACATTTTTAAATAACTTTCTGTTTAAACATTGCATATAACCTTTTTTCTCAGTATTCCGTACACCTCAGTACATCTCAGTATTCCGTACACCTCAGTACACCTCAGTATTCCGTACACCTCAGTACACCTCAGTATTCTGTACACCTCAGTACATCTCAGTATTCTGTACACCTCAGTACACCTCAGTATTCTGTACACCTCAGTACATCTCAGTATTCTGTACACCTCAGTACATCTCAGTATTCCGTACACCTCAGTATTCCGTACACCTCAGTAGATCTCAGTACTCCGTACACCTCAGTACACCTCAGTACTCCGTACACCTCAGTACATCTCAGTATTCCGTACACCTCAGTACATCTCAGTATTCTGTACACCTCAGTACATCTCAGTATTCCGTACACCTCAGTACATCTCAGTATTCCCTACACCTCAGTACACGTCAGTAAACCTCAGTATTCCGCACCAGAATTTTAACAATGAAACACTTTACTAAATACAATGTTTACTAAATATAATCTGGTGTCATTATCATTTATTGCACTGTCCATTAAAACTGTTTGTCTGACCATGCGTGTTACCTTCAAATCAATATCCAATGAAAATCGTAAAATACTGTAAAGATGAAGAGAATATTGTTCTCCTATGTCAACATTTATATACAAATAATAACTTCAAATACTCACGTTGAACTTTGGAAGTGCTGTGATATTGCTTTTACTTCACTTCGTTTTAGCTCAAAAACAGCTTACAGGATATTCAGCGTTCAGTCAAACACTCTTGCGTGGCTTTGTTTCAATAGGAGGCTTGATCCCATCACAAGTACAAGTACACAAGATTGGACTCTAAACATGTGAACACTGTTTAGTGTTTTCCATACTTAAGTGACACCTTATTGAACCTATTAGCTCAAGATCAAACCCTTAATGAGCTGTGAGTGGGGCCCTGTGGCCTATTTACGCCCTGTGCTCAAGTGTTTTCTCAAGGAGAAATAATGTTATTCGTGTGACCTCAGCTTGTGGACAAAGAAAGGCTAGCATGGCTGACAGACATTTCTGTGTGTGTGTGTGTGTGTGTGTGTGTGTGTGTGTGTGTGTGTGTGTGTGTGTGTAAATAAGTGTGTTTTTGAGTGTTCATCAGGTCAGTTGTCCCCACTGGCTGAGTGTACTGTCGTCTCTTAAAATATCCATCACACACACTGTCGCCGAACTGCCTCAGGCTGCTGATGTACAAACAGGGTGAGTAAAAACACATATGCGCTCACGCGCACACACACACACACACACACATATATCAGTAAGAGTGAGCACTAACGGTGTAAAAATAGATTTGAAGGTGGCAATTCAACAGTAATAAGCATAGAACATTATAAATGATTCATAATCTATGAAATATTGATTATAGTTAATATTCAGTAAGGTATGCATTACGTTAAAAAAAAAAAACACAAGACCAAGAGTGTGTATCAGCATTTCAAAGTCTGTGACATCCTCCCTGCTTTCCACAGACCTCCTGGACTGAAGAGAATACAAGGCCTTAATGGGGCTGAACATCAGTTGAATATGTATTGATTTCCAAGCAGTTCTTCTGTACACTAGTAGATGGCTAGTGTTCAAACTTATAATGGCAATAATGTTATTTATCATCAGGAAAAAACATTATCTTTTTTTTTTTTTTTTTTTTTTAATTTTTCACCCCTACCAATTTAGATGTGCCCAATTACCCATCCCCCCCAAGTAGCCTCCCACATTACATGCCCTGCTCTCAACGCTAGGGGGGAGAAATCGTCCACGTTTCCTCCGAGTCATGTGACGATAGCCTACCGCCTCTTTTCGAACTGCCATTTGTATCATTACCGGGCAGCCATCGCGATTGGAGGAGAAGACCGGATCCCCGGTTCTGACACAATGGACGGCAGACGCCCACGTCAACCAGCAGTGCACTTGTGGGATGTGGGAGGAGCGCCATCTACCCACCCCCCGAGGGAGAGCAAGCCAATTTCTCTCCCTCTGGACCCCGGCTGCTGATGGTGAGCAGCATGGACCTGGATTCGAACCAGCATCTTATCCACTTCTTTCTGAATAGGATCACTGTTGCCCCTAGGTGTGTGTGGTACCCTGTAATGGACTGGCACCCAGTCCAGGGAGTATTCCCAACTTGCACTTGATGACATTCTTTATAAATCAGTCAATACCTTTGATATATAATTAATAATACGAGTAGCTTCTCTGTTCCAATGGGAGCCACATATAGACTATCATCGTAAGTGTTTGTCCACACGATGCAGCCAATAGAATGCAGTTATGTCTTCGACCGATATAAATGATTACAGGTGTGATCTGATTAGTCACTGGGTCTTGGCACAAGAGGAAGTAAGTGCTTCTCCAGCTGCCCAATAAATAGGCACTCAGAGGTTTCTTTTGGGTAGTGTACATCTTGGAGCTAGACTTTGCCTCTATGACATACTCAAAGACACTTTGCCCAGTTTACAGACTTTGAGAGGGGAGCATTATTGGGCTGGGAGGAAGAGGATGGTTGTTTCGACAAACTGCCCACCATCTAGGCTGTTCTAACAAAGTCAATATCAGCGACACTGGCAGTGGTGTCATGAACTAACCTGGACTTCAACAGACTGCAACTGTACTGTTTATAGCAGGAAATCAAGGTTCTGTTTTGAATCTGACGATGGTGGGTTTTGAGTATGGACGCCTTGTGGTAAGCACTTCAATGCTGCCTTTGCTGTGGTGTGACACACTGCACCAACTGCAAGTTTGATGATCTGGGGAACCATCACATAGGTCACCCCTAGTAGTGATACAATGGACAGTTCTGCGATATGTGCAATGCCTGATGACTCCAGGTAGGCATCATTTATAAACCAGCCATTACCTGTGATATATATAAACAATAACACAAGTGGCTTTTCTGTTCCAATGAGAGCTACATATAGACTATTGCTGTAATGGCTGATTTCTAAAGAATGCTAATTAACTCAAAAGTTCCAAATGACTCCTAAGGGCCGGATGTCATTAGAAATTAAAATGAACTAAATACAAACATTTAATTGTGAGATAATCGACTAAATGAAACCGCCGTGAGGTCAGAGATTTACACTCTCGCTAAGTGCGCACAATAACATAAGCATTACTCTAACCCTGTGAGTCGTCCCTCAGCGCTGAAAGTGCACAAGGTGCCCAAACAGCAGCATCCTCCCGCCTGTAATCTGCACCCTAGTCAGTATGCATGGCACATCGGTGACGAATCATTCCACACAACCCCCAACATCACTTGTCCCTTCTCTTCATCCTCCTCTCTCTCTCTCTCTCTCTCTCTCTCTTCATCTTTCTCCCTTTCGTCCTCTCGGTCTCGCTCCCTCCTCTCCACATCTCTTGATCCCTTTCTTCCTCCCTTCAGTCATCTTAGCGGAAAAATCATCAAAGGACGCAGTGGAGGATAAGAATAGCTTGATTTCTATTTATAGCCTAATGAAAGAATGCCTGTAACACAACATAATACCACCCCACCACCTCCTCCTCCACCTATACGGATACGATTGCTCTCAGGACGCTTGCTGAGAGAACGGGAGAACTGGTGGGGGTTATATTTCTGCAGATGAGGTGAATTGGGCTCAGGAAACTGCAAAAATAGAAACGTTTAGTCAATGATTCTGCTCTGATGGGAAATCTCTTCAGAAATAGCAAGGTCGGGCTGAAGTGTGCTGACACAACGCTGACTAAAGAGTGCAAATGTAGCAGGAAAATTAGTACAAAAATCAATTAGTGAGGTTCTGAAAAGGAAATGGAACCTTTACCTTTAAGTCAGTCTGAAGCTGAACCCAGGAAACCTTGGAAGCATTTTCCTAACATGTTCCTATACTTTATATATCACATACATCCTTTTCCAGTCAATTTGACCCAGTAGTGACAACAGAGACCACAAAGGGTGCACACAAGTTTGGGTTGAAACCCAGCGCAGGGTAAATACTGGACACTGGGTTATTTTTTCTGACCCAGCATTTTGGTTCAAGCACGTGGTAGCCTGGTATTGTATCCTATGGTGTCCTAAGAAAGTGCTATGGTATCTTGGATGATTACTATGCTTTCCCAAGCAATTGCCAGGTGGTTGCTATGGTATTGCTTAGTGGTTGCTATGAAGCTGCTAAGTAATTGGTAGGTGGATGCAATGGTATCCAAGTTGGTTTGTAATGCACAAGCATGATCCGTTCGGATCAAATGCACAGTTTGGTTCTGTTAACCCAGCAATGTAGTTTAAATGTCAGTATTTAGTTTAAATCCATAACCCAAAATGCTGAGTCAGAAGAGTAACCCACTCTGGTGGGTCAAAACAACTCAATGCTGTATTTGTCAGATACTGAGACAGTGCTGGGTTGTTTCAATTTGTTAAATAAGAGTTAAGTTGACTCAAAAATATTATTGCCGTTAATTATAGCTGAATGTAACAGACTGGGAAATTCATCTCATGATGGTGTGCCTTGAAGATGAGAGGAAGTTACAAAACATAAACATGTTTTGTAGCAGATATTTGGGTGCTTGTTGGCAGAAAGAGTCCAGAAAAATTAATGTTACTGCCGTTAGACCCCAAAAAACATGATTTAATCTGTTAAAATTTCATTCTGTCACAATCTGATTCATACTAGGGTTGCAGTGGTATACCTAAAACCTGTATAGTATATAAATCGAAGATTATTGCAGCAGGTACATTTGCTTAATGCTGGTATTAAAAACGAATGCAGGCAAATAGAGAATCTCATGATGTATTACTCTATTTAGAGTTTTAAAAACCCACCAATTTATTAATGAAGAAAGTAATCAGCAGATTGATCTATAATGAAAATAATAACCCAACTGGGGAGTTGGGGATGAGGTGGGGTGGTTGCTTTCAAAAATCCTGACCTCACTAATGCTCTTGTTGCTGAATGCAACTGAATCACAGCATTTGTTCAGAATATCGTAGACAGTCTTCCATGGACAGCAGAGACAGTTACTCCCAATAGGTTTATCCATACAGTCCTTTCAAGTTTCAAGTTTTAACTACGGTAAAGTATTCGTTCAACCAAACTGCTCATTATTATAAGTTGAAAAAGAGGAGGAATCATAAAAGGAAGTATATTTTGATACTGTATGCTTTAGTAAAACTGTGATGTTTTCTGAGACCCTAGTTTATCCTGATTGTGTACTGGTGTTGTGCTGGTTAACCAGCATACCATTGTAATAAACAAAGCATATACCGTATTTTCCGGACTATAAGCCGCACCAGAACATAAGCCGCACCCACAATTTTTTTTTAAAACCTGGAAAATAACATATATAAGAAGAAAAAGCTGCACCTTGTTATAAGCCACATGGTTTAAAGCGTGGAAAAAAGTAGCGGCTTATAGTCCGTGAAATACGGTACTAGTTTTTACTGGTGGATAGTAATGCTGGTCTATGCTGCCTGTATTAATAGGGTTGGAAAAATCACTGACTAACATACAAAACAACTGAATTCTGTCAAAATGTTTAGGTTAAGGATGCAGGTTTACACAGCAAATACTGCAGAACATGATTACTAACTATTATATATGATCAATTAATCTGACCATGGTCTATAAATGCAGGGGTGTAAATGCATTGGCATTTGACATTACTGACCTTTGACCACCTGTGATTTATATTATTTACCCACCTGTAAACAGCAAGACACATCTTTATCAGTGATTTATTTACTTTGAAATGACCTTGACTGAGAACTCTCCTACATTTACAAGATGTGCGACCAGTGAGCACCATTATGTGTAACCAGTGTACTGTATACTGCCCACAGAAGACTTTCTACTACATTTTGGAGCATAGCTGTGAGAATTTGATTTCATTCAGCAACAAGAGCTTTAGTGAGGTCAGGATGTAGGATGATCACCATCCCACCTCATCCCCAAAAATATTAGATGGAGAAACGTCATTGTAGAGAACACAGTTCCACTGTACCACAGCTCAATGCTGGGGGGCTTTACACTCCTCTAGTCCACACCTTTAGTAGTGGCAGTTCTAGACCATTTCACCTGGGGGGCAGTCTAAGGCCAGTGGTTTTGTTAGAGGGGCCAACTAGTTTCCAGCTGTTGCTTGGCAGGCACTGTTGGACTGGAAATTTGTCATACTGGGTGCAACATGAGTTCATACAAATGCATGTTATAAGAGAGAGGTTTTAACCCATCCAGACACACATATGAAACACACACATACACAGTAGTGAATTCATACACTAGGGGGCACACGTGCCCGGAGTGGTGGGCAGCCCTATCCATGGCACCCAGATAGCAGCTGGGGAGTTAAGCGCCTTGCTCAAGGGCTCTTCAGTCACGCCCTGCCAGTTCACGAATTCGATCTGGCAAACTTCCAGTGACAAGGCTGGTTCCCTAAACACCATGCCACAGCTGCACCGGCTGCCCCACGGCTGATGTTACATCAGTAATATTCACATCAGTGAATATTAGAGATGATTTCAATAAAACGAATTTAAAAAATCAGCTGAACTACACAGGTTGTTTATCTGCTCCACTTCTCTACATGGACTAGATAAGCTGTGTGATTGCATTTGCACATCTGTGTCAGCAATGGGGGCAACAAACCATGAATGCATTTATTAGAAGGGGTGTCCACAAACATTTGGGCATGTTTACCATTCAACATTTTGGACTGAGCTTAATCATTTCTGTATTATTCAGCTAAATGAAGCTGAACCAGCACATCGTCTTTAGATTACATGTCTGCTATCACACAATAGGATGGATATACCTTAAGCACTGGTTTCACTACACAACGTTCAAAATCGGCGCAGATTATAAACAGACTGGGCATCGCTCACAACCTGCTGCTAAATCTTAAAAAACACCCCCATTTTACCAAGGAGACGCAGATTAAACATGGAAGTACAGCAGCTTGCTGTGACTCGTTATGTAAAAATGCGTAAGAACACATTTGGGGTTGTGGGTGGGCAGAAAGCCACACATACTGGCTACCCTTTGTACAAGTTCAAGAATGAAGCTGCGGCATTATTGGAACAGCTTCAATAAAACAATAAAACACGGACACGTGACTGTTTTGTCTGCTGCGTTTACTTTTTGCGCTCAGTGTTCACGGGCTGTCGACAGGAAGTGATTAGACTGAGTCTGTTCCCCTTCAACCGACGAAGAAATCTGCAGAGTAGAGCCAACCAGCACAGACTAGGCCCGAATTGGGGCTTAAATCGAGCTAAAACACCATCTGACCAGGGCTTCAGAAACTGATGATACCTGCCTTGATGCGTTATTGCTTGTGCTATCTCATCGCTACCCTGCCTACTACAGAAGACAGTGTAGAGATGAATGTCTTAGTGATGAAGGACTTATCACTGCCCTCTGTGTACAGCTGTGCAATAATACGTCCTGACATTGCAAAGGTGTCGACAGCTCCCTGCTAGCTCTTAGCGTTTAACTGTGTGAGTGCAAGCCATTAGTGTTCACACACACACACACACACACACACATATATATATATCGACAAACTGAAAATGTTTTAGCTCTTTAAGAGTTGGTCAGGTTTTGACTCTTTCTAATAGCTGTGCAAAGCCAGAAGCAGCCAATGAGTAGCATGAAAAAGAAATCGTACTGACTGCCCATTCGTTTTCATTTCTTGCTAGCTGCCCCTTTAAGCTGTGGCAGCGATCGCAGGCAGCAGCATCTCTACTACACGACGGATGTAGCAGCGGCACAGGAGACCATGATCAGTCTTAATAATGCAAGAGGTGTCTGTCTCTCAGACACTGAGAAGCCCCTGGGTACGACTGCGAAGCACTAGCCATGGCTAGCCGTCTTTCAACACACAGCCATCCAGACATGGTCAACCAAGTGCGAATGAGTTCAACCAAATTAAACAGGCTGGATTCAGATTTTCTCTGCTTTTGTTACAGCTGTAGAAAAATATCTGAGTCACTGAAAAAGTTTAAACAGCTCTCTAATGTTGTGCATTAACTGTGTACACACATTTCTACACACGCGCATGATTTATTCATTTCATAAGATGGACAAACTCCCCTCAATTAGCTGTTTCATAAAAACTGACAGAATAATCTAAAGTACACTGAGATCAGATTTTCCTCATTCTGATGATTGACATGAACATTCCCATAACCTGTGGTCTTAATAAGCTAATAACCTTCTTAATTAGTAATTAACACCTAGTAAACAACTCCTACTTCACGGTCCACGTTCTGACCGGGCTGTGCTTCTTCCGAGACAGTGCTGATTCAGATCAAAAAAACCTGCCACGAGAAACACAAAGTAAGCTCTGTGTTTTTTTTTCTAGTACAGCATTAACTAAAGCCTCTCCCAGTCTTTTGTCTGGAGCTGACATGACAGCTAACATAATGTTCACATCGTAATTCAACTCTCCGCAGGACATCAGCTCTGACCAAGGTCAATATGAGAAAAAAAGCTCTGTCTGACTACTGTGCTTCATTCAGCACAGGATGGCAAGGTGGTGGTTTATGGAGAGATAACAAATGCAGGCCTGTAAGCACCCAAATGCATTAAACGTGACACACACACACACACACACACACACACACACACACACACACACACACACACGCAGTTAATCAGTCAGATGCAGTCCCATCAAAAACATGCTCTGATTTCTGATCAACATAACATAAAATAACACAAATATGTAGAACATGTTCTAGAACTGTGCCTAACAACCGCTAGCACATAGTAGAACATCAAAGGCGTGTACACACAGCGGGAACAGGATGGTTATAAATCCTACGGTGGCCTGCGCATTGACCATCAGGCTCATTTGCATAAGTACACTCTAATCGTTATAAAGGGTAAAGAAGGTCCCTTTTAAACTCTCTAATGTGAACGTTTTATTTCTCAGCTTACGTTTCCTTTTCCTTTTTTCGACCCGTTCTTTTCTTTCCTTCATCTCCTTTTTCACTTTCTTTTCATCTCCCTTCCATTTATTTCATTTTTCTTTCTTTCCTTACTTCCTTTTGCTTTTTTGTTTTCACTCCCTACATTCTTTTCTTGGGACTCTTTCTTTTCTTGCCTCCCTTCACTTTTTATTCTTTCTTTCTGCTCCTGCCTTTTCACTTCTGCTTTTTAATCAAGAACGAATATATGTGTACATGTTTATTCTTCCCACGGCCAGTTCTAAACCATTATGGCTCACACATTCAGAAACCATGGATATTATCATAAGCAGTTACGCGCTACTACGAGAGTTATTCACTTATTAAGCCCTTTATTTTAAGATGAACATTTTAGGTTCATATGAGAAAAAGAACTGGTCCGATGATTTGTTTAATGTGTGTAAGGTTTACAATAAAAACTAGTTTGTAATTTTGCTTGGAAAATGATTTGACATTCAGTTGCTGATGACTTCAATATACATAGAAAGCACTGAAGCAAGTTCATATCCCAGGCTTCCTGCTTGAGGAAAGGTTCTCTAACTAGACGTTACTGGCTTTTAATTAAATAGCCCTGTTCTAGGACACTGTTCAACAAATGTACAAATGTTTGTA
Source organism: Acestrorhynchus altus (assembly GCA_034509495.1). Classification (NCBI taxonomy): domain Eukaryota; kingdom Metazoa; phylum Chordata; class Actinopteri; order Characiformes; family Acestrorhynchidae; genus Acestrorhynchus; species Acestrorhynchus altus. Next base: position 9,398,898 of record CM067515.1, read on the forward strand.
GCAACAAACACTTTCCCACTGACAAACAAACACCCTGAAAGGGAATGATCAATTCTCCATTGTTACTTTATAAACTAAGCACCAGTATTGTTATTATAAAAGAACTTAATTACAAAGTGTAGGATCAGCCATGCTACAGCATTCCTGCAGCAGAGACAGTTAAGTGCCTACATCACTGTTTAGTTACATCATCTCCATATTTCAATATAGTCCAACTGCGTTAATCAATTGAAAGGTGTTCATGGGGTGTCCAAACTTTTTCATGACTGTCAATGTTGTTTGGGCCTTAATGTAAAATGCATTGGGTTACGCTTGAACATAAATTACAACCCCCTGCTAGGATATTTGAGAAGGCCGAATATTCTGGCATGAAACACTGGTATCACAGGCAAGGCATGTGTGTGTCTCAGAATACCTGAATCGACTCCACTACACTCATACAGGTTCTTTAATCAATGCCAGGGAAGAAGCACTTTTGGTTCCATAAAGCATGTTTTTAATACAGACGTGTGAAGAACCTGTTAAAGGTCCTTCCAAATGACCTTCACTTGTAAAAGTGCTTCAGCCCATTTAAAGGTACCCACGTAACACTACTACAAACACGGTTCTTAACAAATCGAAAAGTGACTTCTATGGCACCGCTCTGTAAGAACTGTAAGCACTGTTCCACCTCTCACGTGGCCTACAGAAGATTCTTAAGAGGCTCTCAGACATGTCCTCTGGTTCTGGATGTGGTGATCATGGTACAGGAGAAAAGGTCCACACACTGTTACATAAGTGTTTGTTTCAATTGCCTTCCAGGTATTTTGCCTTTTATCATCTTATGTAAGCTGGAGGCCCCCGAGCTCTCACACTTTGGCAGAGGTTACGGTAAAGAGCTGCTCCATGACATTCTCAGAGGCAGATTATTCTGATTTCATGAAAAGAACATGGGGGAGACATGACAGCCTTCTTGCTTTGGCAAGATCATTGCAATCTACTGCATGAAGGACAGTGTGTGGAAAAGTGTGTGTTTTGAAACACCCTAGGTATACACAAGCTCTGAGTCTCTGCACTGTGGGAAGAAATGCCATGTACAAACACACTGACATTTACCCCAACAGCTATTTCCAGCGAAGATAAACAGGGTGTCACATGATGTGAATTATTTCTCACTCATTTCTCAGTCGATTTACTGAGAAGTGTGGAAGCTGAACTTTCCATATATTCTGCATGTATTACACGTATATACTGTATAACTGTCTCAGTCTTTTATCCCACCCCTTCCCTAAACGCCAGAGCCAACATCCACTATCCAATTTTAGCTAAAACACACTTCCGTCTCTGTCTTCTACATGATAAAGTGTAGGAGAGGGACAGTCCAACCAGGCAAAAGTGCAATTAATGGAGAAGAAAGCATGGGCTGCATGGATAGTCATGAAATATGCAGCAGAAATCCATCACAGAACAAGAAGCCATTATGGCCTTCTGATGGTCTGAAAAATTCATAAGACCAAAACAAAACGGTTCCTTTTTTAACAGCAAAATGGCCAAACAGAAAGGAACTGGGGTAGTGGTGTGTGGTGGTGTATGAATGGACTGATGAGGTCAAGAAGAACAAGAAGATGAAGAGGAGAAAGTGGAGAAGAAGACAAGGAAGAAGAAGAGCAGAGAGAACTGGGGTAGTGGTTTGTGGGGGTGAAGGACTGGGTGAAATATTGATATTTACCGTATTTTCCGGACTATAAGCCGCACCGGAATATAAACCACACCCACAAAGTTTAAAAAAAAAACCTGGAAAATAACATATATAAGAAGAAAAAGCTGCACCTCATTATAAGCCTGGTTTAAAGCGTGGAAAACAAGTAGCGGCTTATAGTCCGGAAAATACAGTATATTGATATCAGAATATAACAGTTGGATACGGAGGCAATATTGTTCATATCGAGTTTTAAAGTTTTTAAATGAGGTTCTGTTTCAATCTTGCGGAAACCTTTTGTCAGCTCCCTCACTCTGCTCCACCCCTGCACTCAACTCCTCCTTTACTCTATTCCCCTTCGCCCCACTCACATCATCACATCCACACCATAGAGGGGGCATAAGATTTAGTGTGTATTAAAAAAAAAATAAGGACCAAATTTCAGTATGTTTAAATATAGTAAAAAGATAAATGATTTCGTGGGGTGTCCTAATTCTTTTCACATCATTTATCATATCATCAAGGTCAAGAAGTACAAGAAGATAAAGAGGAGAAAGTGGAGGAGAAAAAGACAATGAAGAAAAAAAAGGAAGAGAAAATGAAGAGAAAGAGAGAGAACATAAAACGAATAAACACAATAAGGAGAAAAAGAAAGCTGAGGTCCACACCTGTCTTTCTGAGCCAACACTGTCTCAATCAAGCAATCCATTAGAGTGCCTGAGAACTAGCCAGGCCCAGTTTCCTTCCCTGACTACCCCAGCATCGGGTTCCTCAGTGCTCTCTGCAGCATTAGAGCGGAAGCTGAGACTCTTCAGTGCATTCTCGCTTATTGTGAATGAACAAAGGAACATATACTTGCAGAAAGAGCAGAAATGCTGCTTTAAGAATTTAATTTAACAAAACCCTTAAATTAGTGGGAAAATGAGAGTAGCTGCCAAGTTCTGCAGGAATTTGATCTGATTTTGCACAAAAGCTCCACTTATCTTTTTGTTTCTTATGTTTACACTTTTTTGCATAAGCACTTTTAGTTCATATGCAGGCCTTTTTAGATTTTATGTGCCTATGTGCCCACATGAGCAATTATCCCAGCAGCTCAAAGCCACCCATTCAAACTTTACCAAAATACACTCCTCTATGAAATAAATTGAATTTAAATGAATTTAAACAGCTACTAAAAAGCTACTCTTTTAAACAGAGACATTAAACTGAACGTTACATTTACGTTACTTATTTGTTTCTGAGACCAAAGTTGATCAAGCAACTTGTAAAAAACCATAGAGACATTATGTTGAATTGCTACATAAGAACCTGTCGTTTCTAATCTGAAATATGAATTTAAACAATAATTTAAAAAGCTGTTCAATAAGGCTTTGTAAGATTATGCTTCTGCAGGTTACTTCCTGCATTGTGCTAATATTGATTTTTTAATAGCTCTAAAACTTTTCAAATATGCAGGTAATGAAGCAGTAAATGTTTATTACATCTTATTTGGGCTGCAGGACACAACCCACCAAACTAAAATCTATAAAATATTAAATGCTATAAACATCAGGATTTATAGGCACCCATTGAGTCCAGTTGAGAGTTGGTATCAGTACTCAGTACAGATAAAAACAGGTATCAGTATCAAAAGAGAAAGTGTTTTCCATGCAATTTATTTCACTTTACTTATTCTGAAATTAACATTTATATATTGTGGCCAAAAATAATTCTGCCTTTTTGATTCTGTCTCTTTCCACATTTCAAAAGCCCCAAACTGTTCCCAAACAGTGTTGACTAAAGGCCCTTTCACACAGAGGCCAACTTTTACAAATGAGAAAAACATCAAGTCTTGAAAATGAACACATATATTAACGGTGTCTTTCACACTGAGTCCAAAATTGGCAGACTGCAACACTGTGTAAATTGGAACCTGCTCAATTTTCTGCCATGTCAGATGCACTAAAATCAGGCTGACCAATCAGAGCTCCATTATCGTGGCTGAGGACCATGGACAGGTGACAGCAGAACAGCTCATCTTGTATGTAAAGCAACACAAAAGCTTACATGTCCAGAAATACAGATGAAAATTGTGAAAGTTTGTCCTGGTGCATCCTCGTGTATTCACAGCTAATAAGAGCTCACCTCACTGATGGGACAGCATGTCATGGTGTAGATCTCAGGAGGCAAAACATGCATCGGACTTGGTGTGAAAGGCTTGAATTTTCTATCAAAAATTGTACTTGAAAGGACCTTACAGATGGGCATTATGTCATTATTTAATTGTATCGTGATGAATTTTGTTATCGTGATATACAATTTTGTTTATTGAGCATTTCATGGAATTCATCCGTTGTTGACTCGTTTTACTTACGTCCCCAGAAGATTTACAATTAGAGAATAACTATGTTATTCTTACAGTGTTGAAAAGGTTAAGCATCACATGCTTCTGTGAGCCACTGCAGTGACATAAGCCAGCCAGTCAGATCGAAAATGGAGGTGGAGGGGAGCAGAGTATAGGAGGAGCTGAGAGCAGGGAGGTGGAGCAGAGCAGGGGAGCAAAATGTTTTCCACAAGTTTGAAGCAGAACGTTATTTAAAAACATTAAAACTCAATATAAACAAAATTGTCTCCGTCCATATCTTGCTGTTTATATCCTGATATTGATACAAATATTGACCTAACCCTACATCACAGCACAACAAAAATACTGATAAAGCTGAACATCTGTATACTAGTCATACGACAACCCCATGAAATGTTACACTTATTATATTATTACAAATTTTACATAACTGCATCTTTTTTGTTTCTCCACCACTTTACCAAAAACCATCGTCTTCCATTGCAGCTTATGCTGGTTTACCTTCTCTGTTGTGACCCTAATGTGTCGCTTTCAGTCTGACGAATTGTCGGAAAATGACGTTTCCCCAAGACTGCCGTCAAATGCACTTCCCAGAAAGCCTACCATGAATCTCTTGATTCGCTCTAACAGGAACATGTGAAGCCTCAAGGGCTGATGATGAGGCAGAAACAAGAAGAATCACTCAACATGATGGAGATACCTCAGACTAGGGCCAACACAGACTCAGGCCTTGAACTGCTGGGTGTTAAAGCAGGAGACATCTGGATGTTGAGGTGCTTTTCAGATCAATGTGGGCTGGACAGGAATGAAGCGATGAAGTGAGGGGTCTCCCATCTCTAGGTGTATACAGGCTGATGGAGAGTTGGTGGTGGGGGGTTGGTGAATGGGGGGGTAAGGGAGATGCAGAACTACTTACAGGAAGAGCCATGCTGGATAAGGGGGCAGATAGAGCCCACTAATAACACACACACAGTAGTTACTATGTAGTGTCTCCATTCCCACCCCATGCACTTCCACACAGCCTAGCTGGGATGCATGTGTGGGCAGCTCTGCTGATGTAATCAGACCCCCCACCTGAAGCCCTTTCCTCAATATGCACTGAATCCAGCATCACCCTTCATCCAAATGCGCACGTGCGAGTACGACCCTCTCACTGGAGTGAATCGAAAGTGGCCTGATCGGACAGATGTTGACCAGCAGTGTGTGTGTGTGCGCGCGCGTGCGGCGCTGGAACAAGGTCGCCTTGTCTCACCTGGATGCTGCAGGAGACCTCCGAGTCGTCCAGCAGGCGGACGGTGCAGCGGAGCTCGGGGTCGAGCGAGGAGACGCTGGGGCTCCGGAGGCGAAGCATCTTCATTTTCATGGCTCCATCGCCGCCACGAGACTACGTCGGAGCATCCGCCGCCAGGAGGACACAGAAGAGCTGTGGCGATGCATGGCGTGGAGAGTGACTCCACCCCCTCCCCAGACCCCTCCCCCTTCTCCTGGACCCACGCCCCGTCAATGCACTTACCACACCCACTCTCCACGATCTCCGGAAACAGAGTTCAGTACCAGGGTCTCTAAGCCTAAATTAGAAAGCATTTAGAACCTGCACCAGCGCACGTGGGGTGTAGTTTGTTTTGTTCAACAAAACGCTTGAAAAAGTATTTATATTTTAAACACTAAAATTAGATTTTGTTGTTTGTGGGAGATCATAGATCCTAAAAAATTTAGAGAATTTATTAAGATTCCTTTCATATTTGAGCAGGAATATATTATTATTATTATTATTATTATTATTATTATTATTATTATTATTATTAACTAGGGTTATTGTTTTTCTGATGAATGCTGTACATGAAATCACTGTTGGAAGTGTTTTTGGGCTGAAAAATGCAATCAATTTTTAATTCGTTGAATGACAAGGATATTTATAATAACGTCTTTCAAATAATTGTGACGTGGTCCAAATAAAATAACAACTTAAATATCGTTTATTATTTTATTTTATTTATGTTTTAGAATTATCCAATCTCAGGACTTTTATTCTAAAATGTGAACAATGTGTGAGTAAAGAAAGAGTTTTTGTGAGGTCATTAGCCCTGCCCACTCAGGACAGAGCAGTAAACATGCACTATAAGCTCCTTTGGCCTTTAAAGTGAGTTTAATCTCATTGGAAAGCAGTGAATTTAGTATCTGGATTACTCACGATATAACATTCATCAAACTCAATGGTTGATGAATTGATCTTATAATTTATTCTGATGTGTATGTCTTGTCTGGTTACTCACAGTACGCACTGAATATGAAGTACAAAACACCAAATATCCACAAACATATTTTACACTTGGATGAGGTGCAAATGTTAGAATATTGTTGAAGTCAGCTTGATGTAAAAAGGGGATGGAAAGGGTTTTCCATAAACAATGACAAAAAACTGTGAGCACCACCAATGCAGCCAGTAGTACAGTACAGCTTTGTCGATTTCATTCTTACTGCTCGACATACAACATAAACACAATGACCAACTGCTATAACAGTAAACATTTGCCCAACACCCTCTACTCAGATTCACAGCCTGGTTAAACTAATGGGCAGTTTGTGTCCAATTATTTGGGTGGATGACTGGGAATGTCAGCCTAGACACAAAGATTTTCAAAAGGTTATAATTTGGCTTTCTGAAATGTGATCAAAGCTGCAGTCTGAAAAGGCTCTGCTCTACACACTTTCTCCAAACTGTCTGGTACATGTTGTAATTTACTAAGGAGGTCATCGGGGTGGCGCAGAGATTTCAGCTCTCATTAGGTGATTTTGACATTGTTTTCTTATTTTTGGATTTGTTCAATACACGGGGACAATGGATCCATCATTTTAGGAGCAGATATGTTAAAAATTCTACGCTAAAACACCATCAATAAAAAAAATAAACACAAATGACAAACTCAATAGGCTATGGCATTAAAATACAGCATAGGCTGATCTAAGGTTAAGCAGTATAGGAATACTGGGGTGCTAGACATTAGTTGAGAAAAAGAAGTTATTAAAATAAAGCCACAAGATAACTGCCCAAAAGCGGCTGCAGCTAGCTTGCAACCAGCATAAGCTAGTGGGAAACCAGTGGTTCCACCACAATATGCTGAATTACTAGCTGTTTGTCACTGAACTCATCAGACTGTCATCTGATAACTTTAGTTCTGTCCAAATTCACATCGTTGTTTTTCTAGACAGATGTCACTTCATGTCGGAAAAAAGAGTTAGCAATGACCAATGTAACAATGTTATATTAGGACATAGTAGTTTGTTGTTTTCAGTAATAATATTTTTTACATACTATACAGGTTTTGCTTAATATAGAAGTCATAATGTACTTTGTGCAATATATTATTATGTTTAATATTATAATCCTGTATTTATATTGTTAATCATCACTTGTATTTTTAGTTCTGTTTTTACAGTTTAATACATTTTTTTATTCAAAAATAAAGTAAATCTCAAAAACGTTATACCATGTGTGATTATATTATTGAATAAAGACAAAAAGATGTGAAGACAACCAAAATCTTGTTAAAAACACCACAGCCAGTCACAATCAGCTCTGACTCCTCTAACAGGGATCCTACTGTTTTCTTCTCAAGAAAATTTCATTTTTAATAATTTAGAGTTAGCCTTAGTCACCACTTTGGAGATGCATGGTTTATCATTGGACAGCAGCTATATGTTTAATATACAGTGGGGAAAATAAGTATTTAGTCAGTCACCAATTGTGCAAGTTCTCCCACTTAAAAGATGAGAGAGGCCTGTAATTGACATCTTAGGTGAACCTCAACTATGAGAGACAAAATGTGAAAAAAAATTGAGAAAATAATTTTGTCGACTTTTAAGGAATTTATTTGCAAATAATTGGAAAATAAGTATTTGATCATACAAACAACCAAGATTTCTGACTGTCTGATTCTCTTAACTTCTTTTTTAAGGCTCCTCTTTCCCCTCATTACCTGTATTAATGGCACCTGTTTGAAGTTGTTAACAGTATAAAAAGACACCTGCCCACAACCTCAAACAGTCACACTCCAAACTCCACTATGGTGAAGACGAAAGAGCTGTCGGAGGACACAGAAACCGAATTGTAGACCTGCACCAGGCTGGGAAGACTGAATCTGCAATAGGCAAGCAGCTTGGTGTGTGAAAATCTACTGTGGGAGCAATAATTAGAAAATGGAAGACCTACAGAGGCCACTACTAATCTCCCTCAATCTGGGGCTCCGCACTTAGAATCTCAGCCCCGTGGGGTCAAAATGATCACACCAAACGGTGAGGAAAAATCCCAGAGAACACAAGGGGATCTAGTGAATGACCTGCTGCAAGCTGGGACCAACCGTTACAAAGGCTACCATCAGCAGCACACTCTGACGCCAGGAATCTCCAGATCTTGCAGTGCCAGGCGTGTCCCCTGCTTAAGCCAGTCCATATCCAGGCACGTCTGAAGTTTGCTAGAGAGCATTTGGATGTTCCAGAAGAGTACTGGGGAGGAGTGTCACTTAGCAGTCAGATGAAACCAAAGTAGAACTATTTGGTAAAAACACAACTAGGCTAGTGTTTGGAGGACGTGAATCTTGAGTTGCATCCAAAGAACACCATACCAACTGTGAAGCTTGGGGTGGGAACATCATGCTTTGAGGCTGTTTTCTCTGCACAAAGACCAGACGACTGGTCCGTGTACATGAAAAGAATGAATGGGGCCATGTATTGTAGAGATTTTGAGTACAAACCTCCTTCCATCAACAGGGCAATGAAAGATGAAAACGTGGCTGGGTCTTTCAACATGACAATGATCCCAAAGCACACTGCCAGGGCAACAAAGGAGTGGCCGTGAAGCATTTCAAAGTCCTGGAGTGGCCTATTGATCTCGATCTCAACCGCCGAGCAACTGGAGGGAGTTAAAGTCCAAGTGTTGCCTTGCCCACCGACAGCCCAAAACATCACTGCTCTAGAGGAGATCTGCATGGAGAGAATGGTGGCCAACATACCAACAACAGTGTGTACCAACTAGCAGCGAACTTACACAGAAAACGTTTGACCTCTGTCATTGCCAACAGGATATACAACAAGTATTGGATGAACTTTTGTTATTGACCAAATACTTATTTTCCACCATTATTTACAAAATAAATTCTTTAAAAGTCAGACAAAATGATTTTCTCAATTTTTTTTTGCATTTTTGTCTCTCATGAAGGAGTCTACCATGATGTCAATTAAAGCACTCTCATCTTACTAGGTAGGAGAACTTGCACAGTGTTGACTGATAAATACTTATTTTCCCCACTGTATGTGTCCTAACATTTTCATGATTGTATGTATTAACTTACAAACTGTACAAACATACATGTGTTAGATGTAAATGTAATGCTTTCTGATATATTAACAATCCTGCATTTTCACATTTTGCTACAAGAAACATGTCATTTACTCCCTATGCAAGCTGGGGATATACGACTACCTGATTTAAAAATATCCCACAGAGACCCCAAGCAATGCAGACCCTATTACTCAGCACAGTGCTGACCACTGTCAGTGCTGATGAAACAGAACTGTCAGTTAGTGTTCTCCTCCAAGCATACTGAGCATTGAGTGATGGTAGCACTGAATAGGGGAAATAAATAAATTGGGGAGAAAGCTGGGGAAAGTTGATAGTTTGTGTTTAGGAGTGGAGCTTAAAGGTGCTATGATGAATTCATGACTCTTTCAGATGTTACATCAAACTAATGAGATACCTGAAGTACAGGAGTGAAAGGGTCATTTTTTCTTTATTACAATAATGACATCTACTTTTTATCATTGCTGTGTAACAGTGTTATCATTGCATAAGTTTCTGTAGTAAGAACGCACCAATATAGATGTACAGGGTTGGACAGTAAGAAACTGAAACACCTGTCGTTTTAATGTGGGAGATTTCATGGCTAAATTGGAGCAGCCTGGTGGCCAATTTTCATTAATTGCTCATTGCAGCAGTAAGAGCAGAGTGTGAAGGTTCAATTAGCAGGTAAGAGAACAGTTTTGCTAAAAATATTGCAATGCACCACAACATTATGGGGACATACCAGAGTTCAAGAGGACAAATTGTTGGTGCACGTCTTGCTGAACCACATCTGTGACCAAGACATGAAGTCTTTGTGATGTATCAAGAACCCACGGTATCCAGAGTAATGTCAGCAAACCATCAAGAAGGACCAACCACATCCAACAGGATTAACTGAGGAACAAGAGGAAGCTGTCTGAAAGGGATGTTTGGGTGTTAAACCACAGTGTAGCCAAAAAATGTCATTCCCAAGATGGATTGATGCTGTATTGGCCACAAAGGAGACCCTAAGTACACCATACTAATAAATGATTGTGGTCTAAAACCAGGTTTCAGTTTCATTGCCCAACCCCTGTAAATGACTAACAGCAGTGTGAAAGTTACAAAACTGTACACAACTCCCATATTAATTCAAGTATATAAGCTTCTATATAATCAGTTTCTATGGCCATTGTGCATTTTGTGAGCTCCTCCTAACATACAGTGGCCTCAGTATTACTGCTGGACTGAGAACAGCCCACAAACCAGAAATATCAGGCTCTGTTCTGCATCCCATGGGGTGACTGAAACTGGGGATGACCAGTACAAACTGTGCAGAAACTGATGAGCTTCTATCTCTATGACTTTGGTGGAACAACTGAGTGATTACTTGCACTAGCACAACACACACTAACACAAATGACCAACCACCCAAATAATAACCGCTCTGTGGTGCACCCATGATGTCGTTGCCACTGAAGAACATGGTGTTAAAATAGTTATAATAAGTTAAAAATATGCAGGATGGACTACAGTCTGTAATTATAGAACTACAACATTAACGTGTATCATAAATACAGCCGATTAAATCAATGAGTGTAAAAATGGCTGATTGGTGAATCTTTGGTGAAGGTAGGTTCTATAGGTCTGATAATCAACAGTAGATCTTTTTGTTTTTATATCTTGATGCTTCAGTGTTGCAGTAAGGCTTGTATATCAGAGCATCTAGGCGTTATAATAAACACTTATAGAAAAAACATGGTAAACCAAGGGCTCTTGCTAAATCTTGTCCACTGTAAAAACAACACACTCCCCACACAAGTAGAGGCTGGCAGATGTGTTTGAAAAGGAAATGGAATTGGTCTATTTGTAAAAGAACTTTCAATATTACACCCTTTAGCTTTCAATGTGCAGAGCAGTAAATGTGTAGTTTGTTCTGTAGTGTAGATGAAGTGGCACTTTGTCACCAGCAGGAGGCAGTACATTCCAGAAAAGACAACAACATGACTCTAAAGAGGTGCTGATTGACACTGAAATAAGCACTGTTTTTTTGTTGTTTTTTTATACTGAGTTTGGTTCAAGAGGCAGCACAGACACAATGAATGCTTCACAGTGACTATAGTCACCCCTAGGACCACATAGATGAACTATTGTGATACTTTTGGCAAGCAAATACAGAATGGCAGTCCTTCCAGATCCTGCAGATTGTTCAACCCGGCTCCTGTAAACCAACAGGCACATATCTAAACAGTCTGTTCATGACCAATGGGGAGACATGAAAAAGCACGTGTAGCACGTACCTTACATCTGTCTTTCTTTTAATCAATCAGACATTCAAATGTGTATGCAAAAAATGATCAGTCATAAAGTCGGTTAGCAAGTATTCAACAAATAAAGAAATACTAAAAACATATGTTACAGGTTAATCAGACAGAAGGAGACTGGGATCACCCAGTTCCAAAAAACACAAAACAGCAGCACACAAGGGGACGTGCTACCCATCATGCATGAACAGAAGAGTGGGAAGAAGTGTGACATTGAGAGCATTTCTGGGACTTATCAAAGCTTCAGAGTGAAGACCAGAAGTGTGTGGGGGTGTAGTGCGAGAGTGGGTCAGTGATGAACACATAAAAAGCCAGAGGTTGGAGCACTAAAGCTGTTCATTTCCTTTCATGTTCTGTCTTCATAAATCTCCATCTGTTCCCTTCTTCCCCTTCCGGTTAGTCTGCAGAAACAAACAAGTGTGTTAGTCTACAAACTGATTTCTGCATGTGATTCGCTCTGACATACCTACAGCTCAAAGCCACAGAAGAACCACTACTAAACTTTCAATACATGATTCAAAGTGATGTTCAAGTGAGATGAAACTTCCTAAACGTTTAAAAAAAAAAACCTACAGAACTTTTACAGTTAAAAAAAAGGACCACTCCATTTTTTCCTTAACCGTTAGAATGCTAGATTTAAGCACTAGTAGTGCCCTCTTGTGCAGAATGTTTAATCTGGTTGAGATTAGTGAGCTAGTGAGGGACAGAACACAAATATTTCTTAAATTGTTTTGTTGCCTGTTTCATGCATTTATTCATTCATAACACAATAATCGTCACATATCTGAGATGCTCAGCAAGAAGGAAAATACCATCTTATATTTCAATGGATATCAGTGTATCAAGATTTTATCCAGCAACCCGACAGACTGAACTGAACTGTAATTGTAGCACAGGTTTCTTCATCATTAACTCTACAGTAAGATGAAGGACTAAGACGAAGGGCGCCTTCTTACCTGGTGTTTTGGCTGTTCGGACTGTAAGCCCTTCACCTTCGATCTCTCCTGTTCTAACGCTGCATGGAGTAATGTCACCTAATCAGAAGAAACACATGGGTTTAACTTCATGACCCTTAATGATGGTGTGGGATGTGCCAATTTCCAGCAGATCAAATCAGTGATCCAATATCTCAAAAACATAATGTGCACAATATGCAGTACCTGTGATGTCAGCTCCTCTTTGATGTTCAGAAGCTCATCCACCTGCTGCAAGATTTCTGCTTTGTCTTTCACTGAGAAATGAGATATTAAGAAGGTTTTGAGCCTGCATGGCATTATTTACAACTGTTACCAGCCTGCTATGATTTTGAGCTGGATTGTGAGAGTTGGCTAATTATGAATACAGAGCCTGTTTCTTCCACTTAAAGAATACTTAATCCAGGACTAAACTTAATCTCTGTAGCAGAAACCAACCCATAGTACGCAAGATTTTAGTACTCACTCTCTCCTTGCTGAAGCATCTTTAGTAACTGGGAATTTCTGGCCTTCACTTCTTTATATCTCTCCTAGAGGAATAAAAAAAAATGTTACTTTTTTTGATAATGGCACCAATACCAATTACCACATGACCTAACATTTTTTCAATAACATTTCAATAACACAACATAACTGGGTGGAGACTTAAAAACAGAACTGAGTGTGGCTGTGGGTATATTTACAGCACACAATGATAGATTAATAAATGTGAGGTTCCCCAAAATGCATGTGGAATGTAATTTGGACAGTCATTCAACAGTCTAGATTGTGGAATATGCCTGCATATTAGTATTAATTCATATAAAATGTTTCATTAGCACTGACGTAATTTTGGTGAATTTATAGAGGAGTTAAGTTTGGATACTCAAGCTACTGAATAGAATTGATATTTTTCACCTGTAAAGTTGTTGTTTTATGTGCAGGAAAACACAAGGAAAATATTTATGTAAGACCCCAAATTACAGTTTGTTCCATTGACATAACTACAACATATCTACGACAAACAGAAGGCTCAAGATGGCATGTCTGTATTATACTGTATATATTTACCAAACCATTTTGCAGCATTTAGCTGACAGCTCTTATCAGAGCAGCTTACAAGGTTACTCATTTTACAGGAGATTGGACCAGAGTAATGTTAGTGTCATCAGAAACAGAACTGTTTCTGTTCTGAATGGAGTTGTAACCAAAAAGCTACACACAGAATGGCTCTGGATAAAGGGCATCTGATAAATGCCATAAATGTAAATGTACTGTTAGGAGTCTTGCTCAAGGACTCTTATTGGTGTAGCACAGGTGCCCAGACTGGCAATCAAACCGCAGTCTCCCACGTGGCGTGGTGGCTTGATGGTGGTGTTATTTGTTGCGCCACACCAACAACAAATCCATTAACGCCCATGCTTTCCAAAGGCTGAAAGTTTACCACTTACTTCCACTGTGGTATCTTCTTCCAGCTTTTCAATTCCGGTCTTTCTTTTCCAACTCAAACTTTAACTGTTCCGGATTCTAACATCCTTAAAAGAGACAAACAGTGTTATATTGTATATCTGGTAACTTCATGTTGCAATGTGTATTCTACACTGGAGAATTGTCACTGTTTCTGGAGGAAATGAATATGGTAGCTCAGAGAAAATAAGAGTAGTATAAGCATGTGGCACTCATTCCAGATCAGAACTTCAACTTGTGAAGCCTACAGGTTTTAATTGGTGCTTCACTGAAGGACTTTCCCTGGCTCTCACCTGCTCTTGTTCAGAGGAGGTGTTGACCTCGTGGCCAGCGCTGCTGCTGTACTGCTCTCTCCTCTTGTCTCTCTGCACAATCCGGCTCACGTCATCCTCCAGCTGGTTGAAAGACACTCTCTTCATGCACTGCTGGGTTCATTGGCTTCAGCTCCTGATTTAAAGAGTATGAGGAAAAAATGGGTTAAAGTGAAAATCACTAATATGATAACAGAACTTCACCTACATAACATTTCATATCTATATTATTTAGTAGCATTGAAAACACAACACCATTTTGGCTAGTTGTTCAACACAACTATACTAGCATCCTCTAGAATGGAAAACAATTTATCTTGGACCATCTGAATTATGAGAGTTCAGTAAAATCGTGAACCTAAACTATAACAGAGCTGTAAAACAGGCCAATTATATAGAATAAATACACCCAGGACAAAGCAGCGACTTTTTGAGGATAAGAGCAAAGAGTACTTTGGGAGAATGTGAAGCTGAAGCTCAAATGACTAATAGGTAATGCAAAGGATGCTCCAGCCCTGCTCACTGTAGAGCGCTACCTTCTGCAGACCTTAGTCAACCCTAATCCACCCCACCCGAACGACTAACTGCTGCCTTTTAAGGTTCTTGTTTAGCTGAATGGGGTGTGTTAAGATTTAGGTTGGAGCTGGAACCTGCAGGAAGATTGGGATGGTGACGCCTGAGTTAATGCTAGCTGACCATGTGATCACCTGTGACACTGCCAGCAAGGCAAAGCAAGTCATGTGTTTCAGGTACAGTGATGAAGCTAGCCTGGTTCAATGCTAAAAGCTATCCAGTAAGACTACAATTACAAAAAGATCTCTTTGGCATATAAACTATGCTAGACTAGGCTAAGCCACGCAGCCACTGAGGTCAATCTTGGTGACAAAAGCAGAGATGAACTGAAATATGACATTCTAAATCATGGGCCCAATAGTATGTAAACTGATTAAGATGTGCCATTGGTTTGAGGAGCATTCCCTCATTCCCAGTCTCTCAATTAATTGTTGAGTATAAAAACTACCCTCCTTTGTATCTTACTAAACAGACAAAACCATACTCACCTCTCTCTCTGGCCTCTTACTCAGCGGCTCTACAACAGAAAGGCTCCGTTAGCATTTCTCAGAGTCTCATCTATTTCATAACACATAACACAAAAACACATACAGAATGGATTCTCACCAGTGCTTCCCTCTTGCTGAAAGTCTTTCAGAGACACTGTGATGTGCTTGTCCTTTCCCTGTTGGTTCTTCTTTTTCTCTTTCTTCCCACCTCCTTTGGATTTTGGTGATGGTGTTTGCACATAAGCAGCATCTACTGGAGCATCATACCACTGCCTAAGCAAATGGAAGATTCAGCTACAACACCCAATATGCTTGTTTCACCCAATGGAAGTGCAGACACAGCTCCATGTTTTACCTTTTTCTGCTGCTCCAAATTCTAGTTTACTCAGCATCAAGGCCTTTTCCAGGTCTGCCTCGTATAAATCACTGGTTAGCTGCAGTACAGACACCAACAGTAAACACACAAACGCAAAGATTCAGTCACAAATCAAAACATGTCCACAGGGACGATGAGGAGGAAAGCCTAATTCTGCAGGCCGAAAGCCTTCAGAAGACATTGTCACCTGTTCATCTCTCTGTTTCCACTCCTGCCAGTTCTCCTGGGGGGCTGAGGTGCGATCCTTGGCTGATGGCTGCAGCAGATCATTGGCTAAACTCTGCAGTGTCAGAGTAGAAGATTGGGTAGAGGATTTTTGGGGCAACTTCTTGAAGGCAAGGCTTCTGAGCTGCAGAAGAAAATCAAAAAACAAGGGCTACAGATTCTGTAATTTTGAATGGCGAATGAAGTGCATTCTGTTTCTAAACATGGTCGATTATCACTGATAAGACCCTCTCTCTCCATTCTTCACCTCATTGGTTTCACTTTGCTGCTGCTCCTTCTTTCGTTTCTTCTTCTCTTTCTTCTTCTCCAGTAGTGTTACGGACAGGGTTTGCCAGTGGAAGATTTTCCCTGAGCGTGACTTTGCAGGTTCGCGACCCCTTTAGGCCTTACTCACATCGGAGTCAGAGTCTGAATCAGAGTCCACCTGCAGGAGTGCAAAGCGTGATGCTGTGGTGGGGACTGAGATCATTGTTGAGGTCATGGTGTTTCTGTAAAGAGAATTAAGGAGTATCAAAGTGTCAAATGAGATATCTGAGGTAGACTGAACTGGAATTCCCATTACTACTTGAAATTTGATGTATTGCTAAAACATGAAAATAAAATAAAGCACTATATATATACACTATCTCTAAAAAAAAATACAGAATTCATGACAGAATTTTTTTAACCATTCAAGCTTATGGCTATATAACCATAGTCATCATCAAGGGCTGTCTAGCAATCACAGTTTGGCTCAAGTTGCTCAGATGTTTATGTTTGTCCTGCTTTTTACCACTGCAGATGAAGACAGTCAATCATTTGATGAAGTGTAGTTGGTAACAGTACCTTCCTGTGAGACCTAGGAGCAACACTCAATTCTCCTACCTGTGTAACGTTATTCAAGTGTAAGGTGCTCCAGATAAGGGTGTGAGCTAAACGCTGTAAATGTGAATCTCAATCTGTCAGGGATCGACAAAGTTCATTCTCTCTCATCCAAGTTTTTCTTCACACTGCCTGTCAATTGATGTTATAAACACAGACTGTGTGTGAAGCTGCTCTGTTATAAACACAGGCTGTGTGTGAAGCTGCTCTGTTATAAACACAGGCTGTGTGTGAAGCTGCTCTGTTATAAACACAGGCTGTGTGTGAAGCTGCTCAGTTATAAACACAGGCTGTGGCTGAAAACTAACCAGTTATAAACACAGGCTGTGTGTGAAGCTACTCAGTTATAAACACAGGCTGTGTGTGAAGCTGCTCAGTTATAAACACAGGCTGTGTGTGAAGCTGCTCAGTTATAAACACAGGCTGTGTGTGAAGCTGCTCAGTTATAAAGCTTACAGGCGTAATGTGAAGCTGCTCAGTTATAAACACAGACTGTGTGTGAAGCTGCTCAGTTATAAACACAGACTGTGTGTGAAGCTGCTCAGTTATAAACACAGACTGTGTGTGAAGCTGCTCTGTTATAAACACAGACTTGTGTGTGAAGCTGCTCTGTTATAAACACAGACTGTGTGTGAAGCTGCTCTGTTATAAACAGACTGTCTGTGAAGCTGCTCTGTTATGAACACAGACTGTGTGTGAAGCTGCTCTGATATAAACAGACTGTCTGTGAAGCTGCTCTGTTATGAACACAGGCATGTGTAGAAGCTGCTCTGTATAAACAGACTGTGTGTGAAGCTGCTCTGTTACAAAACACAGACTGTGTGTGAAGCTGCTCTGTTATAAAGACAGACTGTCTGTGAAGCTGCTCTGTTATAAGACAGACTGTGTGTGAAGCTGCTCTGTTATAAGCATAGACTGTCTGTGAAGCTGCTCTGTTATAAAGACAGACTGTCTGTGAAGCTGCTCTATTATAAAGACAGACTCTCTGTGAAGCTGCTCTGTTATAAAGACAGACTGTGTGAAGCTGCTCTGGCCATAAACACAGACTGTGTGTAAGCTGCTCTGTTATAAAGACAGACTGTGTAGGCCCTTGTTATAAAGACAGACTGTCTGTGAAGCTGCTCTGTTATAAAGACAGACTGTCTGTGAAGCTGCTCTGTTATAAAGACAGACTGTCTGTGAAGCTGCTCTGTTATAAAGACAGACTGTCTGTGAAGCTGCTCTATTATAAAGACAGACTATCTGTGAAGCTGCTCTGTTATAAAGACAGACTGTGTGAAGCTGCTCTGTTATGAACACAGACTGTCTGTGAAGCTGCTCTGTTATGAACACAGACTGTCTGTGAAGCTGCTGGGTCTCTCAGTCAGTCTGAAGGAGACTGTAAGGACCAGAACTGGGCGCTGCAAATCACAGACCTCCTGTTTTAAAGTCCAGTCTGCAGACGCTCTCAGACCGCCGTTAGCTTTCTGCTAGCTGTGAGCCCACTGCCCTCAGCTTCCCCTCTTACACCGCTTCTGCCTCAAACACACACACACACACACACACACACACACACACAGACACGCTCACAAACACTCACAAACGCTCAGAAACACTCACACACGCTCACAAACACTCACACACGCTCACAAACACTCACACACGCTCACAAACACTCACAAACGCTCACACACGCTCACAAACACTCACAAACGCTCACACACGCTCACAAACACTCACAAACACTCACAAACGCTCACACACGCTCACAAACACTCACACACGCTCACAAACACTCACACACACACGCCACGAGTCAGCCGAACAACCCTCAGAGGTAGAAATGGAGCGAGGGGTAAACTTTCACCTGAACAAAGTCTCCAACAGCGGCTGATTGTCTCCACAGCAGACAGGCTGAAACTGCAAACGATATGGCGGCCGAACCGGACAAACATTTAGCGTCCGAAAGAAAGCGTTTCGAAACGTCTGCCCTCTGGATACAGTACGGTCTCTTCTGAAATAGATGATGATGATGATTATTATTATTATTATTATTAATGTTATAGTTTATGTTTTTTATTATTATATATTTTAAATTATTATTGTTATGATGCTGATTATGATTATCATTATTAACTTTATTATTATCATCATCATTATTATTATTATTATTATTACTAGTATTATTTTTATGATTATCATTATTATTGTTACTATTATTATCACCATCATTATTAGTCATATAATAATAATAATAATAATAATAATATTATAATTTCTGACTCCTGGCAAATATATGGATAGTATTCTGTGTGGGTCTTCAGGCATCTGAATGGTTAGTTCATTGTTCCTTGAACTGTATCCACCTATCTTGTAGCTTGTCAACCTCTTCCTTTTTTACCTTTAACTCTTATGATCTTTTGCAGTGAATTGCTTCTTCTCATAATGTGTCCCAAGTAAGAGAGCTTCATCTTGACCATCTGGGTTTACAGGGAGAGCTTAGGCATGATTTGGTCCAGGATACATTTTTTTTGTCTTCTTTGCTGTCCAGGGGACTCAGAAGTCTTCGCTAAGTCCAAAGGCATTTATATTTCTCCTGTCACACATCTTAACTGTTCAGCTTTCACAACCATACAGAACCACAGAGAAAATCATTGTATCATCTGATCTTTGTTTGTAAAGGCAGATCTTGTCAAGCTCCTTCATCCTTGTCAAATTCATTGAGTACTGGATCCCTTGTTGTTAACAACTGAACTGAGTAAGCAAAAGCTGTCCACCATCTCCAAATCTTCTCTGGCGATGGTAAAGCTGGCACCGTTTAAAAAATATTTATCATACATTGCGTAACAGTTGGATTTAAAGGACAAAAATCAGATGTTCTTTATAAAATTCAAAATTCATAGTTTTCAAGGCTCCAAGGAGTGCATCAGTCTAATGCCTGCACTATGATCTGGGGATCACAGGTTCAAATCCCAGTTCATTCTGACTGTCATTGGCAGCTGGAGTCGGGCCCTGCTCTCTCTGGGTGGGTAGAAGGCGCACTCTCCCCACATCAAACCCAGTACAATGCTGACCACTGATGTTCACCATTGTAGTAGAGCTGGGAACCCAAAACTTTCCTCCAAGACCAGTTATGACACAATGGCTGCAGTCTGAAAAGAGGCAATGTATCAGAGGAAGCATTATTATTCTTAAAGCACTGTTAGTTTCAGTTTGTTTCTACAAGAGGATGGCTTTCTGACATACCAGGTATTTTCCAAGAAGTATTTTTGTCCAGTTCCTACAGTGAATTCACACACTGTGGAGCAGGGAAATTAAGTGACTTTCTCATCTGCATCAACATATTAACAATAACAGTAATGGAAAATAAAAGTGTAATGGTCATTTATGATAGGTTGTGGGGTACATAACAGTACAGTAAACAGAACAGTATACAACATTCACCAATATCTTCTTAAATTTTCTTAAATGTGTGAGAAGGTCCTAATAAAAGGGCTACGTCAGATCAAAACAGTTGAAGTCAGAAAGTAAGACAATCTTCTCTTCTGTCATTTTTTGTCTTTTTATTTAAAATAAATGTAAGCACTGGAGTAGAGTGATGGGCAGACAGAATCAATGGTTCCCTATAAACCGGGAGGAGCAGTCTGTCCTCCATTTCAGTAGTAAATGCAGCGAGTGTGGTGAATGGGGATGTGGGCCATTTCTTTGTGATGCTGTTTGGCATAAGGCCACAGGTAGAAATCAATGAGAGCTGAGTTTATGTTGCAGCTCTTCCCATCTCTCTCCTGAACCAGATCCCACAGGCAATTCTTGATTCTCTCCACACACCAGATGGAGCAGCCTCGGATTTCCACTTCTCTCCTCTCACCGGAGATCAGAAGCTCACCTGGAAACATAGAGAGAACAAAAAGGGGATCGGGACATTCAACAGGTAGGACAAGCTGTCTGTGTAGTCTATGGTTTAACCTGTAATAACCCCTACTCACTACATAGTTTCCTACAAAAGTATGGTTTCTACAGTAACTAAAGAACTGCATCCAGTTGGGGGCACAAGACTGACACAGGTCCATATGAGGTCCAAGGCACTTGTGAGGATTGTAAATATAGATATTTATATATTATATATAAATATAATAACGTTTTTACCCACAGACAGATTTTAAAATGCAAAAAGTTGTATTTACAGCACTAATATTTATTTTTTAATTGATTTTTATTTATAGGTGGTTCAGGAAATGTTGTGCATCCACTTGTTATTATTAGGGTCACATTTTAGCGTGCAAAGAAAGCAGAAAACATCTAGATATTGGCCCTAAAAAATCATCCCAAAAAATCAGCAGCACATTTCAGCCATCTGCTGACCCTGACTTCTAAACATAGGCATCGGTTATGGAAAAACCCACATCGGTCAATCTCTACTGCTATCTAGCGGTCCGGGTTCAAACCCAACACAAAATGAACCATAGTCTGTCACCAATATTTTCATGTAAACTATTATCTATTATCTATGTGTTGTTTTTGAGAATCAATATAATACTGCAAAATATATTACTGCAAAGTATAATAGTCACACTTAGAAGTATTGATATTTCCTTACACCCTTATTCACAGTAGAACACATATTAAACTTGAATAAACAATAAACATGAGCCACTCTAACTAGTCAAACTGAAGTCTATGCAGCTCAGCGAAAACATCTCCCAAACATCACTGAAAGCTCCTACAATGGACATGTCGCATGACAAACAGAACTGGAGCAATGGAACAAGGTTGCCTGGATAACTGGGAATGTGTGCATCATTTATCTGCGGGATGTGCCGGAAAAAATCTGATCTATGGTGGATCTACATTACAACTTGGAGAAATGGAAGCATCTGCAGTAACATAAGGGTGTCGTGCTACAGAACACCTTCAGAGATCTTGTGGAATAAGGTGAGTTAATGGCACGTGGAGAACCACATCAACAATAACATATTATTCATAATGGTCTTAATGTTTTTGGCTCATCGGTGTACATCCCTTCAGAAGTCTTCAACATTTTGAACTGCTTATTTTGATATACATTTATACAGTTTAAAAGAAGAGTGGTATTATTATCTATGGCACACATGTGCCCATGTTACACCTGAATCCACATTGAATGGTCAGGTTACCAATGAGCTGGGATATTAAACTATATAAATTAAGTTTGGAACGATGACAAGATATATCATTCCTTGTGGATTCACAGATCTGTGTGAAGGTAAATTCCAACTCACCCTTTTTCAGTGCCTCCATAAGTGCATCTGAGTAGTGCAGTGCCCCCAGGTAGACGAGGGCCTGCGGGACTCTGTAGTCAGCAAACATGGTCAGGTAGTCCAAGTTGGGTATGTTTCCCTCCTGTCTGGCCTCCATGATCCCCCAGAAATCAGCCACCAGGATCTGAGCCCTCTTGTAGAAGGAAATCTTCTTTCCCTGGATTATCAACATTGATGATGAGACAGGACTCATGTAGATGGAATAAATTTGATTGCTGAAGTTGATTCAATTTACATTTAGTCAATAGAAGTGTCTAGATCTCTGGAGTTTCGGGTTTAAAGACTAGTGAAACCTGATGATGTATATTCTAATCAAAGGCTTGTGTGCAAAGTCCCTATTCAAAATGGTTCTGAAGGCAGCTCTGCCTTTGAGGCAGAACCAACACAACTGTTTCAGAGGATAATCAATTAAAATAACAAGTAGACGAAGTTTTTGAAACATATACTTGCTCTTAAGTGCTTTATATGTGGATGAATGGTGTGCAGTTCAATTTAAGACTTTGGTTTTTTGTTTTTTCCCCCAATTTGATTTCTCAGAAATCTGCCTGGTAACTAGATAGCTAGCTTTTAGGGCAGCATTCCACAGCTTCTGTCCAAACATACAGCTTGCCATTGCAGTATCTGGCACATACTTCTAGGAGGTGAACATTGTCACAGGTCACACCGCACCTTCAGAGCAGTTTTCAGTAGTGATTTTGCAGACAAGGAAATGATGGAGGGAGATGGTTGAAAAACTGCTTTGGTGGATTTTTTAAGGCTGGTTGTTTTGAAGTTTTGACTAACCAAGGAAGCAAGCTAATGTTGCTGATGGGAAGCTGAACACATTACTGCACCTGTGTAAATGTAGTTGATACATTTCTAAATCAACTTTACAGTGAAGCTGGTTTACAATGAAAACACTGGTCTATGGCAGCTGTGTTGTGAGGCATGGCAGCTTCATATGCTGTAGCTGAGATTTGTTACTTTGCATCTCAAAGCTCTGAGCTCAAACCTGAAAAGGAGTGTTATCTTGCCTCATAATGCCCCAGTAAAGAGTTTGTTAATGGGTGGGCTAACAAGGCTTGTGCTCCGACTGACAGATGGAAGCGTGTCTCTCATAATATAAACAAATATACAGCACAGCATTTCTTTGAAATATTGTATTTATACAATATAATGCTGAACACTGTAATTAATCAAAAGAAAATGTTGCTTTAACGGTCATATTTTGTTTACCTCATAAGTGGCTTCATCCCTGTATGATGGTATATTATCCACAATGTAACGCACCATCTTCTCTGCATCATTCTGTCCATGGCTAATGAAGTTCCGAAAAGATCCACCACATTGCATGAGCACTTGCCCTGCCTCAGTCAGGGCCTGGTGACGCTCCTTCAGCATGGGCATGGGTGTAGGACTATCTGAGCGAAGGACATGTCCCAGCTCCTCCTCACTGATCTGAGAGAAGTAGGCAGGGTCTGTGATAGGCACACCTACAGGGATGGAAGAAAGAACATCGGCTGATTCAGATCATTTCATTATCTCAGCATTCTGGCTGTTATATTACTGATGCTGCTGAGTACAGGCCTGTCAAGTTCACAACTGAACCATCACCATTGGTCCTGTAGTAACAACACTTTTACTACAATACTTCAGATAATTCAAAAACATAAATTGAACTCAAAATCAGGCAATTTTTTTTAGCTCACAGAAATCAAGACCTAAAGGCTCCCACTATTACTATAGATAACTGCAGATGCATGTACCCTCATCCAAAGCCCTGGTGATGGCTGCACACAGAGACATATATCCACGATAGGTGCATCCTTTGTAAATAACTTCACATTGCTGGTCTTCTTTATCCGGCCAGAAGGAGAAGTTCATGGTGTCCGTCACAAACACCCAGTTAATAGCCGCGTCTGTGTCCGGAGGGGGAGCCAGCGGATTCATTTTCTTCCAGCCGCTGGCCATAAATGCGTCCTCGTCTTTCAGTCTGTACAGCATTTCGGCTATGCTCTTAACCCCCTCTTCATTGACGAACACATCTCTGCTGCGCTCTGCCACAAACTGGCCAGACTCTCGAGGTGACAGCAGCTGCTCCATTCTGGGCCAAACAAAACAATGTGAAGAACAGAGTTTATCAGTATCAGTTATGGAGAGAAATATTTGTACTTCATTGGCTCTATTGAAGCACTTCAATCTTAACTGGATCTCAAATGAAATTTCTGCAGTTGTTCTGATGAATCAAGTGATCATGCAAACAGCATCCACTCTGATTTCCTAGCTCAGAGTGAAGTCTAGAAATGCAATGGAGATATCCAAAACAGAGTTTAACTCAGTGATCAGGTTCTCAGCACTGTTGCATGAACTGCAGCTGTCCCTGATCAGTGCACATGCAGGCCGCATGAACCAATGGGATGAATCAGAAGAGACTCCGCCTTCCTGTGTGTGACTCTTCAGTACAAACAATGCAATCAATTGTGGGTATTCCATGTGCAATAGTGTCCATCATTATAGAATAGAATAGGACTCTATGGAGCAGATAATCATGAACCTAATCGTAAAGCTTGCCGAATGGCAGGCTGGGGCTAGAGAGGTATAAAGCCCCCCAGCACTAAGCTGTGGAGCAGTAGATCTGGAATGATCATGCTCCAGTTGAGTTGCTGACTTTTGTTGCTGAATGCAATCAAATCCTCACAGTAATCAAAGTAAACCAAAATCCAGATGAAAGCCCCGGGCAGTAATGACAGTTACTCCAATAAAAGCAGGATCAACTCCTTTTAATACTTTTAATTTCAGAAGAAACTACTGTCCCAATACTCCTGTCCACAGAGGGACCATAGGACTCGTCAGGAGGACATTCAGGAGAAGTGGTGTTGGCAGTGAGACCAGTCAGCGTGGCTTTACAGATGTAAAATGACATCTCAGAGCTGATTCAGAAAAACCTGCTTCATAAGATTAAATACAGACCACAGACTGTCTGAACATCCAGAGACACTCTGCTCAGAGCACGAGGAGACAGGTCTGCCGGAGGTCTGTAGAAGGGACTGGTGTTGAGACAACCAGTGCAAAGTACACTCAAGTGCGCTTTCCTTCCCGCTCGGGAGTGAACGCTGAAACAGGAGCACTGTCGCCCACTGGTGTAACGGAGTGTGCAGGACAGCCAGGAGCTCAGACTGTCTGTCTGTCTCTCTGTCTGGATCAGCCAGGAGCTCAGTTTGTCTGTCTGTCTGGATCCGCCAGGAGCTCAGTCTGTCTCTGTCTGTCTGGATCAGCCAGGAGCTCAGTCTGTCTCGATCAGCCAGGAGCTCAGTTTGTCTGTCTGGATCAGCCAGAATCTCTGTCTGTCTGGATCAGCCAGGAGCTCAGTCTGTCTGGATGAGCCAGTAGCTCAGTCTGTCCGTATGTCTGGATCAGCCAGGAGCTCAGTTTGTCTGTCTGACTGTATCAGCCAGGAGCTCAGTCTGTCTCTGTCTGTCTGGAACAGCCAGGATCTCAGTCTGTCTCTGTCTGGATCAGCCAGAAGCTCAGTCTTTCTGTCTGGATCAGCCAGGAGCTCAGTCTGTCTGTCTGGATCAGCCAGGAGCTCAGTCTGTCTCTACCTGTCTGGATCAGCCAGGAGCTCAGTCTGTCTCTACCTGTCTGGATCTTTCTTTGTGAAGAAAGTAGGCAGTGGGAGATGGCTTACGCTGCCAGTTTAAGGGGCCCTAGTATGGAAAAATGCAGTTCAATGTGAGTTTAGTACATGGTTGGGACCTGTGAACCAAAAAATTATATAAAAATAATAAATGTAACATAAAAGTAGAGCTATAAAAAAAAGGCACAATTCCAAGAACTGTCCTATAACTTATAGCCGTTAACTTCAGCTGAACATGACAGTGAGTTTAAAAAGTCTAAAAGCTAATACTAGCCATCAATTAGATCACTGAAAAGAGAACACCCTGAGTGTCTAGGTTAAAGTAAAAGACAATAATAAACAATAAATTATCCATCTTTAAATCTGTTAACACTAGGTCAAGCCATTGGCATCTTTGAGCTTTGTCATAAACCAGAGCTTTGAGGTTTTTCACAACAATGGAAAATCTAATGTTTAAAGAAAAATAACAGGGTTGTAAATAGGCTTGTAAGCACTTGAGCTTCTCCCCTGGAAAGAAAGAAAAAAAAAAGAAAGAAAAAAAAAAAAAAAAAAGTATACAGTCCAACTCATTACTACATAAGATTCTGGATTTCTGAGTTTCATGAACTGTAAACCATTCTGAACAAAGTAAAATAAACAAAACAAAAAATCTTGAAATGTCACATTTGGAATATAAAATGAATCTTTTTGAATTAAAAGAAGTGTTCTTTGGCACCTTTAATAAACATGAAATTTTATCTTCACATCTGATGTCACAGAGCAGTGTTACAGAAATCAAGAAATGAAAAAAGGTTAACAACACTGGAAAAAAGGATAAGAAACCCCCTAGTGAGCAAGTCAACGGGCAACAGTGGCAAAGCAAAACTCCCTCAGAGCTGGAGGAAGAAACCTTGGGAGGAACCAGGCTCACAAGGGGAAGGATCCATCCTCCTCTGGTCAAACTACTTATACATAGTAATTCAAGGGACACTGAAACCCCACACGTCTGTTCTAATACACTGGTGAACTTCTGTGATGTTAGTTCACCGGTGGACATAATAGTAACAGTAGTAACTAATTTGGGTCTATGTAAATTTCTACATAGTTGCTGATGGCAGGTGAGAAACTAGTCCAGGTCCAGTAGCCGGAAGGTGGGACACCAATGTGAATTTGAAAGGTGTTAATTTACTAAATGACCAAGAGAACAAAAGACTTTCATAAAAACCTTTTTATTATTTTTGACAAATGACAACTCTACAAATGTTTCTGGGAAAATAAGTTGAAAGACAATGAATAAAAAAATAAAAATATGAAAAAAAGAAAAGAAAGGAAGGAAAGCAAAAAAAATTACTGCTCTGCCCCAACAACCTAACATATGACTTCATATCCTCATTCTCCTCAAATCAAAAAGAAAAGGATTTGAGTAGTAGACCTACAAAACAGAGGTAGAGCAAATCCAATTAACACTGGGCTTTACAAACCCAGCAACAGAATGGAAAAAAGGATACACAACCACCAACATTGAGATCTTTTCTCCAAGTTTCACAGCTGCACTGAAGCCTGGAATTCTACTGCAGAGGAGAGACCCACACAGACAGAACAGGTACGGGAACCCTGATGGATATACTGATTTTAGCCCATATAAATCACTGGATATTTACATATAATGTTCTCCATACAGCCCCAATATATTTTTTTCAACTCAGTAAAAGAGAAAATGTATGCATTTATATAAAAAAAAAAAAAAGATAAAAAAAAATTCCATGGTTGTGTACATTCTGGACTGATGTAGGATGGTTGGTTGAGGAAAAGCAAAGAAACTGCACACAGCTGTTCAGAACACAGGACACCAACTCATCAAAAGAACACAGGACCAGCAAAACAAGCATCCAGCAAAAGCAGAACCCAACAATGCGTTTCTGTAAATGATTGAAAGTCTGGTCTTTGTACCAAATCAGATAAAAATTACCAAGCAGAATACACGCTCAAAAAAACAAAGGTTTGGAGGATAACTGAATATATCCCCTACTCTAGACTGTAAAAACTCAAGGTTTTTCCACACAAAATCCAAGCTTCCGCTGGCTAGAAGGTGAGAAAGATTTTCACAGATGGGTCATGTGCTAGGAGTCAGGCAGCACTGCTGGGAACATACAGCTGGAGTGGAACTGCAGTGGGCTGGAGGTCCTGAGAGAGTTGGGACGGGTTAGTCATGGTGGTGTCCCAGCAAGTGGAGAGCACTGTGGAGAGAATGAGGAAGGGGAAATAAATCAGTCAGTCCGTCCACTGACTGACTTCATAACAAGTCAATTCAATGAGACTGACAAGGGGCTACAAATGTGGATGCCTCAATTAAAGTAAATACTTGGTCCAGCATGGTTTGTTGAGATTTAGGGACCTACAAATCTGATCCAACTCAACAGTTAGTAACCAGGTTTAGGTGGTGTGTTTGAGCAGGGTGGTCAGCAAAGCCTGGTTCATGAACGATGGACTAAATTACTAAGAAATCTTAGCTGAGCAAGTCATTTTTCTCATTGCAGTATCAGGACTTTCCAGTGAATCTTTACTGATCTTGACCTGGAGAGCATTTAACCGTCCACGATACCAAGAAACCTCTGGTTAACATGACACTTAGGGATCAGGTACAGCTGACCCACACAAACCATGGGGCCAAATATTTATCATTTGGAAATTTGCACAGGGGGCACTTGGGCATATGAATACTACTAATAATACTAAGTCTAGTTTGTAGCTGAGAAATTTTAGAACCAGACTTTACAGGATTTCCAAGTTACTTATAATTACCAACAAAACAAAAAACAAACAAATATTAAAACAACGCAGTTTCAAAGTCTCATTAAATAATGCAGAGGAAAGAAAAAAATAAAGGCAGGCTCTGTAATACTTGCCTGTTCTGTAACAGGTATTGTGCATTCTGAATCTGGTCCTGGGTTCCTGTGATTGTGATGATGCGATCTTCTGAACCCTCGAGTGGTTCATCAATTTTAATCGACGCTCCAGATTCATGACGGATTTGCTTAATCCTTTGACCCCCCTTTCCAATGATCGACCCCGCCAACTACAAAAAGGATGAGCCAGGATAGGAGTGGGTTAAGAGGGTTTCTGTTGGACTGTGTGAATATGTGCACTCATAAGCACCTAACTGCATACACATACTTACATCTTTGGGAATTGTCACTTGTGTTGTGACGACAGGGCCACCCATATCACCATAGCTACCTCTTCCACCTGAACAATACACACAGACAAGAAAAGCATGCCTCATGAGAGATTGCAGATGTCAGAAGTAGAACTTTCAGTTCAGTAGTTTGCAGAGGGCCATGACACTTACCAGACTGATAGCTGTCCCATGAGGGGTTGTCTGATGTGAATTTGGGGAAAACACAAATGAGGAGACAGATGAATGACTTCTGACATGCACAGGTATTTCAATGGCATCAAGCAAAGACCCAGTGTCCCCATTTTTTGCTTTAATTTTTGTTGATAAAGTTGAATCTCTGGTCAAAAATTCAACAGAAAATGCTCCAAAGTGACCCGACATAAAACCTTTTTATCTTGACTTCCATTGTTAAGACTTTTTCAACTTTACATAAAAACTACAATTTTGGAGATGAGGTTTTTGAAAGATAACAATTTAAGTAAAAAAAAATACTATTCAATAAAAACTGCAAAAATGACCACTTACCATATCCATCATTCTGTAGGGGCAGAGAAAGAAAGATTGTAAGAAACCAAAACAAAACACCACTTTTAGCCAGCTAACAATAAACCAACGCCTTCGCTCTCCTGTTTCTATGGCAACAAGCTATTCAAATCTCTGTTGCCAGGTAACAGCGGGTATTCTGTCTTCAGGCTGACCATCTGCCCATTAAGGAGTGCAAGGACATTTTCTACAGACACCACCAGTTTGTATAGGTTCTAGACTAGTTTAGATCAAGTTCTAAACTAAGAGATCAAAATCTGATCTCTGACATAGTGTCTGAATACCTTTTCTACAGATAAAACATCATCATCATAACATACAGCATAGGGTACACTCACCATGCTGTCACCATAGCGGTCCCGTGGTCTACCTCTCCTGTCCCCCCTGGGAATGAAACAAAAGACAATGTCTACTTACACATTAGGTCCTAGTGCTTTCTACAGTTATGTCCAAATTAAGCATGCAGCAAAGTAACCATGTAGGTAACCATGTAGCAGGGAGACAACACATTAGATGTATGATAGATGATGTCAAGACAGGACAGAGGAGAAAAATGCAGCTTCAGAAACTACAGAAGCTACAGGCCAGGCCATAGAACTATGGGGTGTGACTTACTGTCTCTCGTCAGAGTGGCTGCGGTGGGAGCTGTAATACCCGTCGTCGCTGTGAACATACACATAGAAGCCATTCTTGGTCAACCTTCATCACGCAAGATCAGAATATATACAACTAGTAACATTATTTATACATACACTGCATTCAGGCCATTTCATTTTCCAAAAAACGGTCTAAATTTCAACATGTCCTACGTTATCCTCCATTTAAATTAGGCTGTTTTTTTTAAGCACTGCTCAGTCTGACTTCCTTGTATTGTGCCTCATTTAAAAACACTTCTGAGAACTGGCTACGCTGGCAAAGGCGGAAGAAGTGAAAGATGTAAATGAGAGGTTCTTGAGACATCATAGTAACTAATCAGGCAACAGAACAGTCTAGTTTCCATACAGACCAAAAAGCAAACAATATTTACTGACATGTAACTGTGCTTATTACTTTCCACAAAAAAGCAAGGGTTGATAACACCATTTCACTGCTGTCCAATGAAAACCATGCATCTCAAATTTGTCCATTTGTTTTTTTCTTCGAACCCTGTAGCTGCTACATTAACATCAATTATTTATAAACAATTCTCCCTGCTTACCCTCTACGGTGATGAGGAGGTCCCATGGGCATGTTCCGCGGTGGACGACCACCTCTGCCTCCACCTCGGTGTGGAGGGGGGCCTCTGCGTGGGCTCAAGTCGTCATAGTCTCTCCTACTGTGTGGCATGTGGTGACCCCCACGCCCACCTCGGGGTGGCAAGCGATCAAATCCACCTCCACGGTCCCGTGAAGGGAAGCCTCCCATTGAGCGACGGCCTCGATCTTCATACATAGTGGTGTAGCCGCCATAGTCATATGTTTCATCATAGAAATTGGGATCATACTGTTGGGCACGACCTTTGATCGGTGCCTAGAGAGAAAAATGTGAACACATAAATGTGAGGTCTTGAATATTCGTTTATAGCCGACAGGAGGTAAAATAAATATTTTTACCTCATTGATAAGTTCCAGCATGGTCTTAATACACTCAACAACCCTTTCTGCTTTGCCCCCCACTAGCACTACACGGTCAGTCGACTGAGGGCAGCATTCCTGGAACAGCTTGATGGTTGTCTGGGTGTTCTGCAACAATAAATAATTGATCGACACTGGAGTTCAGTAGGCCATGTTCTAGTGTACAGTCTTTGTAACAACGTCTTGGTGAAGATCTTCAAACCTCACCTCACGCAGCTCTTTGATTTTGGCGCCCTTCACGCCGATAATGCTGCCTGCTAAACTCTGATGGATCAGGACTCTCAACTCACAGTCAAAGTCCACCCCTTTATGATGCTGGTACTGTCATCCAGGAAGAAACATAAAAACATTCAGCCATTCATTCTCACGTTCAATTCTTTCAATCATGTCTGAATCATTAACAAGGGAACTGAGCTCACCTCCTCCAGGGTGGGGATGATTTTCAGCAGTATTTCAGCCACAATTGGGATTTCTGCACTGATGCTCAGGATCCTTCAGGTGTGTGATTGTATCAGGGTCACACGGGGAGAGATGAGAGCAAAAACAAACATTAGGAGAGTGTAGGGTATTCCTGCAAGCTCACACTATTGCCAGAGTCAGTCTGCTGTGCATGAATGAATTATCCACGGGCAGATTTATCTAAGGTGTGTGTGGTCATGCACTCCCTCATGCTATTGACTGCACAGAAAAGGAGTGATGAGGCACAGCAGAAGAAAAAAAAAAAAAACAAAAAAAAAAAAACAAAACAAAAAGTGAGACTCCATCTGGTCCCTGGAAAGGCAGGATGGAGAAGAAGAGGAGGAGGAGGAGAAGGAGGAGATGCACACTGTAGTAAAGGATTGCTCAGGAACTTAAGCACACATTAGTTCTGATGACAGAAGATAAGACAAGGGGGGGGGGGGAGAGTGAACCAGATGTGAGGGAAAGAAGAGATTTGAGGGGGGATAACAATTGGTGTGGAATGAGTAAGTGAAGCAAGAGGTCCTTCACTGTTAGAAGAGAGATGGACAGATTTGAGAGAGAGAAAATGGTGAAGAGGAGATGCACGGCAGGATCACTGGCAGCGATCAGACAATTTTTGGGTTTTCCAAATAAGCCAAATACCACAGGAACACATCACAATACAAACAGAAGAAAAAGAATTAAAGGCACTGTCCTTCACCCTTAGTTACTGATCTGAACATTAGCAATACTTGAATATAGAACTATAAGGCATTGATCAACAGTGCAAATATGTACTTTTAGGAGGGTTTTTGATCTCTTTTGGTGAGGACAAAGAGAGGTAGCACCTTTGAAAAAGGAGGGAGTCATTAAATGAAAGATGGCAGCACAGGCACTTTGCATAACACTACAGCACATCTAAAAGTATTGTAACCATAATTTATGAGAGGTCGTTTATGGCAGTAGGGAGTATTCTGGTACATGAAGGACATCATTAACAGTACTGGTATTGGCAGTAACAGTGCTGAGAGTACTTGGAGGTTGGAGTATCTGAGTGGCACGTACCGCTCGGGCCCACTGCTGTCTGGGACTGACACAGTGGCATTGTACTGCAGGGGCGGGGCCAGCCACCCAGAGCAATCAAGCACACAGATGTCAATCAAGTAAGGTGCCCAATAGGAAGGGCACGATTATGGGCAGGGCCAACCAGGGAGTCAGGAGGTCAGGCGGCAACGCAGGTGGGCGGGACAAGTCGATCCAGAATATGGGAATTGGCCAGAAATAAATAACAAATAAAAACAAAAACAAGGAAAAAGGGGAGAGGGAGTGGAAGAGGAGTACATTTTTAATTGTAAAAAATTCACTGCGATTTCATACTCTCATATATATTGGAGGAGAAAGGAGGACAGGACAAGAAGAAAGAGCAATGAGCATGTATTTTTGGCCTTTATAAAATACTTTTGGTTTACCATTAGTCTTACTTCAATTTACTTTACAGATACACAATACTTGACTTACAACTCCAGGGATTAAAAAACTTTTAAAAATCAGAATTATGGACAGGGTGGCAAAGCTGACAAGTAGAAATGTGTTTTCTGCAACATTAGCATGGTAACTTTATTCTACTGCATACAAAAGTGTGGCCATCACAGTATACAGGAGCTGTATATGTTTGCATATGGAGTATAAATGAATGTATGTAGAACAGCCAAAACTAGACAGTCGTGTACTCACATCTGTGCGCAAAGCTTTAATGTTCTTTCCCCCCTTTCCAATTACAGCTCCTGCATTCTGGATTGAAGGGACAAAGAGGGTGTTAAGATATATTAATTAGTTAACATACACTAAAATGTAAACCAGTGTAAAGGGACTCACTTTGCTCTGTAGCAACACACGTAGCTCCACCATGTCTTCAGACATTCGAGAGCGTTTATAGTCCGGTTTGTCATCGATATCCTGTGCGGGACGCTTGCCTGAGCAGACAGACACAAGCTACAATGAACTCCAGCAAGCCATAACCTTGGTACCTTGAACCACCCGAAATATCCCCAGGATAAGTAGGAAAAATGTAGCAAGCAGACAACGTCTCTGCTAGCAGCTGAGACAAAGCAAAGCAAGCATTAAACATTTATTCATTTTTGTATTGGTATTCACATGAGAAACAGTGTATAGGCCCCTTCACAGAATCCCAACGCCTGCCTATTAAAGTCATTTCACACAGCACCCAAAACTGACTGTTTTTCCAACAGGAGCCTGCAAAATTTTCAGATGTCATGCTTAAAATCAGGCTGATCAATCATGGTTCCATTATTGTGCAGTGTGTTATAGATACAAAATGGCTTTATCACACAATCTGTTCATGATTCCGGTGTGTGCATCTCTATATAAAACATCACCCCTCCTTACCAATAGATAGAACTTTATTGATCCCTTTGGTAGGGTCCCCTCAGGGAAATTAATCAAATGTCCAACATGTTTCACACCTCACATAAAGGCCATTTACTCATTGCATTAACATTTTAGTGACTGAATCACTCAGTATTTCAGTCAGCCACATGAAAAAGCAAGGTGTTAATTCAATCACAGGGGGCCCTGGGCAGGTTTAACATCACAAAAACCACATTCAAAAAAAGAGGGTCAGAAATGTATTTTGGCCAAATCTGAAATTCAGTGGAATGCTTGTATCTGAATACAGTTCGACAAAAGGAAACATGTCAGGAAAACACCAACAATTACTACTGGTATGAATGCTGAATTCTGTGTGCTCATGTGTTTTTGCTCATTTATCATTAGATGATCTACCACAGCGTGTAGTACTACAGTGGATGCTCCCTGTCGGCCAATAGAGTTCATCCACTATTCCAGTAGAACCACCATGTTCTTCACACATAACCTTGATGACAATCAATCAAGAGTAATAAAGAAATTATGTAGTGCTTAAATTAATGCAAGAATCTCATCTGGATCTCATCTGTTCACAGTGTGGAAGCATCCAAACAATGCCAAAGTAGATCCAGGGAAGCGCCAAATATGAACTGCATGTGATGCAGGGTGCAAACAACCTTGTGGAATAAATCTCAGACAGTGAAGAGCTGAACAGGCATCTTACCATTGCTGTCTGGGCTGAAAGAGGTCTCCTCTTCCTGCTGGTCGTTCTCTGTGTCCATTATCGGTCTGCGCTATCTGAACTCTCCTTTAATTCCCTGTAAACAGAAAAGTTGGTGGACAGGGAAACCTGTAAACACAGTGAAGGATACAGACAAGGAAAAATTATCACTTACAACAAAATCCTCACCTCGGATTTCAGAGACAAATCAGGTCGCTTCTGTCCGACAGTAATCACAGCCACAAAACAACTGCAAGTAGAGGTAGGGGAAAGGATCAGAGGTTGTGTTGTGTGTGTGGAGATATTAAAATAATAGCTACTTCCACCCGTTTTATGCAAAGACCTTCCACACTCCTCCCTCAGTGCCCAGTCTCTCGTGCATTAGATCACACCTAGCTGCAGTAGTGGAAGACGAAATGATCACCGTTCACCACCAAATACCACAACAGGAAACAAACAGAGGTTCCACTGAACAAGGAAGTACAGATTCAGAGGGGGTTAGTGCACAGAGCAGGGCTCCTTCAGCTGCTCCCCCTTTCTTCCACAAAGCAAAACAAAACACGACAGCCACCAGAAGGCCCGAGCGGTCACTACGGTCTCATAAACAGAGAGAAAAGGGGGATTAGAGGCGTGTTCTAATTGGTAGCTCTGGACGCGGCTCTGATATGGCTGTAAAAGTGGTGCAACACTAAAACCTTGGTGATAATGATGGGTTTGGACCGTTTTCGGGCTCTTATTATCGCTCTCTCAGCAGACTGTCCTCAACAATAGAAGCCTCGAGCTGAAGCGAGCTAACTGGGCTAAGCTAACTTCCTCTTACTGCCCGCCCTGCCGCTGCAGTGGGGCAGACTGCTTTAATACCCCCACCGTGCCTGAAGCAGATCTTAATCACACCCGTCCAGTCCGTGTTTGCATCCAAGCAACGACTTTAAGCAACAAAATCGAGCCGTTAGCTCTCCGAGCTAACTGCTAACTACCGTCCAGTACAGCGCCCTCCCTCGGTGAACTCATCTTTTAACCCGCTCGGCCTATTAACGCTAGTCCAAACACTCTTCACAAACGCATAATTCGGCCCGCGAGTCCCGTCTGTAAACGGCGGTGTGCAGGGCAGCTTACCCGATCAGCGTCCGACCGCAAACAGGCGACGACGCGCAGGAAACTCCAGAAAGAAGGAAACGCCGCTGCGGCTTTGACCAATCAGCGCCCGTCCCGCCACAACAAGGCGCATCCTCATTGCTCCACTCTGTTCAGAAGGCGGGCCGCAGAGCCGTGATTGGACAGCCGGGATGTCGATCTTCCTCTCCCTTGCGGAGGGTTCGGTTGTGATGGCGCTCGGTAACTTTAGATTAGACAGTTTCTGCTATTTACAGAGTAAAGCCTGGCTTTTAACTGGAGTTAAGGAGGTGCAGTCCAGACCGTTACCTGGTAAAAGCGTACTCTGCATGTGAGTAAGTATTGTCAGTGTGTGTAAGAGAGCGAGAGTGTGTGTGTGTGTGTGTGTGTGTGTGTGTGTGTGTGTGTGTGTGTGTGTGTGTGTGTGAGAGAGTAATGTGTGAGTGAGTATGCTCTGTGGATGAGGAAGAATTGTGTGTGTGTGAGAGAGAGACAGCGAGAAGGGAGCGTATTGTGTGTGTGTGTGTGTGTGTGTGTGTGTGTGTGTGTGAGAGAGAGAGAGAGAGAGAGAGAGAGAGAGTAAGTATCCTGTGTGTGTTTGTTTGTGTGAGAGTATGAGAGAGAGGGGGATTGTGTGTGTGTGTGTGTGTGTGTGTGTGTGTGTGTGTGTGTGTGTGTGAGAGAGAGGGAGAAAGAGAGGGAGAGTATGTTGTGTGTGTGTGTGTGTGAGAGAGAGAGTATACTGTGAGTATGCTCTGTATGAGAGTGAGGGAGAATTGTGTGTGTGAAGGGAGAGTATTTTGTGTATGTGTGTGTGTGTGTGTGTGTGTGAGAAGATGGAGTGTACAGTGAGTGGCGATATGCTCTGTGTGTGAGACAGAGAGAATTCTGTGTGTGTGAGGAGGAGTATTGTGGGTATGTGTGAGTGGAGTATGCTCTGTATGAGTGAGAAGAATTGTGTGTGAGAGACAGAGAAGGAGAGTATTGTTTGTGAGTGAGTATGCTGTGTGTGTGAGTGAGTTAGTATGCTCTGTGTGTGAGACAGAGAGAATTCTGTGTGTGTGAGAGGGAGAGAGTATTGTGTATGTGTGAGTGGTATGCTCTGTATGAGAGTGAGGGAAAATTGTGTGTGTGAGAGACAGAGAGAAGGAGAGAGTATTGTTTGTGAGTGAGTATGCTGTGTGTGTGGTGATTAGTATTATGCTCTGTGTGTGAGACAGAGAGAGAGAATTGTGTGTGTAATTAATTATGCTCTGTATGAGAGTGAGGGAGAATTTTGTGTGTGTGTGTGAGAGAAGGAGAGAGTATTGTGTGTGAGAGAGGGAATATGCAGTGTGTGTGAGGGAGAGAGTATTGTGTGTGTGAAGAGAGTATGTTGTGTGTGGGTGAGGAGAGAGAAGAGAGGGAGAAATTATTGTGTGTGTGTGTGAGGAGAGAGAGAGAGAGAGAGAGTATACGTAAATTAAGTATGCTCTGTAGTAGTGAGGGAGGGTGTGTGAGAGAGTATTTTGTGTGTGTGTGTGTTGTGTGTGTGTCTGTGTGTGTGTGAGAGAGAGAGGGAGTATGCAGTGAGTGAGTATGCTCTGTGTGTGTGAGACAGAGAATTCTGTGTGAGAGAGAGGGAGAGAGTATTATGTGTATGTGTGAGTGAGTATGCTCTGAAAGAGTGCTGAGGAGAATTGTGTGTGTGGGAGACAGAGAGAAGGAGGTATTGTGTGTGTGTGAGAGAGAGAGAGAGAGAGAGAGAGAGAGAGGGTGAGTGAGTGAGTATGTTGTTTGTGTGAGAGGGACAATTGTGGTGTGTGTGAGAGAAAGAGAGGGAGAGAGTATTGTGTGAGTGAGTGAGTATGCTCTATGTGTGTGAGACAGAGGGAGAATTCTGTGTGTGAGAGAAGGAGAGAGTATTGTGTGTGTGCGTGAGAGAGGGAGGGAGAATTGTGTGAGTGAGTATGCTCTGTTTTTGTGTGTGTGAGAGAGAATATTGTGTGTGAATGAGTATGCTGTGTGTGTGTGTGTGTGTGTGTGTGTGTGTGTGTGTGTGTGTGTTTCTCCCATAGGGGGCTGTGTTCTGTGTCTGTGACAGTCCAGTGGGTGATTTGTAAACACTACTGAGTGCAGAAGGGTCACATGGCTTGTTTTTATAGTTTTCTGCAGTAGATTTGACAACATTTCTCTGTTAAATCTCTGGAAGGTAATATTCACACAGCAGGAACCCCACTGTTATGATATTTTTTGTACTATAAAATTTAACTTTAATTTAGAGTACATGTAATAGTGCAACCTGAAGTGGGTGAAATAGCACCAGTTGATATGCAGTAACCTTAGAAACCACCCCATCCTATATCTATACAGTTTCTCAACCGTCCTCTGCTGCACTAATTATGGTGCAGTTTCTGACCACAAGACTGTCCACACACTGCTGCACAGCTGCCATCATTAGACAAGGTACAGAGGTGTTGCTGCAAGATTAAGAAAAGTCCGTGAGTCAGAGTTTTAGCTACCACTGTATTTGATTTTGTAAATGAACTGACATTTTATTAATAAAAATTTTTGATTGACTGTTTTGCAGAACTGAAAGCTGTTCTAGTGGGCCGTAAGAGGATGCCAGTAACAGGTAATGTCCTGGTTACGCAGGCTTAGCTGCGCTCCTCGTGGCAGGTCCAGGTGCCTCAAACTTGGCTAGAGGCCTGTATAGAATGGGTGCTGGAGGAGGGCAGGAGGTGTGGCTGTGCCTCAAGCCCAACTAAATCAGCAGGTCCTGGATCAGTGGCTGCTCACTGACCTCGTGACCTTGCCCATCCCTATCCTGCCGATGGGCATTTCAGGAGCCCAAAGATGGAACTCAATGTGCTACTGCCTCAAGTGGACTCCCTGCTGGATGTCAGCCAGCCTGACCCTACTCTAA
The DNA here is from genome assembly GCA_034509495.1 of Acestrorhynchus altus. Taxonomy (NCBI): domain Eukaryota; kingdom Metazoa; phylum Chordata; class Actinopteri; order Characiformes; family Acestrorhynchidae; genus Acestrorhynchus; species Acestrorhynchus altus. The sequence goes on from CM067515.1 coordinate 9,437,585, forward strand.
CTGCAGAAAAGCGCGTCCGTGGTGCTGTTTGCACCAATGACGGGTCACTGCCGTCACACAGGCTACGCAGAAGCCATGGGAGGCTAAGCCCACGCGCATGCTAATGCTGCAACTCACCGATGGGGTGCAGAGTCTGGAGGGCATGGAGTACCCGTATCCAGCCATAACACCAGTCTTCACTCCGGGCACCAAGCTCCAGCTGATGGGAACTGTGATGAATTGGCGTCTTGGGGTGCTACTGCTGAAGGCGAAGCGTGAGGTTCTGGGTGGAAGTGGATCAGCTGGTGGAGAGGAATTCTCAGTCCATAGTGCTCTGCAGGACCCTCGGATTGCCTGAAGAAAATGTTCAGCAAGCTGCAGAACCAGATGATCAAGAGCTGCTTGCAAATGTGGAGGGTGTTGGGGAACTTCAGTTGGGAGGGACCACTCTGGACAGAGTGGTTATAACAGCAATAGTGGCAGCCTGATCTCCCAAGCTTCTGTCAGGACTGTGCAGCTTCAAAGCATTCAGTTGGAGCCTTCCCATCAAGTGACACCTTCCTCTAGTAGCGAAATACAGGTGATCCTCCAGATGGGACTTCCATGACATTCCAATGCTTCGACTATGTACCGGATGACTTTGTTGACATTCCAGAGAATTTTGATGAGGTTCCAGAGAACTTCAGCAATGCCCCAGAAGACTTTGATGATATTCCTATGGATGAACTGGACAGCTTGATGATGCCTACAGATCTGGAGGTATTACCTAGGAATGAAGGCATTAAATATGAAGGGACAGAACAACAGGCTATGACAGCTTCACGTAGGCAGGTCATCCAGCTTCAAGGTAGAGGACCAAGCCACCAAGGTTTTCCTTCTGGAGCACCTGTCAGTGTGTCCAACGCTGACTCTATGGCATCTTCAAATCAAATGGCTGATAAAGGTGCCTCAGATGACTCTCTCACCTCCCCAGAATCAAAGGTTCCCAGATATGATTCAGTCTTCACCAGCACTCATGTAGGAGCAGAGGGATCTGTCCACAAACATAATGCAAAGGCCAACATGTCAGTCCTTAACTACCTGTGTGTTTTGCAGAATTGCACGTGGCCCCCCTCTACTGTTCAAGTGGTGCGACTGCATGCCTTTATTGTCACACTCATTGGAAACCTGCGTTGTAGTGGTGGGGAATGGAAACTCGGGGCCACTATATCGGATGGCACTGGATATCTTGACGTGGATCTGTCTGATGCTTTGCTGGCTAATTTGATAGGCTTCTCAGCAGCAGAAACCAGAGCGTTAAGGAAGGACCCAGCAATGCGTGGAGTGGTGGATGCTGGAATACAGAGGTGTCAGATGGAGCTGGTGGATATGTGTTGTGTAATGAGCATTCAGTTAGAGCCATCTCGGAGAAGTACTGTACTGAGAACTGATCCTCTGACTGACAGAGAGTGCTGTGAGCTACAGAGGAGAGTCACAGAAAGAAGGAGTTAGCATTTTATCTGATGTTTCATTGGAACTCTGGGCTGAATGTAATTGATAGTGAGACCCTGTACTGTTATGCAAGTTGAGTAAGCCACTTCATGTAGCTTCACTTAGAGCCATATTCCGTGTGAGGAAATGTGAGTGCATTGGGGTTACATAGGCAGAGATTTTTTATTGAGACTTTTATTTTGTCAGATTACAGATTATCAAGTAATCTGGAGTAGGTGTCAATGCAGTCAGAGAACCTCCATTTGTTGAATTACCAGTCAATATTTTCATTTTACAAGCAAAATGAGGAAATATAGAATTACATCTAAATATAATATCATAAATTTAGACAGTAAACCCTTTACCTTTTTCACAGCATCTACGTTCTTTTTCAGGACTCTCACTTTTAGTGTTTCTGTTGAGATCTGCCCAGTTCAGTCTCAGAAATCAGAGCATTTTCTGCTTCCCTCCATCAGGGTAATTCAAACTCAGTCTATTGGTGTTGAGGTTTGGATTGGTCTTCTGGTTCCTGTTCTAAGAAAACGTCCTTTTAAACCCACAGCAATGAGTTGCGGATACATAGAAGCTGAGAATGTCAGATCTGAAGTTCCTGGTTGCTCTGAATCTTGTAATCTTTTTCCAGGTTTTTAAACTTCTGCATTTCCCACGTTTGTGTTTCCCTTTCCTCTACCTCCTGTAAGTTGAATATTGTGAAAAAGTTCATTTGTGCTCATGTCATCCAAAAGGCTAGACTGTGTTTATTGAATATCTGATGCTTTTATATTCATTAGATAATTAGAAGTGAAATTTCAACCCTTTTTGTTTTTACTTTTGGATCAGTATGGCTCTTATTTCATGAAAATCAGAAGACCAGTTTCTCAAATTATTCTAATATTTAATTTAGTAGAGAAATTAGATATCAGCATTAAAACAAGTCTTGAAATATATCACTTTAAATGTAATGAATATGAAATACATTTTCTGAATTAAATTATGAACAATAATGAACTTTCAGAATGTTCACATTTTGAGATGCACTAGTATCAAACCTAATCTAATCTCAGATATTTAAAAAAATTAAGAAATTAACGGCTCAGGAAATAAAATAAATGAGTGGTGGTCTGTAAAATTTACACAGTACTGCACATTTCCAGGACTGATTTTGTCCAAACTAAAGAGTACCGGACAAGTAGACCTGATTAGTAAAGGTATCTCAAGTGTATGTCAGTATTAGTGATGTAATCATACTGTCCAGAGTGAAATAATGAAGATGGTTAGCTAGTATTCTTAAAGTGCTCAGGGTTTCTTGCACACTGAACAGTTAAAATTCTGAAACTTTCTGGTCAATGAAAGATCAGGGCCTGTATTCTTGGGTTAGAATCAGATTCTTCTCTTAGTTTTTATAACCTTTTCTGAAAAGATCCCAGAACTTCGCTCACATTTTGAGAAGCTTTATGAACCTGGATTTTTAACTCAAATGTGTGGGCATAGCTAGTTTTCTCCCACTAGTTAGGTATCCCACTATCGCGTGATACCACCAGTGCTGGGAGGTTGAAGGAGGAAAACATTAACTGAGTTCTGTTAAATTAGCTATCGAAGTTATCAGCTAACTGGGGGGTAGGCTCCTGCAGAGGCAGGGGCCTCTGGAACTCGGGCAAAGCATGGCTATGGCATCATTGGACATCAGACCAGTGGTGCTTGCACTGCAATTACACTGCACTCAGGAGTCTGATCTCCTCTCACCCCCCTCAAATTCTAACCTAGTGCTCTTGATGGCTTCAGTCATGTGGTGGTAAGGTTGAACCTGCCATCTTTCCTTTTTAAAGCTTAAATATGTTGATGTTCATTTGTTGAGTGTGGCCCAAATAAAGTTATTAAAAAGATTTAAATGCTGTTGTGTCTTTCTCATTTTGTTTTCATAGAACAATTCTGGACATCCTCTACAGCAACCTCTACCTCTACAGTACTTGCACCCTTTGTAAAATAGGTGTGATAGGTTATTAGGTGTTCCATTTCTGTAATAGTGTACTAACACTAGGCAGTGTGTACTATGCTTGAGCATATTTCCTCCAGCAATGTGCAGTTCTTTTGACTACTGTGCTCCAAACTGCCTGAGCCTGTGTGTGCCTGTTTGGGCACGGTTCATTGTATAAACCACAGTGAACCATGCCCAAACGCCACTGAACTCAAACATGATGCCTTCTTATATATTATATGAGCAACACGGTTAAGAGAATATTGTTACTGTGGATACATAATGAATCTAAGGTCTATGAGAAGTGTATCGGCTCACCCAAACCACTCCTAATACACCACAAAGTAAATACAACCTGTGTCTGTCTGATCTGGACTAACAATTTTCTTCTCAAAAGTGCATTGTTATGATGCAAGTTTGCTTGGACAAGGAATGTTAAAGCACAAGATGTATTCCAAAGCTGAGGCAGGACTGATCAATGAAGACTTCTTGGCTAGCCTACAGTAGTCACCAGAAAGGTCCACTTCTTGCGTTTACAGCACAAAACCTGAGAACTCGACTTAATACTTGAATGCAAGCATTCAAAAAGCATCTGAGAATGCAGCAAATCAGTGGGGCAGTGGGCAGGAGGTGATATGCTCCAGCAGGAGGTACAAGGCAATGGGGCCCTAATGCTTAGTACACCACTTAATTTCTACACAACAAGGGTTATCAGGAGTGCCCCTCGTGAGCACTTGATGCTGAGTGATACTCCCTTACTGAGAGGGACCCTGTTTTCCATTGCATTGTGTTAAGATCATCTTATTTGGGAGAGAGAGAGAGAGAGTCCAGTGTGATGCTCTCTACCATATGAATATGAGTTACTCAGCTATGTGTAGGAGCTGGAGATGGTCATGTACCTTTGCAGCCGAGTTATACTACAGAAACATTTCTCCATCCTGGTCCTGGAGCCCTCCTACCTGTAAGTTCTAGTGCTTTCCCTGCTCTCAACACAGCTGATTCAGCTACTCAGCTCGTTAAGAAACCCTTTCAGAGTTGCAGGGGCTGTGTTAAGGCAGGGAGCCACTTCAGCCCCAGTCGGTGGGGTGGCCAGCAGGGGGCAGCAGGCGCCTGTCTCTCTCTCTCTCTCTCTGCTTAATCTTTGCGCTGCTGAATGAAGCGGCCGGTGCCCTCAGTCCCCTCGCTCTGCTGGCGCGTGCAGCCCACCCTGGGCGCTGCCAGGTAGGCTTTTCCGTCGCATCGTCCACCAAACACCTGAAGTGCTCCTTGGCTCACTAATGCTGCATACGTTACGGTGGCCCTTACCGACACCTGCTTTCGTAACAGGCCCCATCCCTTATATTTCTACTCTTCCTTCGTGCGTCAGCCCGTCATACCGGGACCGGAGGTCGCGGGCAGCGCGCGTCTGCGCGCATTCATCAGAGCGTCAAACAAACGGGCAGGGCGCGCGCGCACGATCATGTCGCGTGCTGCCGCTGCTCCGGCATCGTGATGATAACCAGGCGCCAGATCTCTCTCTCTCTCTCTCTCTCTCTCTCTCTCTCTCTCTCTCTCTCTCTCTCTCTCTGCAGCGCGTCCACGATCGATAACGCGCCCTCCTCCTCCTTTTCCAAACACACACGCGCTCACTCATCTCCCTGTCACTCTCATACACACACACAGACACACGCACACTGGCGCAGACGCGCGCGCGCGCGCCCAGACACAAACGCACAGACGCGCGCGGACTGATTCAGGCGTCTCCGGCGTCCGCAGCTGTCTGCGGAGGAGGAAAGGGAGCGCGAGGCGGACTCTCTGCCCGGCTGTGATTTTTGCAGAGGAGAGGAGGAGAGGAGGAGGAGGAGAAGCCCCGTGTCCTCCCGGAGGCGCGCGCGCGGTCATGCAGCACGCGTCGCGGCGGCGGGGCTCGCGCTGGGCTGCCCGCGGGCTCTGCTGCGTGCTCGCCGCGCTCGCCGCGCTCTGGAGGCCCGGCGCTGCGTGCCCGGCCGCCTGCACGTGCACGGGCTTCAGGCTGTCGTGCGCGGACCCGGAGCGCAGCCTGACGGCGTTCCCGGCGCTCGCGGAGCCCGAGATGGAGAACATCACAGACATGTAAGTGCGCGCGCGGGCTCTCTCCCCGTCAGGGCTCTAGCCCGCTGTTGGGTGATGGGGAATGTTGTGCTGAAGGTGTGGAACCAGAAGTCTTGACACTGGTCCCTGAGCGCTGTTGGAGCTCCTCCAGTCTGGATCAGAGACTCTCCCATCAGCAGCGAAGTCTTATTTTGGGCTTCAAGCTCAGGGAGAAGTCGGTATTGGGGGAAAGCTGTAGTTTGGGAGATATTAAGGCAAAAAACAAAAGATGTCTCATCGTGGTTTTGAGATATTAAGTCATTAGTTTGAAAGAATCGGATATACTACTGTCACTGTTTTGGGGGAAAGTCTCATATTTGAGAGATATTAAGTCACACATTCAGCTCTTACCTTTTCAGAAAATCTTTTCTGTTCAGAGGCAAGCCTTTATGGGCAGGAAATCTATATTTTAGGAGATATTAAGACAAGAATCAAAGGTAGTTCTGAGAATTAAGTCATTAGTTTGAAATAAATCAGAAATCCAAGACATTACTGTCACAGTTTTGAGGAAAGTCTCATGTTTGAGAGATATTAAATAGAGATATTAAGTCACACATTGATATTTTACCTACAGTGTTGAAATAATGAGCTCTTACCTTTTCAGAAAGTCTTATTTAAGCCATCCTGTTCACTTGTAAGTCGTTATTTGAGTAATTTTAAGACAAGAATCAAAGATTTTGCATCATTGTTTCCAGACAGTGAGTCAGTAAGTTCAGATATTAAGCCACTATTTTGGGTTGAGGTTCTGGAATAAAAAAGTCCCTTTATTTTTATTAGGAGGAATAAGTCATTAGTTTGAAATAAGTCTGAGCAATGTAAAGGTAACCATTCTGTCACAGCCTACAGTGCTGAAATCGTTTTTTAAAAACCTATATTTTGATAGATATTAAGACAGAATCTATGAAATTCTATCATTTTGTACTGATAGTCATTATCTGTACGATATTACAGTGCTCTGTAATTAAAGTTAAGGCTAAAAATGGAGATATTAAGACAGAAAAGAATATTTTGAGTCTACATTGTGAAAGATTCAGAAAAACAATACTTTGAGAAAAGTAAATGAAATTTAGTGAAGGTTCTGAGATACTCTTTATGAGATGTAAAATGTTGAGTTGTGATTTAAAAATAAAACCTTTTCCCACAAAACACTATTTTATAGTGTTACTGTCAGAAATAGAGGAGAAAGAAACCCTTTCTTTTCACCAGTAATGGGCTTCTGTAACCACCCTCCTGCTCCATTGAACTAAAAACATCGAACTCCATTGAACTGGGATGGTCCACACAGGTGATGCACATGGTGTGTATGCCTTTGCAGATGAGTCTGTGTGACTGCACTGTTGAGAGGTGTCTAGTCTGCATGCCTTATTGTCTGCTGCAGTTAGAGTTGAAAACAGTGCGGTATGGTTAGGTCACTGAGATGCAGGTGCTGGCTGTGAAGCATGTGTGTATGTGTGTGTAAGAAAGCCCATTAAGAGGCGTATTGTTGTAGATGGCATGTACCTGTAAACACTGTCGAGACTGTGTACATGCAGCTCAAACCATGTGTACCCAGTTACTGTAGACTCCAGTACCTGCTTACATTCAGCCCAGAGCTGCACTTAATCGAGTTAAACTGTCTCAGCTGCTGGAATCTGAATATACACAGCTCCCACATGCACTGTTGCTTCCACATGAAGGCTATGGTGTCGGGGGAAAGATCATTTTTCCTCCAGGAAAAGCAATCTGAAGACGTATGTGCACTCCTTGCCCACAGGCCAGTCAGTACAGGAAGGAAATACACTTGAAATAGCTAGCTTTTGCTCATCAAAATATGTTTTAGAGACTAATTGCCCCCCAAGTCACATCATATTTCCACTAAAATAACAGTTTGACATGTATTCATTCCCATATACCGGTACATATGAGTGTATATGGTTACATTTTTATTATTCTGTATGTATTTAAAGAAAGCAGGGCAGTTTATGGGACCTCCACAGCAATGGTCATGGGTCCCAAATACTTTCAGGAGAGAGGACAGTCATTTTAGCTGTTATCCATCCAAATTAACGTACTGTCTGTATTTCTCTGAATAGTTAAGGTCTTTAGTTTTTACATTTTGTGGTTCTATATTAAGCTTATACATAAGCATAATTCATAATTTCATAGATGTTTAAAGACCGTTTTCCTACATTTTCCTAAAAGACTTCTGATTTTAGGCTATGACACTTTCACAACTGGACTAAACAATAAACAGATCAAAAGTGCAATAATACTGTGCAATACCGCCTCCTACAGGACTCTTTTTGCATGCACTATTTATATATATTGTTTATTGTAATATAGTCTCTATATTATATATTCTTTATGTATTTATATAGTGTTTTCTTTACTAAATTATTATCTCTTTCTTATCTTTTCTGTACTGTACTGATGCTGCTCTGGAACCTTAATCTTAGTAGTAGAAATATGATGTGTGGCCACTTAATTTAAAAGCTAGCTATTTCAACTGTATGACCCGAAAGTTGACATTTCCTTGTGTTGCACTTGATCAGCGTTTGGAGTCATTTTGTACTGACAGTATGGCTGTTCCCCTCATAGTGGCCTCTTACTGTGAGCTCTTAAGATCCAAAGTGGTCATCAGTTCTAAGAAAATATGGCTACATAACATGCTTTGTGACAAAAAAATACTTGATCTTTTCTTTACATATTCTAAAACATCCTATCTCCATTCTAGTTTGTTTTCCAAGTCCCCCTCCCCCAATTTTGTCATCATTGGGGAACAAACTTATGATTGCCTGATGAGTGACCCAATGATTAGACAGTTGGTCTTTCTAGATGACTTTTATGGGGTCTCAGACTTCAACTGTAGATTTACGGTTTACATATCTTATCCCAAATGATTTAATAGGCTATCAAATAGTGAATTCAGTCATGTTACATTAGGAAATTACAGCAGCATTGGCTTTTGAGATAACGTGACACTTTTATTTTTACAGATATATTGCTAATCAAAGCAGTTTTACTTCAATCAACGTTAGAGACCTGACCTTCTACCGCAACCTCAGGAATCTGTGAGTACTCACCAGGCCACCAGTTTTAGGTCTATGTTGATACGCAAAACAGCTAAGAGCTAAGATCTGTATTCTTTCCTTCCAACAGGACAGTGACCAACACAAGACTTACATATGTGTCGCGGGATGCCTTTCAGAACAATCTCAAACTACAGTACCTGTGAGTGCCCCGTTAGACCGTCATTAGTGTTTTAAATAATTCATAAAGTGAGATAATCTAGTTTAAAAAATAGGAGAACCCCCTTCAGATTATGTCTTAATTTAAGATATAAATGCCTTACAGTAAAGTTTCTGGGGGCAGACTGTTTGGTTGGATTGGTTTATTAGCTTGTAAATCAGTAGAGATACTAGCAGTCAGGGCTGTTTGCGTGTTATAGGATTTCCCAAAGGTTTTATGACTAGTTAAACATAATCTGATAATTATCACACAATGTATCTAAACTAATAAGATACAAACAGTTGTACTGTTCATGTTATTTATTGGGCTGTCTTTTGAGTAAACAGCTACAGTGCAGGCTAAAAATGGTAAGTGAGCATCTACATTGAAAATAAAGGCAAATAATAATATATATCTATATATAATAATCTGTTATTCTCAAGAAAGCCTGGTTAGTGTCAACCATAAAAACAACATCCAGAAAACCCCAGAAGACATTATATAGACTGTGATAAAGTACAAATTATTCTTTTTAATGGCCCACTTACTTTTTCTAGCCTGCACTGTGGGTGGTTGCTCGATTTGTTCAACAAAAAACACAAGCGTTAAAACAGTCTGTGTAAATTTATGTAGATCGTGGTCTATAATTGTGACATCAATACAGTACAGAACTGTGTTGATAATGATGATGTACCGTCCTGTGCAGGAATCTGAAAGACAACAATCTGTCATCCATGTCCTGGAGGGTGTTTCGTCATCTGAACATTTCCTACCTGTAAGAAAGACCTCTCTCTCTCTCTCATAAGCTGTATTTTAGGTCACTTTCACAGTACAGTAGTTAAAGGGGCTTGGTTTATGTGATGTCATATTAAACTCTTTCCTGAACATGGATTAGATTTGGTCTTGACTACATTTCCCTTTCTGTGGAAAATGTACATAGTGTAGCAGTGTAGTCCAAGACTAAGCTAAAACCTGTTCTGCTCCCTGTATATCCCAGAGTAATCAGAAGCCTTGTCTAATTAGGCAGCTGCAAACAAGCTTAAGGTCATTATTTGTCAACGGGAAGAATACAGAGCTCCTCAGTGATGAGCTGAATGTTGTTCTATGTCTGATTGTTGTTCTGTGTGTGTGTGTGTGTGTGTGTGTGTGTGTGTGTGTGTGTGTGTGTGTCTATTTCAGGATGCTGTCAGGTAACCCTCTGCAGTGCTCCTGTGAGAATATGTGGATGAAACACTGGAGAGGAGAGGAGACCGAGGCTGAGCTGCTGTGTGTGGAGGAAGGAGGCAAGAGGAGGCCTTTATCCAGTCTCAATCTGCCCAGCTGTGGTACGTCTCCACTTAGTTAAAGGGAATTTCTAGGTTTTGGGTGAACACAAGGTAGGAATCCAGACATAGCAGACAGTTTCATGTTTGAAGGGCCAATAAAAGCCAATCCCTTTTTTTTTTGCTGTAAACTGAAAACAGTTGGAACTGATATTAAAAGATGAATATGACATATAAGATCAATATTTCAGCCTTGATTTCCAGGTGTTTTCATCTAGATCTGATACACAGTTTAGAAGATGGCACCTTTTTGCTGATCGCACCCATTTTTCTTGTAAGAAAAAGTATTGGAACAGAGAAACTTAAAATAGATTAAAGTGAATTAAACTTAATACTTAGTTGAAACTGGATCTTCCAGTCAGTTTGGTTGCATTGAGTTCATTGTTCTGACGCCATCATGCGTCACATCATCACTGAAAATTTATCGGCCCATCCGAGAAAAAGCCATTCAAGCCCAAGCCATGATACTACCTCCACTGTGTTTTGAAGATGAGTTCATATGTTTGGGATCATAAGCAGATCCTTCCCTTCTCAAAACATTAGCCTTTTCATGACATTGAAAAGGGTCAATCTTTGTCTCACCAGTCCATGAAACATCTGAGGCTTGTCTCTGTACTTTTTGGCAAATTCCAGCCTGGCCTTCCTGTTTTCTTACTAATTAAGAAAATTGTTATTTAACTAATTGTTTGCAGAAGCTTCTGTGAACAGTCGATTGTGATACCTTGTGATACCTGAACGTTACTCAATCCACCAGTGATGACTTCCTTCTTCAGGACATTCCAATGGTTGTACTGGTTATGGCCAATATTTTTGTAATGGTTCTGATTTCCATTTTCTCTCAGCTTCAAATTGCTTGTTTCTAACTAGAAATGCACAGTCTGCCCAGGCAAAACCCAAATCTGAAACTCAGAGCAGATATTCAGTACTTTTTTTTTGATTGGATAATCAATGTAACAGGACAAACCTGGACAACAAAGCACACCTGTCAGTCACATTCCAAGATTGCGTTCAGACAAAAGGTGCTTTGTATCAGATCCAGATGTCAATACCTGGAAATAAAAGCTGAAATATCTCATATTCATTTCTTAATATCAAAGCAAAATTATTTCAGTCTACAGCAAAAATAAAGGGATTGGTGTCACTGTTCCAATACTTTTGGAGAGGAGTGTATGTTACATTAATGCACAAACATAATGTTATTAGTCTGTATTGCTAAATTATGTCCTTTTATTCCAGTGTTTGTGTTTTAAAATTAAAGTAGAAAAAAATAAAAAAATAACTGTTTCACCTTTCACCACAGTTACACCAGTATAAGTTTACAGTTTTACACACACATGTAAGTCAAGCTAATTTTATTTACTTTGAAGTATGGGCATTTATAGGCTTTGATCAATTAGCTGTGGTGAGAAGCGGTTTGACCAATGGCTCATATAGTTGCAAGTATGTAGACCAGTAGGGATGGTGAGAAGGTGGACAGACATGTTTCTAGTTGTAAAGCGATCACTGATGAAAAATTTCTGGACATTTTACACAATTCTGAAATCCTAAATGGATGCATTTTTTTTACACATATCTAGATGTGTATGGTGACATTAAGTGGACAAAATCCCCCAATGTAGAGGTGGACAGTATGATAATATTTTATTGTATTGTGATTAATATATTCTATGTCTCTACAACTCTTTGCACATTTCCTTACAAAGAGTGTAATCAGTCCTGATTAACTGGATATAGTGTAGCACGTTTGGAATATAAACTGTTCTAAGTGTTGGATAACATTCTGTCTGCATGTCAAAAAATCACAATAAATATATTGTGTATTGTGAATGTCTTTAAATATCACGATATAATGTTTTTTATATACACACCAGTGATCAACTGCATTTTAATCAGTCAAAATCAAGTGTTTTTGCTCACTGTCGACTGTCACTTATAAATTGCTTAGAAGCTTGCGTTAGCTTAGATAGTGAGGATCATTATGTTAAGGAAATCTTTGTTTAAGTTGAATCTTCTGCACAGTGCATAGGTTTTTTAAGATGTACTATACTTGTTCAGTCTGGCTAGTTAAGTTGTAGGTCAGTGCTCTGGCCAAAACTGCCAGTTTTCTAATAAGTGAATGAAATTGGCATCTGTGAGCATTGTCTCATTTGACTGAAGTGTTAAGTAGCTGGCACCCACTTTCATTCATTCAGTGACTAGTTCACATTTTTGAGTGAAATACTACTTTCACCAAGCCAGCATGACAGACAGACAACAGATAGCCAGACCACCAAGTGTTCATTTCTGTTCCTGAGGCAAGCTGGGCCTCATCCAACTGTAATCCTCTCACTGTGTCTAAAAACTAGGATATGTTATTGATCCAAATCTCTGCCCCTGGCCCTGCCTATTTTAGGAATTCCACAGCCCAGAGGTGTAGAGTGATGAGTGCATAGGGGGAGGTCGAGAAAGAGAGGGAGAGAGGGGATCCCCAGGACACATAGACAAAGCAGCATTTAGGAATGACGCTCTCCTATGGGCATCTGCTGGCTTGTAGCCAGATGCTCTCTGTTTTCCATTTTTCACAATCCAGAAAGGAAAATAACCAACGGCTACCTCATTTTATTCACTGCGGTTAGCAACTTGGCTGAAGTGCTTTTAACACTCTTGATTTATGTAGCATATAGGGCTGTGGATTGGCAGGAACCTGGTGTTTCAATATGTATCATGATACGGGGGGTTATTATTACATAATTTTTTATAATTATTGTGGTATATTGCGATTCTGTAATGTACCATGTCATCATTTGTTTACTAAAAACTGGGACATATGCAAAAAATCTGAGTGAAAGAAAAGATTACTTTCTATACAGCCAGAACATGTAGTAGTAGCCTAGTACACGTAAACTAATAATTAAAATCGATACTCTGGTTTTATTTCAGTATATTAATATTTTCTTACAGCCCTAGTAGCACCAGAACATACTTAGGTCAATATTCACTACATATCTGTAAGTATCCAGACATCATTTCTCTGCTACTTTAATTTGCACCCATTTCTGAGGATGAAATTTGCCTTGACTGAGGAAACTGGGACTGGGTTCATATTAGTGGAACTGGAAAGTGCCCTACATTCCTGATATCAGTATCTAGAATCACCTTGCATGTCATGACCATCATGCCTATTCTCCCTCACTGGACCATGGCTTGTGTTTCTTCAGTCAGATTTTCCATATTCTGGAGAATATCAAAGGCACAAACAGTTCTTAATGCAGCTCTGTGGTGAATTAGGTGTAATACAGATCCTTTCTGCCTGCAGTCTTCCCCACAGCTACTGTCAGCCCCGAAAGAGTGACTCTTCGTGAGGGTCTAAATCTGACAGTCACCTGTAAGGCATCAGGAATCCCCACGCCTGATCTCAGATGGAAGGACATCTCCCAGCTCATGTCCAAGCATACGGTAAACCAAGCAAGCTTTTTGTCTTTGCTTTGCACAGCATTTTTTGAACATTTTCCTTTGCTTTTTCCCTTTTTATGTACGGAGATTACGGAGAGTCTTATTTCTACCCTCCATAAAAAATGGAATAATGGTGCTCCATCGTGTATTATATGAACATGATAACATATGAATCTTTTTTGCAGTCCAGTTACATTTTTCGTAGCATGAAGAGCATATTAATGTGAATGAGCTGGTATGCTGATTTTGTTTAAAAACTGTGAATGAATGAATAAATAAATTCCACTTTGAATGTCTGACATTTATTGCTAATTTAAAGGATGTAAATGCATTATTATTCATTTGTTATATTAACATTATATCAGTAAAATGATTGTGAAATTATAATAAAATTTATTGCAATAATTTTTGAGACAATATATCAACCAAACAAATACAGTTATCAGGACAGACTCCAACAAAAGCAGCCCTTGATTTTGTAAGAATGAGCAGGTGTTGCACATTGTTTATTTATATCTGTACCTTTCTATTTCTGTGTCTCTCAGATTGTGACCACAGGACAGACCTCTGTGCTCAGTATCTCCCATCTCTCTTCACTGGACAACGAGTATAAAATCATCTGCAGTGCAGAGAACACAGCAGGAGAGAGTGAAGCTACTCTTCAGCTGGACGTACACTGTGAGTGGATACTGTCCACTTGTTGTGTCCTCTCAGTGCAATGCACTGTTAGCAAGGAGATTGTAGCTAGTTGTCCCCACTTCCTTCCTCGACTTTATCTTTCTCAAGAATAAAGAAGCCAGTACTTTGTTTTCTGATGTCTGTTTAGCTCCAGATGTTTTCAAGGTCCCCGGTCTTAGTGGCCTATTGGTCACACAAGAAGAAGAACCTAACGATGTTGCATGGTGACTTCAAATAAAAGTGCCCACCACTTGCAATTATAGCACAGGCCTGCAGAGACTCAAATCAGTACTTGAATTCAAGTACAAGAAAAACTAACACTTTAAAATTAACTCTGCTCCAGAGGCTTTGTTTGCCAACATTTTCGTGGTGACTTTGCGTTGTACATGTGTAGGGAACTGAGCGTCTGGAAAGAGACATAAATTGCCTCCTTGAAATTGCTGTTTGACAAGGTCTGGTTCCTTTAACAACCCTTATATATATATAAAATACTGCAAAAAGCCTATATATATATATATATATATATACATATATATGTGAAATATTGTGTAAATAATGTTACACAACAGTTTTACAACTCTTTTATGGTTCCTCTGTTCCCTGTTGTTAAATGTGCTATATAAATAAACTTTGATTGATTGATTAATTAATTGATTGATTGATTGATATATAACACACTCCTCCTGTTCCTCCTCCTGTTCATGTTGGGGCTCACCACCAGTCCCCCCAACCATCAGCAAGCTCATGGAAGGCATTCCAGACCACCACTGGTGCATCCCCTTCAGCGTTTCTGGCAACCCGCAGCCAAAGCTGAGCTGGTTGTTTCGTGGCGAGCCCATAAAAGAGGGTGCCTTCATCATCACCCGCATCCACGACTACTCTGAGCACGAGTACCATGGCTGCTTACAGCTGGACAATCCTACACATATCAACAATGGCGAGTACACCCTGCAGGCTGAGAACATTTACGGAATGGACAGCAAGTTTATATTTGCCCGCTTCATGCACGACCCCTGGAATGGTGAGTAGACAACTACTAGTACATCTGCATCTACAAGAAAGCTTACATAACAAACCAGCTATCCTATTTAGTGCTGATGTTTGATCCGGCTTTATTGTCCAAAGGTTTTAATGTACAGTATTGTGCAAGAGTGACAGTTTATTTTATTTCCAAATAAAATGGACATTAAGGAGGTCAAGGAATATAAGCAAAAAAACTAAAACTGCCTCCGTCACTTAAACAGTATTTAAAGCATCCACTGTCACTTCTGCAGGTGTTTCTTTCTATTCTTTGTCTTTGTTTTGACGACTCAACAGTGTGGGTCTGAAAGGATGTGGGTCTGATCAAGAAAAAGCACTTAATCAGGAAAGCAAATAGGTTTGATTAGAAAAATGGACTGATCACCAGGGCCAGACCTCACCATTTATGCATTTGGGATTTCTTGCAGTGTATTACTTAGTGGTCTCTGACTTTTGCACAGTACTTTAAAGTTACCACTAAATTTACAGTGTCTAGAGTGATAGCAGTATTGTGCTGTGTATATTGGTAAGGTTTTGTTGTCATGATTGTACTGGTAGTCCGTTATCATGAAGAATGAGATTGGTGACCTACATGTGTTGAGGAAAAGCAAGAATACGTACAAATCAGTTGACCATGGTTGCTGTTGATGTAGATTTTCTTTGAAACTCTCAAATTTCTTCATCACCTGCAGTACTGCCTACAGTTCAGATTTGAAATGTATATTTGTGTTGTGTGATATGATTGATCACTTATCCAGATGTAGTTGATCCAATGAGACACATTTGGTATCTGACTTGTACTTCTTTTGCTTAGAACAGGAGATAGATTAATATTGTTCTTACAAAGTGATTGATGTCACCAGTTTTATCCCTGAAAATACAAAACAAAAATGTTATTTGATTCTCTTCAAAAATCTTTCAAAATCTACTTGAATAAAAATTTGGTGAGGGAACCAGCTTTGTGACTGGAAGGTTGCCAGTTTGATTCCCTGAAGTGCCCTTCAGCAAGGAGTTTAACTCCCCAGCTGTTCCTGGGTGCTGTGGATAGGGCTGCCGACTGCTCCAGGCATGTGTGCCCTCTGTCCCCTAGTTTGTGAATTCACTAGTGTGTATATGTGTTTCACTGTGTGGATGGATAGAACATTGTACCACATGTACAATGTGGTGATATTAAACATTTTAAAGTATAATTTAATTAAAATACTTTTTTATAATAATAGCCTGACAGACAAAATAATGTCAATTCCTAGTGCCAAATTTTAAGAATGGTCAGAAACTCCTAAGTACAATGATGTTTATTCTAAATTTGCTGCTCTGCATCCAATTAAACTAGAGTAATTGTGGCTTATGAAATAAAATGTCCACTTGGTCAGTGTTTTTATTTTGGAGTAAAAATAAAATGAATATTTTTATTTATGTATTTTAAAGATGTTTACTGAGATTAAGTTGGTGAAGTCCAGTGTTAACAGCCTTAGCTTTGAATATCCTGTTGTACACTAAGTGGCAAATCATGAGGATTTGATACCAGTGGTGGCATCACAGCAGTCTCTAACAGTATTTAAATGCCTGACTGAAAGGTTTAAATGCTCTGTGCTCCCCTGTGAAGTTCCCCGTCTTTTTATCTGTAACTAACAGAACTTCAGTGTTAAATGTAATTCTACATTTATCAGTCAGTATTCTACTTGAACTGAAATCTGTGTTCTTGTTTGTTTTCATGCTCATGTGCAACCCAAAGATACAACTATGGATCCATTATACTACGGTGAGTAAATTTTCAATGAAGTTTTGAATTGAACTTTGTTGAATAAAACTGTAAGTAGATCAGGGAACCATGTAGGAATCGAGATTAAACCTATTCTGTTTTCTCCTTTGGTTCACTGCCCTCATTCAAGACCCTACCACAGGTATGAATGAACTTACTTACACATGCCACACACACACACACACACACACACACACACACACACACACACACACACACACACACACACACACACACACAATGCTTTCCAACCAAGTTCACCCATTGTCTCTTTTTTAGATGACACACCTGTTGGACCACCTGAGGATCGAGTTGCTGTGAGTGTGAAGTTTCAGTATGTGGTTTTTGAGAGTGATTGAGTGTCTTCATCTGTTCTTAAAGACACTCACAGATACACTCTTAGAAATAAAGGTACTTCAGATGGTTGTTTAAACAATTCTACAGAAGAACCTTTAAAGAACCTTTACCTGTTTTAATCAAAAGAATGTTCTTTAGACCTTTGAACAGTTCTTCACAGTTCAGCCATAACCTTTCTAGCCTTCCATTTTCTAACTGTTGCATTTAGCATCTAAGGTCTTTTGTGGTCTAGATGTAGGTATATTGTGGCAAAACTGTTATTTAACAGTTTTGGGGTTTTGGAATTGGCCCATTTTACAGCTCTGTGTTAAAGTTTAATGTTTTGTCACGTCCATGTCTTGAACTCATTACTCAACAAGACCAGTATAAATACAGGTTGCAAGACAGGTCTTTCAGTCTTGGGCACCTTTAAAGAGATTTGAGGAGCACAAGTGTTTCTATGATATTGGCCTTTTAACTAACACTATTCTATTAAGGCCGTCTTCATCACAGTGGTCACTGTGTCTGTGTGTGTGAGTGAGCGGGAGTGTGGGAATGCTGTGTAAACACCTTCTGTCCCCCTCTGTAGGTGTATGTGGTCGTGGGAATTGCTGCTGTCACATTCACCGGCTTTGTGCTGATGCTGGTCGTCCTGAAATTTGGCCGCAATTCAAAGTTTGGAATTAAAGGTAAGCACCTCTCAGCCGGGCTCTCCTCTCTGCCAGACCCTTGTTAAGGGCCCCGGCTCTGTTGGGAGACATTGTGGAAGAAGCTGGAAGTGGGTAATGAAAGCCCCAGTAAAGCTTCAGTGGGAAGGGGGGGCTAGCAATGGGAGGCTGTTCCTCATCTTGTTCTCTGTGCTTCACTAATCACTTAACACTCGACTATTCTTCTTTAACTAGCCTGTCTCTGAGAGCTTTGTGTCTGGATTTAAAGCTTTTCTTCTGCTTGTTTGTTGCCTGTGTACTTTTACTGATAGATCTTTTTGGTCCAAATGAGAAGTGATACGTTTGGAGAAAAGAAAACTCTGATGAAGTTTTAGGTCAAATATATGTAGAAATATAAAACATTCACACTCTTTCAAAAATCACTGAAACTATGTACCACCGAGTGGTGCAAAGTAAGATTAATCAATATTATAACATAAAAATATTGTTTTCTATCTCCGTGGCTCTCAATATAGCATGTTTCACCTAATAAGAAATATGCTTACTGTTATTACTGATTAGCTTCGTTACTATCGTTATGGAACTACAAAAATGTACAGATCCAAAAAATGAAACTATTAAGACACCACACTTGTTTCCTCTGATTGATAACTTTGTTGGAAAATTTGTTCAAAGCTTTAGCTGTTTCTTGCTGTTTTCTCAGTAGCTGGATGTGGGGGATGAGTTGGGGGGCTGTTAGAGTGCTTAATGGTGAAGCGGATGAGCAAAATCAGCCAAATCTGATCTTAAGAGTTTTGTTGTTGAGAGTTACACAAATTTGCTGTGGAGCTGATGTGTGAGTACTTCAGTGATGCAAGAATGCAGGGCTTCTGGAAATTCATTCTGCCAGTGTGTGTTTGTGTGTGTGTGTGTGTGTGTGTGTGTGTGTGTGTGTGTGTGTGTGTGTGTGTGTGTGTGTGTTGTTGGGGGGGGTTGGGGGTGTTTGTTTAAATGGGATTGGAAGTAGGGGGTAAGTTTATGAATGAGCATCTGTGATTGTTTATTGTGGTTTTTCTGTACGGAAGTGCCAAGTTAGATGTCCTGAGGGGCTCGTTTTCAGTGTGGATTGGTTTTTATGTGTTGTGTGTGTGTGTGTGTTTGCATTCCAAGAAGGACAAAATCATTTGCCATTAAATATATTTACTTTATTTACTTGAGGCTTATTATATTAGTTTGATGCTCTTAAGCTTAGCTCCTAAATGCTGTGACTCAACCCCCCCACACACACACACAAAACACACACACGCACACACAATCTCTCTCTCTCTCTCTCTCTCTCTCTCTCTCTCTCTCTCTCTATCTCTCTCTCTCGCTCGCTGTCTCTCTCTCTCACACACAATGCGGAGAAAAGCAGGCTCTTCTGGCAAGAGTGTGGAAGTGATGGAAGTGCATGGCTGAAAGTGTAACTCTGGAGTTCAGGAAGTGTGGGTGTCTGCAGAGAGAGAGAGAGAGAGAGAGAGAGAGAGAGAGAGAGAGAGAGAGAGAGAGATTCAGAGTCAGCAACCTTGTGCTTATCAATGATTCAGAGGCAGGTATCAGTTTCTCAGTTTTTTTAGTCAAAAAATCAATGGAGCTTGTCAAGGTCAGAAGTATCTGCCCTGCCCTGGTTCAGCACTCAGGCCTGTGCTAAAACCACTTCCTCTCTCCTCTTCCTCTTTCCTCTCAGCTTCAATTATAATGTGCTCAGTTTTGCAGTTTAATTGTATTACTTAAAAATAGAAAAGTAAGAAGTAAAATAGAAAAGTGTAACAAAGTGTAAAAGTGTGTAAAAAAAAAAGAAAAGAATGACAACCGTGACATGTTTGATGATTAATTTTGCACTGGAGCTGAAGTACTGAAGGTTAGTCTGGACTGTTTAAACACTGCAGCACACGCTCTCCTCAAACCGGTCTCAAACAGACTGGCTTCTAACACTTTATCAGCTATAAAACTGAAGCATATGTAGCATATTATAAAGCTAACACCAACCAATAGCAGCCATTCAGAGGGGTTTCCGAGTGGTTTTACAGATAAACAAGTTTCAAACAGCTTCTCTGAGACTCCAAGAACCAGATTCCTCAAACGCTTCCCCACATTTAAGAAGACTCTTGACATTAAAAGGATTCAGGAGAGAAAGCACCTAATCGTCTGTAACTGGCGTCAGACACTGTTATAAATTATGACTACAAGCACCACTGATCTGTACGACACAGACCATTGCAGTGAGACCTGTTGTATTTATTACAGTGCCATAAGGCTTGAATTAAGCTGCACTGCAGGCCTCCCACACTGAGAGTTTAAGAGGTCACTGATGGTAACTGGTGTGTAAAGAAGAGCAGCTCACACTTGCCAATGCTCACTGGGGTCATCTCATGGGAAAGTGGCAGGGTTCATGTCCACCTGGAGACTTATAAATATCATCACTTGCATCATTAGCAGAGGGAAATCATGCAAAGAAGCCGACTATTTTTAAATACTTTACCATCATCTTGATCTTGAAGACTATGCTTTTAAGATCAGTATATTTTAATGGGTTGGCCAGCTAATATGTCCATGCAGGGTCCAAATGGGCATCCCAGCTTGGACCCAGAAGGTACTGTCCATGTTGGCTCCATGTTGGACACCCAGCAGGGACAGTGATAGGACTATGAGTGGTTAAAATGGGCCCCATCTGGGTTGTACACTGCACACTGGGTGCTAGATGGGACCCTTGTGAGATTAAGTTGGGCTGTGTAACGATTGGGGGCCCACTGGGAAGCCCAGCTTGGTCCCAGTAACAATACATATACAAATCCATTCAGACCTCATGCCCACCTGGAACTCAGCTAGCTAAGGTTTCACCCATATGAATCCAAGAATGTTGGCTGGGTGATCTTTGTTCAGTGTGCTGTTCTGTATTGTTCCCAAACACTAGCATATTCATGTGCAATTTTATGGGTAGGTGTTATTAATTCTTTTTCAGTTAAAGTGCCAGATATTGCATTATGTCTTGCAATATATGAACATGCATCTGTATCATAAACATAACATGAACTGACAATAGTTTGTGTTATTCTGTATGCAATATTCGATATACTTATGAAATACACTTTTAGCACTAATAATAATTAGTAATAATAATAATAGCTTTATATATATATATATATATATATACTAATAGTAGGGCAAATGTCTTTTTAAAATGTTTATTTAACATTTAAAATATTTTATATAATACTGTAAATGATGTATTTATATTTCCCTGTATACTATCTCTCTAGAGATTTATATGAGGTTTGTCATTTTAGAATCATCTACAGTTTAAAATTCTGGACTTTCTTATTTTTACTTGAATTATCAATGAGTACTGAATTGATTTTATGCACTTGTGTGCAACTAATGATGTCATAGAGAATGCATACTAAATTCCTACTAAATCCATTGTCTACTGAAAATATACACGGAATACTTTTCAATGTTAAATTCACTCTATATAGCTTCCTATTTCATTAGTATGTCTGTACATGTTTCTGCATGTTCCACATTTCATATACATTTACATCTGCTTGCAATTGACCATGTCCACCAGTCTTTAACATACACAAAGGATTGAGGAAACCATGCAAATTATGGTTGGAACTAATAAGAAGAGAATCAATTACATGGTAAGAATGTCATTTTACTATGGATATGGTTAGGGTTAGGGAAAAGGTTAAGGAGGTGGAGGTTTAGGTGGAAGTGTAGGTCAGTTCATATAATGACACTACTTGTACATTCTCAGTCTGAGTATATGTACTACACATTGTATGAGTCCTGAAATGGCTCGTTTAGTCCCATATGTACAAGTACCTCTTGGCCCAGGACTGCACCCCATGGTGCTGTACACATATTTACAAATGA
>CM067515.1:9461939-9475266 GCA_034509495.1 Acestrorhynchus altus
GTGATGCTAGCTGTGTTAACTTCTACAACAGAATAGACTGTTAATGTTCTTTTCCATGGATGTTCAGATGTCCAGTGATGTTACACTAGCGTTTTCTGGCCTAATTAAATTCAATGCTAACTGCCTGATTTATTCTTAAATTAAAGGAGTGAGAAATGCAAGTCTGGAACTGCCAGTGGTTCCATGGACTGTAAGTTCTGAGTGTACAGAATTTACACAAAATGTAAGTGGATATATTTTTGTAAATAGCTATGCAATTACATATATTATTATTGTATGACAAATTCCATTTTGTAATGCACATTTAATCCATAAGAACATAACGTTATTAACTGAGGTTTTTAAAGGTTAGCAGTGGTGAATAACATGATAAAGTTCATTCTTTTTTTGTTTTACCTGTTGATCAGTATGACAGTTCCTGAAAATCAGAAATCCAAAAATGAGTAGAATATTTAATTTCAAGTTTGAAAAAAGTATGAATTACACAGTATCAACATAAAAATTTTTGTCACTTTAAATATAATGAATAAAAATTAGATGACAGTTTACATTTCTGAGTTCAGTTGTAAACAGTGGTGATATTCTAATTTTTTAGATGCCTTAGTACTTTTAACAAAGCACAGAAGCATTAGTTGTACTGTTTTGTGAAATGTTGGTTTATATCTGGCAGCATCAACAGAAAGATTTAGTCAGTTTAGAAGTTACTGTTATTGGGCCTCATGTTGCTACATCTGAGATTCATTAGGAGCGTGAGATGGGCAGTCCCTATGGTGTCCCTATGGTCTTATCCTTACTTGTTCAGTTTGCCAAAAGCATTCTTGGAGAGATGTTCTTCATCTCTTTATCCAGACTGCCAAGCCCTCAGTTATGTTTAGATGTTCTGATTTTGTTTTTATGGCTGGCAGGTTATGTTTATTGAGGAGTAATGAATCCCAAAACCGCCAGAATGTGGTTCACCACATTTCTTGTGTTACAAAAAGTGTTGGTTTATATCTGTCTGTCCATGGACCATGTGTATCCACCCACATTATGTATGACAGACAGCTACATATCTTAGTTTAGGGTTTCTCAAACAGAGGGCTGTGGAGCACTCTATTCTCAAGTTGAGGCAGTAGTCTATAGCGGGCCACAAATGTCTCTTTTTATCATAATCAATTAGAGTGAGAGAAAAATAATTAATGTAAGAAGAAATCATGAGCTGAATCATATGGACATGGGGTCTGACATATAGAGAGAGCTTTAAGACAGAATTAGGTGGAAAAGGTGCAGAACCCCTGTTTTAGCTCATTTCTCCAACACTTCATAAGTACTTTATGGAGTGCTGGTGTAATAATATTGCCCCTACTCCAACTGTAGACAATCAGCAAAGACATGATTGGTTTCCAGAATGTTCCCTGGAGCTATGACTGTAATGTAGCAAACATGTAGTAAATGACCAACTCACTATTAGCTCACTATTAACAATGATAGAAACTCACATTAATTCAATATATAATTTTTTTGTCCATCTTATGTGTACTTATGTACACATTTTATAAGTACGAGTGAGCTCTTCTGATTAGTCATCTTGCTTTCTAGCTATTTGTACTTTGCACCTAATGCTACATTGTAGTGACACATACACTGCAGTGCTTTGTGTGTGAACACACTCACACAAGTGTTCGGTAACACACTTTCATATGTAAAGTCAAACAGTGCTTAACATTTGTCTCATGAAAGTATAAATACAGAAGCAGAAACCTCTCATTTTACTAGCATGCATGCATCAAATGAACAAAGATTACTTGGCACTGTCCTCTAAAGGCCAAATGTACAATCTGTGCACACAGGGTATCTATTAACATTTGTTTTTCTAGTGATACAGCTGATCATATACTGCGCATAGTTAGAGGATTAAAAAATTCTCCTAATGGGAGTCTGGTGTTATTCAAAGTTATGATCCAACACCTGGTTTGGTTAATCAGTGTTTAATGATGT
Organism: Acestrorhynchus altus; assembly: GCA_034509495.1. Classification (NCBI taxonomy): domain Eukaryota; kingdom Metazoa; phylum Chordata; class Actinopteri; order Characiformes; family Acestrorhynchidae; genus Acestrorhynchus; species Acestrorhynchus altus. The sequence goes on from CM067515.1 coordinate 9,463,917, forward strand.
TAAATCAGGGGTCTGGGGGAGAAATATGGATCCAAGCTTTGTTCTTCAGACTAGCTTACAAGATCTCAACTACTTTCTTTAAAACGAGAAAATGTGATCTTTTTCACAAGCATAAATGCTATGGATGCAGCAGGACCCTCCAACAAAAAAAAACCAAAACGGTGTTGTCCAATAAAACCATGTATCTACATAGTTTTCACAATGATTGGAACCCTGTAATTGAATTCAATTCAAAGTTAAGAGCATTTATGCCTTCTCCTGTAAAGTCACCATTTTGGACATACATGTTTTTTGTTGGTTCTTCTTTAGTTGGTTTTATCCATTTATTTCCTTTTTATCCCACATTTTTGTTTTTTAGAGGGAACCGTAAAAATTGGGTATAAAAATAAAGTAAAAAAAAAATTGCTTATGTGCGTAAAACCTCTACACTGTACTGTAAGCACTGTTATCTCACACTTTCAGGCAGATGTCTAATAATTGTAACAGGCCTAACAAATTACTAACAAAATTCTGTAATGCAGCATTTAATACAATATTTCTGCTTAAAAGCACTAATATCTCTGCATTAATAACATAATCAGCTTCAGGGGTCTTATGAAATAGATTCTTGACATTTAATGGATTGAATGATAAAAATACATTGATCTATTTTGCATTACTGTTAATTTATGTCTATTATTTCCTTACTGTTTGATTATTTTGATGTATTTGTTTAACTTATATTTAGTTTTAGATTTACCTTTGTTGATTATATCTGTCTCAGTGTATTATTGTGTTTGTTGTTTTGTTTTGTTGTGTTGACATCGTTTCTCGTCTTAGGTTTTGTTTTATTTCACAATGTTCCAGTGGAAGCGGCGGGCCGATAAGAATGACTCCGGTCATTCCAATACAAACTGGATCATATGGAGCATTCTGGGAAAGACAATAGACTTATGGCACGACCCATCTGCTACTGCCATAACCATGCAGCCAATCAGCAGCCAGCCTATGCTTAAACAAACCCCCTGGGTGACTTGTCATTGGTTGCGGAGGGAAGACTCCCACTCACTTTCCCAGTATAGGACATGCAATGGGGGCTATAAGTAGTCGAATGTGTGTCAGTGGATAAATGCACCCTTGCAGCTCTGAGAGACTCTAAGAGATTGTGATGGAGCTTCAGCCTCAGAGTCTTAATGGACCCCTCATAAATGAATCATAGTTGATGTGCTCTTTTTGTTCTGCCTGTTAACAGCTGCACTGCATTCACACACAATGCTGAAAACAAGCCATGCTGATCTCAGATTTCACCCTGATTTGATTTGATTATTGTGGTACTTGTTTTTAAAAATACCCTGAATTCACCAATTTGACCAGGGGAATATAGACAATAACAACAAAACAACATGCTTATGCCTTTGAAGGGCTCATATCTAGGGTTTTTAATTGTGATGAGTTTTTTGGCTTTTGTGTGATGTTATGCACCAAAAACAGCCATAATTCATTTTACATCAGTGTTTACCAACCTCCTTTTAATCCCTTAACATTAAACCAGATGTTTTTTTTACTGTGCCCTTAAGATTGATATGTGAGTGACCTCTGTTCTGATCAGCTACCCTGTATTGTGTCTAATTCAAGAACACTGTTAATGTCAGTGTAAGTGGGTGAACTGCTGTAGACTGTACTGAAGGATTTAAGTGAATCTGTTGATTTTTGTGACATCACAAAAAACAGTGAATGAATAATGAGCTGTTTTTAAAATGTTTATCTCCATAACGACTATATACTGTGACTCTGGGTATGAACACTATGCTTACTACACTAAACTCTTTTATTGGAAACAAAAGCAAATTCACTTCATGTAGTTTAGAATTGATTCTATTTTACTCTAACATTCCAAAAACTGATGAGTTATACACATATATCACACATTATTTAAACTCCTGTTTTTGATCATTAAAAGACAGTTTAGTGCAGAAACTCCAGACCCCGTTAGAACATATGCAGTAACAAGGAAGAACAAATTCTTTGTTCTGAGGAAAGTAGCTGAGGTCTTGTGAGCCCCCTGTCAGTGCCTCAATGTGTTCAATTCCAACACCAGTGCACCTGATTTAACAAAACTAAGTACTGATTTACCAGAGCAGGTTTTGGATGAAAACTATGTAAATAATACTGGACTCCCACAAGGAGAGCTTTAGAGACGTTTTAATGAACACAGACATGGAAATTCACAACTTTCTGGTTGTGTTTATTCTAATGTTAGTGTTTTATTGAGGTAATAAACACTCACTGCCCAGATAAGGAGATTTTCATTCTTATTTACATAGGCTCCCTAAAATGCTTATGTAAATAAATATACGTGAGACCCTCTGTCCTGATACAGGGATAAAAAGCCCCAGAGATGAGCTGCGGATGTGATCATCTAACAATGTTACCTCACTAGAGGTCTTATTGCTGAATGCAGTCAAATCCTCACAGTAATGTTTCAAAATCTAATGGAAAGCTTTCCATTGACAGTAGAGACAGTTATTATTTTTTTTACTATCCTTGATTTTGGAACAATCTATGAACCCTATAATCTACATTATTAATGTGTTATTAGCTTGTTATTAAATAGATGTTGACGGCATTAATAGTATGTTGTTTTTAATCTGTCCACAAGATGTTCCAGCTTTCTTTTCCTGCTTCCCAAACAAAAGTAAAATAAGGAAAGACAATTCCTCAGCTGGATCCATTCCAGTATACACTACATTACTGCAGTGAGCTCCCACTTGGGTTGTTGACACTTTACATTCATCAGAAAAAAAGCTGTTTTGCTGAAAGCTTGCCCGTATGAACAGTTGCTTTATTACTGTGCTTTGGAGAGATAATGTATCTGCAGCTGAATCACAATTTTAACCACATGCAGCTGAGACTCATTTACAATGTGTTTTTTTTTACATAGGTCATAGTTGCATTGTTATAGATGTAGATATTATAGTGTATTGATAGTGAAATTAAAAACTGATCTTTGGGCTATTGCTGAGTAGATGTTTCAATTTATTCAGATTCAATGTTGATACTCTAGATATGCTGAGAATGAGAAACTGTATTGTATAAAAGACTTTCCTTTGAATATGTAATAGTGACACTTCACATTCTGAGGGGTTGCTATTTGGAATTTCAGGGACCATTAAATGAACTGAGCTCAGAACAAATGGCTGCTCCTCTCCCTCTGTGCCATGTTCCACTGTGGAGGTAGAAGAATTTCCTCTTTCGCCTCTTTCCTATTCCACTGCATTTTGCCAAGACATACAGACACACACATACACACACACACACACACACACACACACACACACACACACACACACACACACACACAAACACACATGCACACACACATGCACGCACGCACACGCACATACTCTTGGCATGTTTATTACTGGGAGAAAGGTGTGTTTTTCTCTTTTCTGTTTCCGCTCCTGAGTAATTTGTTAAAGACCAGTGAGAAACATCACCAGCAGAGTAACCCTGTTTACATGTACAACATTACTGTATATGTACACTATTCAAAGATCATTTCTGCACATCTCTGATGAATATCTTACTCATTTGCAGTGACATCATACACCATACAGATTTGAATAGACAAACAAGTCAATGAAAGTATTAATTCAGTTATTTAACACTGAATGATGTTGATTAGCAACATCAACAAGATTTTTACTGTGAATACAGTATATATCTTTGCTCTTGTCTGTCTTGTCCATAAGAGAAGGTCTTATGGATACTGATTTTAACATAACCTCATGCAGAGTCATCTACAGCTCAGTTTTACATTCGCCAAAGGTCTAATCTTGACTGGTTTATTTTTTCATAGCTTTTTACAAATTATTGGTATATAAACCTGTGAATAACTATAAAGTAATTTTATACCTTTATCTGCCACCATACTGGTTTTATATTACCGTATAACCTATTTTTGAGCATGGCACATGGATACAGAAAGTTTTTGCCACCTTATTTTATTGATTTTCTAAGTAAAAATAAGTGAACAAATCCTTTACAGGAAGCAAATATGGAATTTGTGTGCACATTTTAGATCAGGAGTGGGGAACTCCTGTCATCCAAGCACATCTGATTCACCTAACCTGTTAATTACGAGGTGTACTTACAATGTTGGAGCAAGGAAATCAACAAACTGTTCTGGACTCTGACCCTCGGTTCCCCATCCCTGTATTAGAGCATAAGTTTTGTTTGTCTTTTGTTGAGTTGAGCATATCAGAAAAAATGTTATGTTTTATGATTAACCATTTAGTATTCAGTGTATTAAATAATACACTGTAATTTTTGTATTAAAACATGTAGAATTGTATTATCTATGCCAGATAAGAATTTATTTTCACTTTGAAAATCTAAATTAAATATCATTTGTTTAGAGGTACCCAATTTTGTATACTTTTATTTGATATAATAAAAGTCTATATTGTTATAATTATAATCTACATCTCTTTATCGCTCTTTTGACCTGTCAGTGTAAAAAAGACTAATAAAGACGTGCTCATTCTCATGGCTAGGTGATGTGAATTATCAAGTTCAAGCAACTGGCCTCACTTGTCAACAAGGCACTGTGCAGGCTGGTGGCTCCATACTGGGGTGTATTCTCCAGGAATGGGCTGGAGCCAGTGGTTCAGCTAAACACATCATTGACCGGTGTCTGTTTTTTTCATGGTGAGCACACTGTCTATTGTTTAACCCACTCACACCATCCCTTAAGGTAACACTTCTATCTATCTATCTATCTATCTATCTATCTATCTATCTATCTATCTATCTATCTATCTATCTATCTATCTATCTATCTATCTATCTATCTAGATAGAGAGAGAGAGAGAGAGAGAGAAATTAATTTTAATGAAAATAATAGTTCCTAAATATTGTAATGCACAAACACTGTTTATTTGCTTAATTAAACATGTTAAAACATTTAATGTGCAAATGTAGTTGTTTTTGACACAAATTAAACAGTTTTTATGTTTTCTTGGTGATTTTCAAAATTATTGCAGATTAATGAGAGACACTAGAAGGTAGTCTATTGGTGAGACTGTTCACAGTATCCACTTTGTTTTCTTTCTGCTCTTGCTTTTACTGAAAAGTGTTTGTGCCCCCCTGGTCATGGTGGGGGGTAGATGGTATTATGAGCACCAAGGTCTGTGTATGTCTGGATTCTCCATTCATCTGTCTGATGTCCTAAGTGAAGACCCCTGCAGTTCTACATGCATGACTGGTGACTGGTCATATATGGCTGAGGAGACATGAAAGTGTCAGCAGTGTTTGTGTGTGTGTCTGTGTGTCTGTATTTGTGTGTGTGTGTGTGTGTGTGTGTGTGTGTGTGTGTGTGTGTGTGTGTGTGTGTGTGTGTGTGTGTGTGTGTGTGTGTGGTGAGGAGAGTGGGCTGGGGAATGTTTAGGTTGGCAGCACTGTGAAACTGTGAAGACTGACTGATGTCATTACCTTCTTAGATTTCACTGCACTGTACTTTTACTCCATCTCTTCAACATAGAGCTGCCTGAATGGGTTCTTTAGAGTGATACCACAAAAGAACCACTGTTAATAAGACAGGAGAACTTTTTCACGTTCTTTCAAAATGATTTGTAGAACAGTATGTCCAAGCCATTTAGCCAATGAAGAATAGTATCGTTTCACGTTTTATAGATGTGAAACTCATCTATTTGCTGCCGCCCAGTGTTCTCCAGTGTTCTGCTATTAGGTTTCGACATAACCTTGCTTGTATGCATTTTAATGGCAATATTATTTATGTCTGAGTTTATAGCCACACTCTTCTTTTTACTGTCTCGTGAAATCTGACCTGTTTGTCCTCTGAATGCAGCAAAACATTCCAGTTTTCCTCCCAGTTCTAAACTGTGGCTGCGGATTGCGTAGATCTAGATTTATTAGTGGTGTTGTGCTTTACTGATGATGTAATTAAATTATTTACCTAATGGTTACTTTTATGTTCTATACACAAAGGGTTCTTTGAAGAACCACCTTTTTTGGCTCCTTAAAGAACCATATTCCCAAATTTGTAAAAGAGATGTATTGTTTTTAAATTGTGGAACTAATATATGATGTGAAGGTTTAGGCCAATTCAGCAGTTCTTCATAGAACCTTCATATTATGTGAGGGTCCTTTAAATTTGGATGGGGTCTTTTATATACATTGCTTTGCAGATTTCATTACGTACAGTAAATGAGACCCACCAACAACCAAAGAAGGAAAAGCACAAAGACCACTTTAGGGTCCCTTTTAAGACTGAGATTTAATAGCAAATACATATTTTCTAAATTTTGAAATATTTTTTGTGATGTCACAATATACCATTATATTTGGAAATACATGCTTGAATTTGTTGTAGCTCCAACTTTTTTTTCTTTATAAAATGTTATCCCCAATTTTCCTAATTTGGAAGCGTTACCCAGAGACTCTCCTCTATTACAATGCTCCTGACACTAGGAAGGATAAGACAAGCTCATTCTTCCTCCAGAACATGTGAAGCCATGCAGCCACCACCTCTTTTTGAACTGCTACTGTCGTATTATTGCTGGGAACCAGTGCTTGTGTCAGCTAACAGCCATCTACCCATGGCCAATTTTGCCTTCTCAGACTCCAGCTGCTGATGTCAAGCAGTATGGTCAGCATTCAAATCTGCAATCCTCAAATCATAGTGCTACAGCATAAAATTAATGAGCCACTCAGCACCCAACTGTTTTTTAAATGAGGTGCAATATAGGGGAGCCAATCAGAACAGAGGCCATTTACATACACGTCGAAGAACAAATATCTCCAAAATTGCAATTTCACAGCAGAAGGCCAAAATGCTCTTAACTTTGAATGGAAGTCAATGTAAAATAAGAGCTCATTTTAGAGCATATCAGTCTTAAAGGCACAAACTGCTTAATTCTATGAGACAACAAGAGGCTTGATAATGATCATGTAAAATTATGATTGTGTTCAATAACATAAACCCATACTAAATATCTAAACCACAAAAATCTCTAAAATATCATACAATTAATATGTAATATACATAATAACTCCATCAAACTCAAATCATAATACATTAATATTTATGGCATGGTAGATGTTTTTATTCAGGTAAGAAAGACAAAAATATATCCTCACCTCCAAAAATTAGTAACTTTACACTTAAACAGATGAAACAGATGTTATGTAAATACTCTGTCACACAAAATCTTGATATTTTATTTTAATGTTTTTTATTTATTATGACAATATGAATTGGGCAGTTTTATTTTTATTGTGTCTAATTTCATGAAGAATGGATCAGTAGAAATGCTGCAAAATGTGGAATAAAACCTTTTTACATTGACTTCCAATACTATTACTTTTTTTCTCCTGTAAAGGTTTTTTGCATGACAATGCTGATGCCTTCAGTACAATATAATTTAATATCTTGTGAATATTTAAGATATTTTAAGGTTCTTGTAAATAAATCAGGACATCTGTCTTCATCTTACACTTAGATTAGCTCAGGATCTGCACTTTTGACAGGTTGTTGTTTTAAAAAGAAGTTGCTATATTTCTGTCATGCTTGTGTTATCACTGGCTGATAAACTGTGCATTCTCAGAACTCTGTCTGGGGGTTGCACTGCTGCTTTAATGAGTTTGTTCTGGATGTGAAGATTGAGGAAAGAAATAGGACATTTTCCTCTGAACTTTGCTCCTTTGTCACTTTTCACCTCTGCACAGAGCTGTCTTTGGTAAATACAAGACTGTGTACTGAGTGACAGGCTCTAGATAGGCCCAGCCACCCCCTCAGGCGATGATGGAAAGTTAAAGAAGCAACCTCTTCCTGACCTTGGCTTTAAAATCCCTTTTGTCAGAGAGTTCAAGTGTAATGTCCCAATTTGTTTACTTTGAAACCAAATTGACTGCTGTTGGCTTTGCTAAATTAGCTTGTGGGCAGTTCCCAGCTTCAGGTTAAGCTATAGGATTGTTTTCTGAGCATTCCTGATCATTCAGGCTGCTAAGGTTATTAGATCTAGGAGCAGTTCTGGCAGGTCTGTTTACAAGGACAATTGCCCAAATTTACTGGTTAAGATTAAAGGATGATTTCTTGAGACCAAATAAGGCCTTGAGTTCTTAACCCTTAAAAGTGTTCTCTTATTACTGTTGTGTGGCCTTATTGTTTAAATGTTAATTAATTAGTACGTAATTTTATAGATTATTATGTGTAAATAACTGTCATCAATTATACGCTCATATACCTGACAAACATAATGCACCATTTAGAGTAAAAAGATACGTTTATTTTGGAAAACTGTACAATTAAAAGGAGAGTATAGTGCCCTGTTATAGGGCCACCTGGATAGAAGATGAGATAATGTTGGGTATGGAGGCAAGATCCATAGGGCATCCTGTGGCACATTTGGTTGCTGAAGCCAGTGTCCAAGCTGGTCCCAGAAATGCCCAATTGCTGATCAATCTGGCAACCAGGCAAGCCAAGTAAGCATTGCAATATGAAACATTCCTGGGAAACACTTGCTTTATCCTGCTGAAAAATGCCAGTTGGAAGCCCTGCCATGAGAGAAAACACATGTGGCTACAGGATATCCTGCAGATTGCTGAGCTCGTAGTGGCTCTTATATCAATGCTGGGGTGACTGACTGTCATATGCGATGGCTCCTCAGGTTATCACACCAGTATTTGGGGCAGTATGTAGACGGTTCCAGTCCACAGCTATCCAGGTTTTTTGTTCACAACACCACTGCAAACAAAGGTGACTGCAGTTTGGTGAGAACGGCCTGCTTCATGACCATCCTGCTTCTCTCAGGCCAATGAACTGCCCACACTTAAAGTCTTTCAACTGGCTTTCAAATATCTTCCAGTGTTGTAGAGGCAGATGTAGCGGGGATCTCTACACTACCCAAAAGTAGCCAAAGTGCTTTAATGGAGAAGGAGAAGCAATTTCCTCTATCACTATGTCCTTGTGCTATTTACTATACCTCACCTTATTCAGAGGAATAGTTTTGCTGTCATGTGAGATGGAGAGATATGCTTTTCACATTAATGGAAGTATAAAAAAAGCTCTTTGTTATTTTTGGGAATTTTACATTGGCTCTAGTGTGTGTCTGCCTAGCAGTGCTCCATGCCGGGCCTCAGTCGCAGTATTGCTGTGTAACCGAAATCCTATCCGGAAAAGAGTTTGTCCACTCCTCTCCTCTCGTCTCCACTCCTGCCCTCCCCCACTCCCCTACATCCATCCCTCTATCCTTCTTCCTTCATTAGCTCCTCAGATCAATAGATCACTTCCTCTCAGCATGCTCAAAGAAAAACAAGAGTTTAAAAGTCGGTGGTGGTCATGTTTCCTTACCGGATGCAGATACGGCCAACCACACACACACACACGCACACGCACACACACACACACACACACACACACACACACACACACACACAGTGCAACAGAAAATGTTTAAACATGCTTGGGACATTTTCATTCTGTATACAATTTTGTGCATTTTTTTTTTTATTATATAACAATGTGAGACAGCAACTGGAAGGTCATGAGTTCAAATCCCAGCACTGACTGCATTTAACTTCCTTCTGGCACAGGTGCTGCTCCTGGACCAGGTGTTGTTTAATTTGGAAAATGATTCAATTTGTATTATTTTTCATCAGTGCTTTGAACTATTTATCACTGAGACTTGTGTTTTGTTTACATCTTTACATATACATTCTTTATATATATATATATATATATATATATATATATATATATATATATATATAGAGAGAGAGAGAGAGAGAGAGAGAGAGAGAGAGAGAGAGAGAGTGCCTTGTGAAAGTATTCACCACCTCTAATTTTAGACCTATTATATACCTATTTTATTTACAACCTGCTGTATTTAAATGTTTTGTTTTGTTCATCTGAATTGAAAGGCATGCATCTGCACAAGTTGGTGAAGTGAAATGAGAAAAATCTACCTTAAAAAATCCTCCAGTCTGTAGTTCCCAAGTAGTATTTGTCCATATGACCACAATATGCCATACACTCCATAGAGCTGGGCTTTATGGAAGAGTGTGTAGAAAAAAGCTTTAACTTACAGACACAAATAGGAAAGTTCATTTGGAATTAAAAAAAAAAGCATGTGGAGATCTGTGGAGGAAGGTGCTCTGGTCAGATGAGACCAGAATTTTACTTTATCAGCCACCAAGTAAAATGAGTGCAAAACCAACACATCTCACCATCCCAAGAACACCATCCCCACAGTGAAACATGGTGGTGGCAGCATTGTGCTGTGGGGATGTTTTTCAGCAGCAATGACTGGGAATCTGGTCCGAGTTGAGAGAAAGATGGATGGTGCAAAACATAAGGATGTTCTTGAGCAAAACCTGTTTTGGTCTTTCAGTGAAATGAGCGTGGGACAGAGGTTCACCATCCAACAGAACAATGACCCAAAGCATACAGCTAAAGCAACACAGGGAACATGTAAATGTATTGGAGTGGCAATTAATGCATTAATTTCCAACTAAACTAAACCCAGTTTAAATGTCAAATAAATCTTCCACACCAGATATCGGGTTATAGAGGAATTTTTTTTGCTGAATAAAAGTATGTCAGACTACAACACATCCCCACAGAATTGACCCAGAGTTCTAAAGGTTCATGTTTAAGTTACTGTGTCATTTGAAAGACCATGTTTATTAATGCAACATCAGTGAGGCATTAATGGCACCCCAATCTTGTAGTCCCTCTTGATCTTTCAGCCTTTAACTCTCACTGCTTTGACACAGTAACTTATGTTTTTTGTTACATAATATAATTAAATCTGTCTTCATGGCAGCTACACTAATCGACTCTTTTTGGCCATGTCTGTGGTGTAGGGAAGCAGAAATAGGCCGGAGAGTAAACAGGGAAAGGCCTGTGTGTCTGTTAACTTGCTGCCTCTGTTTGCTTTGGCTGTGCTTAGCAACAGCGAGACTGAGTGAACAGGCTTTGTACACATGGCACTGAAGTCCAGCCAGCACTGAGCATGGATGAAAATAAGAGACGTTTATAGCTTTTCTCTGCACAGAGCAGCAATTACACATTATGTGTAACAAAATGAGCACCTTGGACTTTCTATCTGACATATAAGCTCATGTCAAACCTGGGATTTTTTGCAGTAGCTGTGTGGACAGAACATAACAGATAGTTTGCCTGTGTTTATGTTTTGCTGACAAGGAAATCGACTCTGCTGTGCCTGAGCTTCTTTCATTTAAGATCTGTAGAAATAGATGAACATGGAGGTTGGTTGTCAGGTCAGGAAGAGTAAAAAGTTTTATTTTATTTTAAAAAGGATGTTTTTTTTTCCCTGTGAGTGAAAGC